>JAEUWN010000465.1:0-368532 GCA_018524465.1 Podaxis pistillaris | reverse complement strand
AACTCCCTTATAACCCATACTCTCTCATAACCCATAGGTCGGCCATGTCACCAAGGGCTATGGGTTATGAGGGAGACGACTGTAATTATAAGACAGGCGGTTATATTCCAAAGCATAAGCATGGGTCGTTCTGTCCGACTCGGCATACAGAAACCATAGAATGCGAATGGGTATATTCGTTCCAACGGGCGAGATCATCAATCAAGCATCGACCCGTCGAGACCAGACGTTGGAAGGAGGGTCTCCCACGATATAGACGCGGAGGGTATCTTTAGGACGTGGCATTGGAGTAAAGAATATGAAGACAGGACGATGAAGGCATAAACAGAGGTCGTAGCATTAGCTGAACACCCAGCAAAACACCAACCCAATGAACAGAGACGCGCCCTCGGTTGGCCTTGTAGGAATTACCTAAACAGGTAGCCCTCGGCATTCGGCGCGCATAGGAGGAAAGCAGTCGGAATTTGCCGGCATCCTTCCACCTCACTTGTTCACTCAACATTCCCGTACCTCTCTCCGCCCTCTAAAGTGTGTTCTCCATTGTTTCCTCCGTCGATTATATCCTAACTTAAACGTCTACAGCACATGGCGACACAAAAGGCTGCCTCTGCCGCGGTTGTAAGTGTTTCTGTGACTTCTAACGCGCTCTAGAAATAATTTACGGTTTTCTCCGCTGCAGGACTTTGCCCGTATTTACTCTTCCCTTGGCCTTGGGAAAGGTGTGTAGGACCATGAAACTCCCCGAAATCGCAAGAATACGAAGAAATTCACAAATTCAATAGAAACCATTGCGTCGTTACAGGCCTTCAGGAAACGCCATGCCGATGCCCAACGCCTCAATGCTCAATACGCTAGCCAACCCACAACTGTCGACTTTGCCCACTACCGTGCGATTCTCAAGAACAAGGCCATTGTAGACGAGGCAGAGAAGCTCCTCAAAGAATTCAAGCCCGTGACCTATGATGTGAACGCGCACATCAAGGCCATCGAGGCTTTCGAGGCCAAGGCCGTGAGTTTGCTTATGTACAACGGCCTGACTAGAGGGTCGGGCCAACCGTGGGATCAAAGTTGACGTGTTCATGCCATGCATAGGTCGCTAAGGCTCAGGAGACCGAGACCAAGATTGACGTCGAGCTCAAGGAGCTCCAGGCTACCCTTGCCAACATTGAGGAGGCCCGTCCCTTCGATGAGCTCACTGTATGTTTTCCCTATAACCACGCCATATTACATACTGATCAGATATTCTCAGACCGAGGATGTTGGCCGGGCACACCCCCGCATTGTGGAGGCTGTTGAGACCATGCTCAAGAAGGGCAAGTGGACAGTACCAGGTGTGCCCCCAGTACTAGTTATATCAATCATCACCGAATTCACAATTTCACTCAGGGTACAAGGAGAAGTTCGGCGACCTCAACCTCATGTAATTAACCTTATGATATAGATTTAATCTCACTGGACTCGACCCACTTTCCTTTCCTGTTGCCTTGCATATCCCGGATCGCTGCTTAGAAATCCATCGCCAAGCTTTCATTGAGCATTCTATCTATTGGTGTTTTTAAGAGTAAGCGAAATTGCGCTAGTATGCGTTTTGACGCTTTGACCAGCTGGGAGCTGGAGCATTGATGATAGGTCCAAAGCTCGTCTCAACCTTCTGTTGTAGCTCAAGGTTCAAAGAATCAATCCTAGCACCTCCAGCATCTGTAGCCCAAAGTGATACCGCAAGGGTATTTCGGCCGTTATGGTTTAAGATACCTTGGGCTTCAGCGATATGAGCCTTCGCATATCATTGGTCTCAAAATGAACGCCACTCACGAACTGGAAACACCTTTTGTGGCCCGACGTGGTTTACTGGAAGCACGTCAGAAAAGTGCTCGGCGGAATCATTAAATACTCACTGTATCTTCCAAACTGGTAGCCGTTCACGTAGAGCTAAAATTTGTGAACACCTCGCCCCACCTGCTGGTGATCTGATGCTCACCTTTGCCCTGAAGTGAGGGTTGGTAGTTGAATTAGTGAAGACGAACGCAAGAGGATAGTCCACCCCATGAGGAATCCTCAAATCGAACGTTGTCCTATTCACGGGTATGAAAACTTGCTTTTAGATAGATATTCGAGAGGGCATCCTACCGGTAGAAAGCAACACCAGCATCCGAGATACCTTCCGTAGGTTTTCCGCGAGCCCATTTTGAGTCGTCGAATCCAGGGAGATGCCAGCCTAGTGGATTATCAGCAAAAGCAAAAGCACAAGGCAAGCGTTCAGACGTCCAACACACCTTGCCGCTCTGCATAAAGACCTCCTTCATTAAATGGACCACGGACACGATCCGCATACTTGCAATTGCAATGAGTCCAACTGCCCTGAGGACCAAACCTAAGGACTTACGGATTCCCCACCCAAGTTCCCGGTAAGTTTCCAAACAGTCACGTTCGTCTCTGGACTATCATCAAACGAATACCTAAGAACCCCACGAGGCATCCTAAACCAATCACTTGCGCCAGCCCAATTCTGCTCGACACCCATATGATCAAGCAGGATGGTGATGATGTGAGACGAGCCTGCAGCGAGGGTTGAGGGGAACTTATGTGTTCTGTTGTGTGTGTCGCTAGGGCCATCTCCGGTCCAGGAACCAATGAAAATATCATCAAGCCACATAGAATAGCCAAATGCAAGGCCTCCACTGATGCTAGTGTTAAACCCTGTCTCCTTTCCAATAGCAGTAAAGTGGGCGCGCCAGAGCATATTGCCCGTGTGGTAGCCATAAGGACTTGAGAAGAGGACGAGAGGAGTAGACCAGTTCCATTGGTTGAAGGTAGTTGTTAGGTTGGCGACTGTCCACTTTTCATCGGAATAACTGGAAGAGATTTCGGGAAGACTATCTGCAACTTTCTGAGGAGCGGTTACTCTCAAGATGGCACGTGTCTGAGGGAATGTACGAACCCACGTCAAGGAATCAAGTACAGGTAATCTCACACCGGGTAAGCGAGCATTCCTTGAGGCCGTGAGGGTGCCATACGACGTTTTCTTTGTGTGGAGCTTCTCGCCGTTAAATGTCACAGTGTGCGAAGCAGCAGGAGCAATGATCTCGAACGTGGCCGTGCTATTGAGATCACCAGTGATAGCGAGGTTACCGCCCGACACAGAGACTGTACGCAAAAGGTATCCGCCTTTAACGATAATGGGGTTTTCCATGCTAAAAGTAGCGAAGCGACCCTGAGTTGGTGGATGGAGGACCCAATATTGATATGCAGTGGCACGATCTGTGGCAATCAATTAGTGGGTTCGGAGGAGATAATTATTGCCGATTTACCAAGGATGAAAACCCTGAGCTTGGTACCAATCTGGATGACGGTCTGACCAGTAGTCGTATATTGAACAGCGAGCGCCCCAGAGGGCAAGACTTGTTGCTTAATGGTCCCTGAACCAGAAACGACTTGGGCAGACAGACTGACACCAGCCGACGAGGGAAGGATGAAAGCAGTCTCATGCAGTTCTCCTTCGTCTCCGTAGAGGAAAATGTTGTCTTGCCCATCGATAGTTGCCCTGGAAAGAAGTTAGCGTCTCGACCCCCAACATAAGCCCGATGTAGAAGCTTACCAGGTGAAGATTTCGCCAGTTGAGTAAAGCAACGTTGTTGATCCTGCAGTATAATCAACAACGTGAATTTTCGAATCTTTACCATGCAATGTCAAGGAACCGCCGAGGATCGGAATCTCGATTGTGCCCACGCTCGTGGGCAGAGTTAGTTTATATGACTGAGCAGCAAACGAGGACGCGTCCGTTTGTCTACCGTACCGTCAAATAGTCAAAACACACGAAGCCATGCCACAAGACAGGATGCACACACCTCACAGTGTAGAACCCAGTTTTATTGCCAACGACATCCAGCGTCTGTGTAGTTTTCAGTGCAGGATTTCCGGTGAAGGACCCTTGAGCGTTGTAGATATTTTGGGGCTTGCTTGTCAGATACGCAGGCGAAACAGCAAGGAAATTTGCTTGGAGCTTGATCTCATAGTACTTCTCCCGAAGGGTACGAGATTCAGTGATAGCCGCTCCCTGTAGCTAAAGTCAGCCACAAGTCTTTCAGAAGTCGCAAGATACTCACGTAATCATACGAGGTATAAACACCTGGATGAGATATACCACCTGATAAGAGGTTGAGTGTCATTCCCCCGGCTCGGGTTGAGGAGGACCCACCCCAGTTTGTGCCACCGAAGGTCATATAAATATTGAAGATTGTTGTGGACATTGCATACTGGTTTTTATAGAAGACTGTGTTAAAGCATTAAATAATACCCTCGTTGCCCTACAGTGAGTAAATCACAAACCTCGCTCGAATTCTGGACCCGTAAGTATCGAGCAAAGGCCATATCCAGCACCACCCCTGTTCTAAGCTTGAATACGCAATGAATTGAACCTCTAACGCTTGTGCGACGCACCAACCATCAAAACCACCCCCTTGGAATTCGTATACAGCATGTGGATCTTCAGGGTTCCACTGTTGATGTGCGTCCCAGAACCATCTACCAAGCGTGTTACTCGACTATTGAGAGAATATATGCGCGTTAACGTACTCTGGCACAGCGTCTGAATTCCAAACATAAGGGTGCGCGCAGTCAAAGCCATTCGGGTAGGAATCATAGCCTACAGACTAATCGTAAATGTGGCTGTTGGATTGAGCATGCGCATGGCATACCATAAACGTCGACGCTCGTAAAATGACCTCCAGGCCAAGCATCATTCGTCGTAATGGGAACGACAATGCCAGCATTCCTCTAAAAATCAGGTAAGCGACGAGCCCGCCATTGGGGAGAGGAACTCACAAAATCCTTCAGCAACTGGGCCTCATATTCCAAGTCCTCAGTATAAGGTTCCCAGAAGCCACTGTATTCATTCTCAGCCTGAAGTGCACATGAGTTTATGCATGCATTAGAAGATAATGTCAATCGTTACCTGGACAAGGATAACTGGTCCCCCGTTCGTGATCTGGTTCTTAGCAATCACCTCACCAACGGTTTTGATGTAAGGCTGGTAAGCCTCAATGTAGGAGGAATTGGCTGTTCTCCAGAGTCCTGGAGTATATGTACCCCATCCTGGTAATCCACCTCCAGCTGTTTCCGCATTGATGTAAGGGCTGGTATAGAGGAATTCAGTACACGCGGCCTTAGACTTAATCAGAATAACACTCACCCTGGGCGCGCAATTACATACAAGCCAGCTTTCTGTGCCGCATCGAAGAACGGCTGCAAGTCGCGGAAGCCCTCAAACGATATCTCTCCACGCTTGGGCTCAAGGAGACCCCAATGAATGTAAATTGAGACCGCATTAAAACCCATAGACCTGCGTTGCATACAAATGACGAGATGATCAGTTGCGCGAAAAAAAAAACACACTTGATTTTTTGCAGGACATCAAGGTGAAGGCTCTGGACCGGGTTTCTGAGCGAGGAGGAGTCAATAATATCCCCACGGCACAAACTCTTGACCACGGACCGGAATGGATGGACCTCTCCACTAAATATCATAAGACGTTTCCCGTTGATTTTGAGCGAATACTGATCCCAGGTTACCTGTACCAAATGACAGGTAAATCATAGTAGGGCAGGTAATCAGAGTGACCTACAACATCCTGCAGGCCCGCCGATGATGTTGCTCCGTTCTGACGAGGAAGACAAATAGGTCCTTTGATCCCGTGCTTAGGCCTAGGGATTGCTGCCACAACGGCCACCGTACACAGAAGAGTCAAAAGGTTGAGGACATGGACTCTCATGTTGCTAAGGTCCCTGGACAAGACCCCAACCCACCCAAAGAGCCACCTTCTTAAGGATCGCCTGGCAAGAGAACCCCAATCTAAACAGTCCATCCCCGCCTCTCAAATCCCGAGAATAAATGATTGATCAGAATAAATTTGCCCAGCTGACTCCATCTCTTCCATAGCCGCACTGCGCGACACATGAGAATGACTTCGCCACTGGCGAGGGTGCAGAAAGAAGCAGGGTTTATACAAAGTGGCCATGACGCGAAGAAGCTAACAATTGCATGTCACGTGGGGCGGCTTACGATGTCAGGTGCTCTCGTATAACTGCGTTAATTCTCTGCTAAAATCTTGGTTCATGCCAACTACTTGAAACCTCTAAATGAGCACCTAGGGAAGTATTTCCGGCGCAAAAGAAGGCTGCGACTGGCCCTCGCACGGCAACTGAAGCTTGCAAGGCGCGCTTGTGGCTTCACGAGGGTGCTCAAAACCGCCACCGAACATTTCCCGATTCTAACACAACCAGAGGTTTCTGCAATTCGAGAAGGCAAACCCAGCACCGATTAATCTCCGTTGAAATGTTCAGATGATATTGGAACCAAACCACTCATCGTGAAGGCCGAGATCTGATCAACTTGACAACGCCTATGCAATTTCCTGAGATCAACTTAAGCTATTGTGCCTGTCTTCTCTGAGCCAAGACTTCGTCCTGGCCTACAACGTTTGGGCAAGTTTCAAGGCCTGAATACTGCCTGGGAATGTATCGTCATTCTCTGCACAAGCCGACATAACCCCATCAGAACAAGACAACACAAGTGACAGCGCGGAGGGGCAGATGGGGGCAGATTCATCAACCCGAGGTATCGTAGACGAACCTGAAAAGAGGCTTCAGCCTTCATGCCTGGACGGAAGGATAGAAGTGTATTTATTATGGGGGCCCTGAGGGCATTGTTCCTGTTGAACTTGTGAGCAGGAAGATCGGCCCAGAAAGGCAGTGACGTCTGAAATGTGGACTCTTGACAGCAGGCGCCGACTGATTGCCTTGTTTGGGGGAAGTATTAGAGGCACCCTGCGTAGGCTTGGCCATCTTATCTTCCATCTTCGCCCATGGCGTCCGTTGCAGCTTTTTCGTACAACTCGGCCAAGGAGCTCTATGACCACATCGATGCCCAGTTCCGAGTCAGCAACACACAACTTGTAGATCTCACCAAGACTTTCCTTCACGAGTTCAAGCTCGGCCTCGAGGATTATGGTCATGCTATGGCGATGATGTACGCAATCGATCCATTCAATCAGGCGTCTTACTCATGCAGATCCAGACCCACCTTCGTAACCGGTGTCCCCAATGGCACGGAGAAGGGGTACGCACCTCTTCACACACGACGTTCGATCGCAGCTTAGAAAACCATCTCAGAACATTTTTGGCCTTGGACCTTGGTGGAACTAATCTGTGTGTTTCAGAATCCTTAGAATACGCGTAATATATCTAACACCAACTCGAAAGTCGCGTCTGTGAGGTCGTCCTCAACGGCGACAAGACCTTCTCTCTGCGCCAACAAAAATACAGGGTGACAGAGGCTCTCAAAACTGGGGAAGCAACAGCTCTCTTCGGTCTGTACTCCTTTCTGTTACTCGGGTTGCCCGTACTAACTATAGGATCTTTGCTTCTCATGGCGCTCGTAATTGATGCCACTAGACTACTTGGCAGATTCAGTCGATGCATTCTTGACCACTGAAGCCTCTGTGGATTACAGCTCCCCGACTGGATCTGAAAGCCAGCCTTCCGACGTTATCCACCTCGGTCTCACGTTCTCCTTCCCAGTCGAACAAACGGCTCTTGATTCCGGAAAAATCCTCACTTGGACGAAAGGATTCTCTGCACGGAACGCGATAGGAAATGATGTCGTCAAATTGCTCCAAGATGCTTTTGATAGGAAACACATGCACGTTAAATGTGTTGCTCTTGTTAACGATGTAAGCGCCATCTTTAGTTATCATGATTGATTTGACTGACACCGAGTAGACTGTAGGCGCTCTGCTCTCCCGGGCCTATCAGTCAGGGGGTTGTATTCTTGGTGCTATATTTGGGACCGGCACTAATGGTGCATATGTCGAGGATATATGTGAGTGGTACATGCGGGACCATTCAAAATAGTCATGTTGACATTGAGATATAGCTAAGATCAAGAAACTCGCTGGATCTCCTGCAGCTGCGAAGGGCGGGGTGATGGTAGTCAATACAGAATGGGGAGCGTTCAATAACTCTGTAAGACACCATCTGAAACACCGTTGCGACGACCACTCACTATGTCCTCAGCGTTCGCACCTCCCATCGACACCCTTCGATAGCGCCCTCGATCGCCTGAGTATCAATCCAGGTTTCCAGGCATTTGAGAAATTCGTCTCTGGAATGTACCTTGGCGAAGTTACTCGTAACATCATTATTGCTCTCATCGACGCTGTACCGAAACCTCTCCTTTTCAACGGCAAGTCCACGTCCGCGATTAACAAGCACTATGGTATCGATACGAGCTTCATGAGTTCCGTGGAGGAGGCTTGGTTGGGCAATGATGCTTGTCCCGGATATATCAGACCGCCTTTCACTGAATTTGACACCGGTTCACTGCCCGCGAACATTCGAGCGAGGCTGGAAGCCATTCGCAAGGTTATCGTCAAGGATCTCGGGTTCGCTTCTGAACAGGTATCCTTGAAGGACGCAGCGGTACGTTTTGAATCTTTTCCCCACTGCCAGCGTTCATCGCATCATTTATGGTTAGATCGTCCGCTGGATTTGCGGTCTCGTTGGTCATAGGGCGGCACAACTGAGTGGTGTTGCAGTTGCAACTGTGTTGATCCAGACTGGTCGCGCCGTCCTGCCGGGAGAGCCGCACAAAGGGTTGAAGGACCCCAACGAGAGGATTCTTGTTGGTGTGGACGGAAGGTAGGGTTGTTCATTGTCCTAGTTTCCTCGTGTGTTGACAATCTCCGAGTCTTATTGAGCATTACCCCGGCTTCGAACAAACCTTACGAGAATCTCTGCGCTACCTGGTGGGTGAGGACGTCGAGGGCCGGGTCGACATTGGTTTGGCCAAGGATGGAAGTGGAGTCGGGGGTAAGATCATGTCCACTTTGATCCGTCCGCGCCCTAATTACCTTTTCTGTAGCCGCGCTTTGCGCTTTGCAAGCTCTCAAGCAGAAGTCACAATAGTTTAGAAGTCCTGTATAACCATCTGTACAATAGCCAATCTAAAGTATCTTTTCAGGACCTCGGAAGGTGGCTCTTTTATGAGTCGAACTTGGTGAAGGCCAGCGAATAAGCCTGGGTAATATTAATTAAGTAAAAAAAGCAATTAGATCCGCTGTAACACGAAGTTGTCTATCTAGTCTCCCTTCCTGCCAGCCTCCAAAACAGCAGCGTAGGCAGCATCCACCCTTTTCCAATTCAACACGGACCAGAACTCCTTCAGCCACTGCTCCTTACCCCAAACGCCATAGCCCGCGCTCATCCAAGCGTGCTCATAGACCGGTACACAGAAGAGGGGATAAAGGATCTCACCCGCATGGAGCATGTTGCCAATCTTGGCACGCTGATTGTTTCCAACATGAGGCGAATGAATACCCGTAGCTTTAGTGGTAATGTTTGACAAATCGTCATGGTAGAAGCGTGAATGGGGGGAGTTATTAGGCGTAGGAGGTGAATTAGTACCGGAAATACCGGAAAGCGGAGAGGCTGGGGAAGTGCCTGGAGGGGGCGTTTGAGCAAGAGGTGAGCGGGGAGGAGGCGTCAGGTTGTGCAATGATGTTGCTGAGGAGTCTGTCAAGGTAGGGTGACGTTCCATATTGTTGCGGGAACGGATGAGGAGGGTGCCAGCGCCGTAGGTAGAGACTATGCCAGTGTTGCCTGATTGGTCGGAGACGAACCATACCCAGCCATTGATGAACATTCCAAGGGCAGCGGCAGAGAAGGCGGAGCGGAGTTGTTGGACGCTACCGTGGCTCGTACGAATGGTCGACATGAGCTCGTGGGAAATCTCGTGTTCGTAGTTTTGGTTTTGGCTCGAAGGGGGTTTCTTTCAGAGATGTAGGGTTGGTGAGAAGTAGATATACAAGTGGGTGAGGAATGGGACATACGAGGTTATTGAGGAAGAAGCTGTTGTTCAGAGCCAGACTGGCATAGTTGAAGGCGAGGATCTTGTCCCGCTTTCCGGACAGGTTGATGACTGTTTGAGCGATGGAAGTACCTGCTTCTGGGGTGGCTATGACGCGACAGCGTGATTCAGCGAATATGGATAGACAAGGAAAGTGGACAATTGCACATACCAACAACCTGCTCATTCAACCTCTCAAGCAGACCATCCTGGTACTCCAGTTGGACCTTCAGAGCTTCCGGGGGAAGGAACCTGCCCAAGCCTTCTTCCTCCGAATAAGGCAGCGGTTGTCGTTGATGTAACCTCCGTGTGCCCCAGCGCGACTTGAAGCGGGGTGCGGAGGAAGACGCAGAGGCCCTCACAGAGGCAGACGTTAGTCGTAGACCCAGTCGGTGCATGTATAGACGCGTCGGAGGAGGAAGAAGGTGACCAGAACGAATACCGGAAGAGTTCAGCCCAACGCTTCCGGCGACTTTAGCGAAAGTTTTTTTGGGCCAGCGACGCGCCGAGGCGCGGGACATTGTTGTGTGGTTATATTTGGCAGAGGCTTGGGCTTGTGACGTTGATGACCACGTCGCGAGCAAGCGTGTTCCTGTAGACATTCTCTCATATTCGCCTATGGCTCCCAAACCTACTCAGCAAAAGGCTCAGTCGCCCATTCAATCGTTGTGGAAGGCGTATAATGAGGATACCTCAAATCGTCTGAAGTTTATCGACTCATTCCTCCTGTTCCTCATGCTCTCGGGGATTGTCCAATTCCTGTACTGCATTCTGGTTACTAATTATCCTTTCAATGCTTTCCTGGCGGGGTATGTGCACAAGCTTTGCTGATCGTGACCACATACTCAAATATATCCTAGCTTTGCGAGCACCGTCGGCCAATTTGTCTTGACCGCTTCACTGCGTTCTCAAGTCAACCCTGACAACCAAAACGAGTTCAAGGAGGTATCCCCAGAACGGTATGCCAGTCCATTTAACCGTGCTGCATGTTATTCTGATAGCATACATATAGAGCTTTTGCAGATTTTGCATTGGGATCGATTGTTCTTCATTTCTTTGTATATAACTTCTTAGGATGAGGGAGAATAGACGATTAGGGCATGGAAGGAAACCAGATAGAAGTTGTGAACGAATCGCCAAATTAGAGTCTAGCAAGACAGTATGTTACAGTCTATTGAGATATGAGAGAAAGCGGATAGGGAATGGGACCAGAGGCTTACACACTATGTGAACGAGAAGACTTTCCGAGATTATCAATCTCTCCTTCTCTCGAAGGAGGACGAACGCTGGGTAGGGTGAGTTGTCATGTGGTATGCAGAGAGAAAAAGAACGTACACCAAAGATGACGACAGCAAAGTCAAAGATGTATTCGCCTGCAGAACCATGAGCTAAGACAACAAGCTTCCTAGGGGTGGAACCCACCGAACTCAAGGTAGCTCTTGAGGAGTTCTGGACAAGGCCAAGTGAATCATACGATACACGGGAAAAGTGGGTAAGTGCTTACGACGAATGTCCTTGTTAGGGACCTGTGATAACGCAGGACTGGAATCGTGGGTAAGAAACTGAGAAAGCGACAGGCAGAAGCGGGCATACGTGAGGCCGGTTGTCCTCCTTACTCCAGCCAAGAAGGCACTGATAAGCACGGCATCGAAGCCAAGGTGTACTAGAGAGGCACGAGTGAGCAAGTACGCGCCACCGAGACAGAGAGTGGTCGAACCGACTGTTCCCAGCATCGTGGACTTGCGCAGACGAATGTGCAGCAGCAATAGGTTTATGGTCTGCTTATGTAATAGGCGCGCTAAACACACGTTCTTTGAGGAGTGTTCAATTTGGGTCGTGTTTCTCTTCGTGCGTCTGCTCTGGCACTGCAGGCGAGCTGGATGAAAGGATGAATGCGCAGCGCAACATGTGATCAAAGTGCTGGCTCATCGCCAGCAGTGCATCCTCCAGGAGACATATGACGTAAGCAGGGTTGTTGACCAATTTGTCTCGGTGACATACAACACTCCTCTAATCTTGCTACGCGTCCCCTACCCCCCATGGCGTCCAGGCCGCCCTCCCCATCCCTCCCAGCCAAGGGCTACTTCAGCGCACCCTTTGAGCGCTTCATACGTGAAGAGTCCTCCGACTGGGCTAGCGCGTTCACCCTCATGGGTCAGTTAACACCGCAGTCCTCGGTTTCCATTTCCCTCACTTGTTGCCAGACACTATCGAGACATACTTTGACTCTCATGTCGACCTCTTCCAGCGCAAGCTTCAGCAACAGCTGCAGAAGCACAGCGATCGTCTCAAGCTCAAGGCAGAGGGGACATTCAAGATCAAGGACCTGTCTGGGGATTTGCTAGCAGAGAACTTCGAGCGCGAAATCAAGAACTTTAAGCTCAGGGTGTGTGTGTGTTGGAAATCTCTGGGCTCACGTCTCAAGTAGGATGAAACCTTTTAGATCTCCACGCGTATGACCAAGTTGTCTGCCTCGTGGCAGTCAGCAAAGGTCGTCCGCACTCGCGAGAAGGTCTCGTTTTTCTTCGGTGTCATGACACTCCTCTTCTCCGCCCTAATGTTCGGCATGCATCCCGAGTATGTGCATACTCATTCCCTTTAATTGGCCAGCTCATTAACCTGATACAGATGGGTGCATATCGCGTACACGGTCATGGGTCTGTACCTCTTACCCCTGCGCTACATCCAATACAAGCGAAGAGCATGGCACTATTTCCTTTTCGACCTCTGCTACTACGTTACCATCCTCAACTTCATTTATATCTGGTTCCTCCCCTCTAATGCTGCTCTCTTCGTGGCTTGCTACTGCCTTTCTCATGGATCACTTGCCAGCGCAGTCATCACATGGCGGAATAGTCTTGTTTTCCACGACCAGGATAAAGTCACATCACTATTTATACACATTTATGCCCCATTCACTTTCACTGTAATCAGGTCAGTATTAATCTTCCATTGTCGTCTGTTCAGGTCCCTGACTCCGCAAATTAGACATTTCTATCCCGGAGCTAGTGAACGTTTCCCGGCTCTCCTCCAAATCCCATATTTGGATCCTGCCCGTGCTTTGCTCTTGAGCGGCGGAATATGTACGTTACCTTTCCACCATAGGACGTGTATCATTAACATTCTTCCAGACTGCAGCTGGCAACTACTTTACTGGAAGTTTGTTCTCGTTGATCGCCGGGAAAAGATTGTGTCAGGACAACGGACGACGTCCTTCTCATACCTGCTCAATGACCAGCGAGGTGTTATTGGCAAGAGCTTGGCCGCAATCCCGCCCAAGTACCGCGAGGCAATCTTTATGGGCGGTCAACTTCGTGAGTATATTTCAGCACCGCATAGTCTAGCAACTAAGAACAATCCTCTCTATAGTTTATGCTATTCTGACGGAGCTCCCGGCCGTATTCCTTTTGTACAAGAGCCCTGTTTGGAGTGGATCCTTCTTACTTCTGATCTTTGCGGTCAGTGTCTGGAACGGTGGAGGATTCTACATCGAGGTTTTCGGCCGCAAGTTCGTATCGCACCCCTCCCCCTCATTGTATGCTGACGTGGCTTACAGGTTCGAACGCGAGCTGGAAGCTTTGCGCAAAGAGCTGGCGGAGACTGCAGCGCGGTCTTCAGGTGCATCTACACCTAATATCATGCCCACATCCGTTGAAACGGATAATTGTTCTGTAGGCTCTATATCACCGGAGTACCTCACGGTACCCCTTCCTGGTGCATCCCCGTCTTCATCTTCATCTGACTCGAACTCCTCTGATCCTTCGCCGGTTTCGGACGGGAAGAAGGATTCATGACCCCGACTCTGAGGCAGCGCCTCGCGATTCTGACGATTGATATTTATGGGTTCTACTTGTCCTAGGCTATGCACATCATCCTAGACAGACGCGTTTTTGAACTCATCTTCCGCGTGATTTTTCCCTGTTCCCATACCTCCGCGTTTCAGGGACAGATCGTGTATAGATCCTGCCATCTCGAATGCGTCGTTTTTTGTACTATGCACCATTTCCTCCTTTTAAGTTTGATTAATGACTCGTAATGTGTTTCTTTCAACCTGCTATATAATGCTTCTGTAGTATCCACCCGCGGGTGCTGTTGGCATTGCTGGCTGTGGGGGGCCGGTGGAGTATTCAGTACATAATATTAATTTATGTGGATGCTGGTCATGCGTTGCAATAGTGACCGTTCAACGTGAACTGTTGATATTGTGAGTCGATTCTGATCCAGCCCGAAAAAGGCCCCTCTGGGCCAAGGAGAGCTGCCTTCGCGCGTTGATATCGCGTTGATGCTACTTTAGCTTCTGCATAATACGCGTCATGTCTGCTTAGCTTATGAGATCGACGACAAATTCGCGACGAACAGTAGCAGGGTAGGCTCACGAGATGAGAGTCAGGCCCTCCAGCTGCAACACCTGGTTGCATAAATTGAACATTGATATCCGTGACAACAATGGTCTATACTGACAATGATTACCGCAGATTCCAACGATTCGACAAAACAAACTGACCTGTACTTCTCCACATAACGGTTCTTCGAGGGTGTACTCCGCTTCAGGCCATTGATAAGGACTTCTGCAGGCTTCGAATCGGCTATCCAGCAAAGCGCTGAGCACAAATTGGATTCCTGTAGGCGTCGGGTATCTCATGTGAAAAAGCGGAACCTTACATTCGTTGCAGGAACCAGTAGTTCTGATGATCTTATCGAGTTCCGTCTTGGAGTGTACAAAGGGGATGTCTGTAAACTCTATCTGGGGAGGACGAGTAGCGTATCCCTCGGGTAAACCTAGACAATCCCGGTCTCCAACCATCTCAAAAAATGGATGACTTGAATCAAACAGACCTTGAACATTCCCAATCCTCTCCCTCAGCGCCCTCTCACAGTCTTCTCTTACAACCTTCCTCATCTCTTCACCCTCCGGAACCTCCCCGATCACAACCCTACTCACATACAAGGGCTCCAAAAACCTCGCCCCGAATGAACCCTGAATCCCAAGCACACTCCACTTCGCCATCTTATCGCTACAAGACATTGACAACGCGGGCGACGAATCCGCACGTCCGGGTTTGGTGCGCAGGACTCCGAGACGATTGTAGTTGTCTCGCCCTCGAGAAGCTTCATGTGGTGCGAGCGTTGGGAAGATGTTTGTAGATTTGAGAGCGGCCATGGAAGGATCTTGGATTGAGGCTAGATAGCGCATGGAAGCGTCACCGCCTGTGTGAGCGTCAGGGAGAGAAGGTCAGCTTTGCTGGGAGGAGTGGGGTTTCGGGGTTGGCAGGAAGGAAACGTACATGGGAGGGTGGAGACGTACATACTCAGCTCAGCGCCATCTTGTAGGCAGTATGAAGGCCTTTCGTCGGAATCCTTTGAGAAACCTCTATCTGTCTGGCCCAACCATTCTGAGGTATAGCCTGTCAACGTCTTGATCCTCCTAATTTCCTCAAGGAACCACCGGACGGCCCCTCTCCTTGCAAGCACTTCCGCATGGGAGTCGTGGACCAGTTCACCTCGAGGAGAGTATCTTGTAGCTGGTGTACATTTTGTCCCAGTAGAAAGGCTGATAATTTTCAGAAAGCCCTGAGGGTTCTCAGTATCACAGGCTTGTGGTGGGCATTTAGTCAAGTAGAAAGCCGCCAAAACGGTGAATTGTTTTGGTGGGGGTTTAAACCCAATGTCGGCATAGATGCTGAAAATAGCCTTCACGGCTTGGGCTTGGCTATCTTGTAAGTGTTGAGCGGATGCCATGAGATATACGATGGTTGCATGAATTTAGTTGAAAGAACTTCGATTATCTGCGGATGTTAATACGGATCATATTTCTTTTCTTGGATCGCGGAACAACTATGATAATATGTATGTAGATAACGATGTAGCATACAGATTGTCCACTGTACACATTCTAGAGGTAACATATGCATGGTGATAAAGAATACGAAAACCCCCCAAAAAAAAAAGAAAATCACTAGTCCACGCCCCTTAGAGCTGCCTTCCGACTCTTACTCTTCCTCGCTCTCAACGTAGTCTCCCTGTTCGCTAGAGGCGGTAAGAACCCAAGAGAAGGCTTCATACCCTTAGCTGCACGCTCGATTTCCTGCATCTCTGCCTCCCTTCTCGCGCGTTCCAGTGGTGTCGACTCTTCAGGTTTTGTCGAGCCATCAAATGTGGCACTCATAGGACTCTGTGGAGGAGACCGTTTCTTCTCTGGATTGTAGGTTTTCGTTTCTGGATCAGCATATACAACAGGTAGGGGCGCCTCGTATCCAGTGATTCCAAGCTGGTTGCAGTAATATTGGACAGCGGCGTGGAAGGCTGTTTTTCGTGCGTTTCTGAGGCCCCAATCTTGCCAGTTACTAGGAAGAAATGTTAGGTAATATGGAAGCAACCTGCCACTTGACACTGCTTACCCATTGTGCCCAATACCTATCGTCAACTCCAAATACCTCTGATACACAATGTGTTGGAAGGTGATAGTAGTGGATGGATCGAACCATCGGTTCTCCTCTGTCGCCAACCATTCGTTCAAGCAATGCTCGAGGGCATCCAATTTTTTCAGCGGAGTGCGCCAAGCGACCTGCATTGTGAGGTTTTCGAAGGTTTTCTGGTAAACGTAGCTCAATAGGAGAAGTTAATGGAGATGAGTCGTGATGCCTACCCCGCTGCGGCGCACGTTCGTGCTAGGGGAGATACGCAATCAAGATGCAACCCCAGAAAAAATGGAAACTTTTACTTACATGAACTTCGAGAAAAGCTGGCTATTGAAATAATATGTCTCCGTTCCGTCAGCTCGAGCGAACACCGTCTATGGATTCGTCAGAAATCATCAGGCAGACATCCGATGAATGAACACTAACAGCGAACAGGCCAACCCTCTTCACCACCAGATTTTCTTGGTCAATGAAGCAACGGTCTCCCGTGTCATAAGGACTGGAAAAATCAGGATATCTCCAAGTGGAACTGAGGTCTGAAGTACTTACTGCGTCACGAATAAAAACATGATAGCATCAAATGCCGAACTTGCCGAGTTCTTGAAGATAAAACTCGCCGCAATACCAATCGAATAAACACTCGTCAAAGAATCACCGACCTCGACCCCAAACACACTCAAGCTGATGAAGAACAATATGACACCACCGAAGAACAAAATGATCCGATGCAGAGTCTTTAGCGCTTCACCAACGTCTCGCATAGATCGCGACAGGAACCGACGTTCCTTGTATACCCTCACCAGAGTCGACTTGACCTCGGCCCGAGAGATATCACCGTTATTGTCCTTGTCGAACACGCGGAAGGCTTCCTTTGCTGCCTCTTCCGTTGGAAATGCAGGATAGAAATCGCTCGGAATGAGATAGCTGCGCCGGCGATCTTTTAAGCGCATGTAGATAGAGCGGGCCAAGCGCTGATGGCGCTGGTGAGCATCCATCCAAGATGAGGTGATTGGGTGAAGAGCGCACCTTCGCCTCCTGTGTCGAACTAACATTCCAGCTCAATTGTGCCAAATCCTCCTCATTGGTTCCCCCGATGTTCCTTGCATCGTGCAACACTGCATTTTTAATGACTCTCGCGGCCTGCATAACACCTCCATCAATACTCTGTCTCCCACTATCCTCTTGCGGTACTTGGGGCGGATACCGATGCGGATTCAGATTCGAGGGCGTCAGAGGCCTTGATGGAGGAAGCGGTGGAATGGGTTGTTTGAGTTCAACTTCCTCGGCAGGATTGTCACTGCGTTCCGGACTTCTTTGAGGCGAAGCTGCCATTTCATCAGGTGATCCACTCTTCGTCCCAAATTCAAACCACGACCTCCTGGTCTTTTTCTTCCCTTTCCGGTTGACTAGAGTCGCATCGTTTTCCTGGTCGGATGTATCTTCATCATCTCCATCGTCACCATGCCCGTGACTCGATTGAGGCGGACTGACATTCTTTAGAGCCTGGGTGAGTCGCTTCGCATGTTCGGTGTCTGAGAACGCCAAATGCCTGAGGATCGGTGTTCGTGTACCGGACTTGGGGTATCCACCGGCGGAGCGTACAGGTCGGTAGTCACGAAGTTTTTCGATGACAGCCAACGCTTCTTCGAGTGACGCAATGCGCTCTTTGTATGCCGTTCGATGGAAGCTGAAGGCAATGGCCTGGGAGAGCATCCGCGAGGCACAATACACCAACGCAAGGAAGAATAAGAATTCGACAACTTGGGAGAGGCGGTATGTGTAGCCGGCACGACTCTCGGTTGGTTTATCTCCATTGAAGAGATCATATATGCCTCCGAAGATGATCGTCCAGCTGACCCAGCCACTGGCGGCGTAAAAGACCGGTTTGATGTTCTCCTTAACGGAGTTGTACATCTCTATCCGATTCTTGACGTATTCAGATACATGCCCCCAAGCCGCAGCAATAATGAAGCGCGCAACAACAGGGACGAGATCTATGAGGAGCGCCAACCACCACGAAATAACCAGGTTCGAGGCCGCCCAGAAAAACCATGCCTCAATATTGTCTTTGACATATCGTCGGTGGTCCGTCGGATGTGGCTTATACCAATAGAAATGGACGATAAGGGGAGGAGTGACAAGCAATCCAGCCATGAAGGTCGAGCCTAGCAGGGAAGAAAACAGAACAGCGATAATCCTATCGGGGGGGTTCAATGCCACAAAAGAAAAAAAAAAAATAGAAACAATCACTGAAGATCCAAACTTACCTCCGGATACCCCATCCTTGCGGTTTTGACCTGACGCCCATCTGCTTTTCAAACTTGGCTTCTTCGTCAACCAAATCCTCTTCGCCAGACCAGTCATACTCCTCCAAGTCATCTTCGGGTTCAGTAAACGACGACGCTCGAGAGCTCATGTAATCCCCAGAGGAGTCCATCCTCATCTTCGAAAGCTGGAAGGGCTTAATGTTCTCCTGATAATGAACGGAGGGCTTAGGCTTCTCATCCTCCGTGGGCGCCTCCTCCCTCAGAGGCGGAGGATGAATTTCATCCTTCTCCCCCATTGAGGTGTCGTCAAGCAGCTTCGCTCGTGAAGAGGACGGATGGGAGGGCAAGGGAGGATACTGGGCGTAGAGGTCGTTTTCGTCAGGAATTAGCCGATGATTTGACGAACAGGGTGTGGGATGGTATGACGGAGAGGTAGCACCCGATGCGTGGAGCTCCTCTTGGGAAGCAGCGAGAAAATACTCGTGACTTTCGCCCCGCCTTCCGGCAAACGGCCGTTCGGTTGGAGGAGATGGGTGGATAATGGGTGAACTGGTGCTTTTATTGTTGCCGTTTCCATCTGTAGCTGTGGCCATCCTTATGTGTTCGCGTATCAATGGTATTACAGTACCGACGTAACCAACACGCGGTGATGTCCTTGAAATAGGAACTGGTTCCTTATGTTGAACTGTTGTATCATGGTTGAGAAAAATATAAACGCGATGGGTTGTGCGAAATAATTTGATTCATCAGCTACCTGCGTGGCACTTGTTCCAAGAGAAATCGAGTACAAACCTGGATTTTTTGATACTGATCAACCCAGAACTGCCTAGCGACAAAGGGGAAGTCGACGTATTGGAAGGAGGGTCATAGGTTGAGTGAAGGGTCACTTAAATTGGTCTTCATTAAGCTCTGGCCTTGTGGAGCAGGCAGCCACTTGAGTCATCGGCCCACCAGTTGCTTGAAAGCCACTCAGTCGCCTGCGAGAAATTTGCTCAGCACCCTAAAATTGTTAATGCATACACAGGACGGAAGATCATCGAACCGTTCCATTCTGTTCCATTCCCAGGATCGGCTCCACTCAGTGTGATACCTTCTTAGGCACCCTTTCCCGCGGTATCTGACGCCGACGAGATCTACAGATGGAATGGGCGCGGATGAACGTGTAGGATCCTGTGCGATCATGATGGGGACAATTATTGATTTGGGTTTGAAATGCGAGCGATCGTAACCAAGGTGTGAACTGAGACGGGTTGTCGTTAAGTGGTTAGTTTACATAACTCGTTGATCATTCGTTGTAAGGTGGCCTCTTGTGACGTCAGATCGTTGGTGTGGTCCTCTATCCAACAAATAACACAGAGGAGTTGGGACTCCTCAAGAGTATTATAAACAACGCAAGGAGCTCATGAGCCCCATAGATACCCTGTATTACATACCATCATGGCAAGCACAACGCGAAACCCATCTATCAGACGCATGGAGAAGGAAATCACAAGGGAGTCGAAGTCAGAGGAGGTCGCCGTCAAACAGGAACTTAATGACCTTTCACGGCTGGAGAAGGACGTCCGGAAAGCACAGAAGGTCTGCGGCAATCATTGAGGCTTCCAGCGAGCATTATTAAATGTAGATTTGTATAGTCAGCAGCCAACGCCGATTCGACCCTCGGCAAACGCAACCAGTACGAACACAAGACAGCCAAGGCCATGAATGAGGCCATTCACGAGCATGACATTGCCGTAGCAAAACTCAAAGCCGCAGAGAAGGACGTAAAGGTGTGTAATTCCAATAACATATGCCAGTCAGCTGTTTCATGTATCCATCGGCCCAGCTCAAACACGAACACCGAGCCCGACTAATGAAGGAGCTCGAAGTCAAGAAGACTGTCGTTGAAAGAGCTATCCAACAGCAGACGGAGCACGACGTAGGTGTCATCGTGAAGGTCTATAACAACCGCATTACTCAATTTGGACTATGGCAGAAAACGCGAGAAACGAAGCTCGCTCAATTGCGAGGAGTGTTCACGTCGCCAAGAAAACAATCAACAAGTGACGGTGTTGGCCTTCCTGGTCAAAGTGGGCCAGCGGTAGACAACAACGGACATGCAGTGGGGTATGGCGTCGACTTCGGGCATACGGCTGTCGACTCTGAAGGCAACCCAACTGGTAGCAGCAGAAATTAGGGAGAAAGACCTGCGACAAGCAATAATGTAGGAAGATACACATATGCTTGAGTCTAGATACCGCTTCTATATTATGTTTAGGATCTCAGCATGATTATCATAGACTGGATTGGGGATTGAGCAGCACCCCGCCGCCTGCTATCTCGCTTTGGCCGGCTTCTGTAAGAGGTTCTCGGCCGAGAATGAGTACTTCTCCTGCAGTCTTTGTTCTCTCCTTCTCCTCTTTTATGAACTTGCTGAATTCTTTAAAAATGGGGAGGCCAGCATCTCGCATCAGTTCAAATGCAAGGGATTCAGAAGTGGTGATGACGGCGCCAGCTTCGCGCATCCGGGCGGTCGCGATACCAACCTCGAAAGAGTTGCAAGATGAGATACCGTCAAGCGGTAGGTAAGGTACGAGGGGGTGTGGGCGGGTTGAAGAGAGCGCGAGAAGCGTAAGGGTAGTCTGAAGCACACAGACATGCGACTAAAATACACTGATGGGTCATATGTTTATCAGCGCGCGCGCGCTAGAAGATGCACTAACCTCAATGCCGAATATCACGACAGATGTTATATGGGGACGAGCATCAAGCACCGCTTGTATTTCTGGCGTAACCATATAGAAGAGTGTTTTGTCGTAGGTGCCGATGAATAGAGATCCGAGTATGCTCGTATCAATTTGTGGGTCGATGGGTCCGAGAGCTATCCAAGGTTGGTAAGAAGGGATGGAAAAGTAGCCTAAACAAACCTCGCATGTTCTGTGTAGTGGCAACGACTTCGCAGCCGAGGAGCTAAGGGTGTATCAGTCAGGCTGGAAGCGAAGCTGAACGAGCATGAACCTTGGCCAGTTTGACGAGTTTATTGGCCGTGACAATCACTTGATCGTAGGCATGGATGGCAGGCCCTGGAGAGGGATAAGAAAAGAGAATGATAGACGGGGTAGGTACTTACTAAATCGTGTTTGGATGTCGCAGAGAAAGAAGATGGTCGTTTTAGGGTCGAGCAGCTCAGGCATGGCGGAAGTAGAGGGCGGAGAGCAATTGGCGCCATGTTTTGCACATGTGGATATTCCAGGAGAGGAAATGGACGGTGTAGGGAAGACGTCGGAGATTGAAGTTTGTGATGGGAGAATAGTGCTGACGGTTTGTGTTCAACTTGTCTGCCTTGCTAGTCTCTGCCAACCCCGTCCACTGTCCACCGTACTCTCCGCTGCACGCCGCCCCTACGGCACCTCCTCTCCTTGATCCAGCTCTCTTCCTTCTTTTGTCGTCGTTCTCTCCCCCTTTTTTTGTCGCCCAAATATCATTCCCCACTCTCCAGCAGCGAAATTTCAAATGGACGCCTCAGTAATCATGGATAATACTACCCACGAGTTGGCAGTCAGAAACAGGGTGCGTTGGGCATTTAATGCTTGTTGCAGTGCATTGATGCTGTTGGCGGCCTTATCTTCTGTTGCGCAACGTGGACTAACCAATTCTCCCACAGTTGGAATCCTTCAAACTAGGTGGCCTCCCTTCCACTTTTTCCGCCCCCAGCTCCTCGAACGCAGGCCATATTCGTTCTCATTCCCGTTCCCATTCTCGTAGTCACTCTCGTAATGCTTCCGTTTCGTCTTTTCCCTCTGCGGGACCACCCAATCTAATGCCAGCGCCTGCTTCTTCGACTTCGGACAATGCTCTTGCGACTTTTTCTTTTCCAGCTATGAACAACCCTTCTATTCCTCCCCCTCCTACAACGAACAAACGAAATTCACATCATCGTCGTCGCTCCTCCGTCTCTACTCGCACGGAGTCTGCGGAGCTCATGGGCGTTTCACTACCTGAGCTGCCCCCTTCCAACTCAGATACCAACGTGAACTTTGGAGACAAGGATTCTATCCGCCGTCGCGCATTATGGGCCCTCGAAGGCAAGCCTGATGTCTCCTTTGCCAAGGTCGAAATCCCAGACATCGCAACTCCTGATTTGGAGAAAACCTTTGATTTCCGTCAGTATTTCCCGTTGATTAGGCATAGTGCGGTGACCGATTACCTTTCTTTATCAGCGACAAAACCCCCCTCCCAGTCTGTCTCAGGAACCTCCTTTGGTTCGGGTCTGGGAGGCAAACGGGATTCGTTCAAGCTACTTGCTGCATCCTCTTCGTCTAAGGACCAGCTACATACCCTCGTGGAAGAAGAAGAGGAAGAGGAGGAAGTGGAATCAACGCAGAAACTTGCTTCCTCTGACGAAGATGTGATCCCTGGTCAATCTGTTGTCGGTGTGGCCGAGTCAGAGATTGTTCCAGACGAATCTGAGGTGTCCTCCGCTCCCTCAGATATACCTAAAGACAAGGAGGATGAATCTGTCACTTCAACAGTTGCTGAAGACGATATTGTCCAGCCCCTGCCAGTCAGGCCTCGCCCGGCTGCTCTCCACTTGCGTCCCCTATCCCTTACACCAGAAAGCTTGTCTTCCCTTCAAGGCTTACCTACTCCTTCATGGACACCCGCTCCTCGTTCCGGTTTGAAACGGTTATCCCTCAGCCCCATTCCTCCCGGGGAGGAAACTCAACACGGTGCCAACACAACACCAACACCTGCCTCTCGTCGTCCCCCGCTCAGTCTCATCCTTGGCAACAGTAACGAGAATCCCCTTCCCACGCCTGGATCCGAAGACCCTCGTCCACAACGTAGAAGCAGCATCACGTACAAAACACCTTCCCACAGTGTTACCATGAGTCTCGCAGGCTTACCCACTCCCGAAATGACACCTACCTTCAATCGCCGCTACTCCATTGCCGAGTCTGTCCGAAGCACCAGGAGCGAGGATGAGTTTTTTCCTGGTGGATCCTCCCAAAACCGTCCCCTCAGCGCAAGCGAACAACACTTCCTTGTTAAGTCGCATAATGCGCTTTTGGCGCGCATAACGGACCTTGAACGGGCATTGACCAGCCGCCGGAGGATTTCTTTCGGCTACACTCGCTCTGAGACTGGGAGTTCGCGCCCCACGTCTCTGCTCTCGGATGTTTCCTCCAGTGACGCTGGTAGTGAACCAAGTGACGAGATGCTAAGGCTGATTGCGGACCTCAAGGCGGAACGGGACGAATTGAAAAGGGATGTTGATGGGTGGAGGACTCGTGTAGGCGACATGGAAAAGCAAATGACCATGCTCACGAAGAGAGTTGAAGCTGAGCGCCGTGATGCTTGGGTTGCTCGTTCCCAAGCTGGGTTGCTGGAAGTCGAGAAAGGAGCCATGGAGAAGAAATTGGAGAGTACTGAGAAAGTGGTGGAGGAACTCAGTGATGAGAATCAGTCGTTGAAAGTGCAGAAGGAGGATTTGGTAAAGGAGAATGAGGAGGTAAGGAAGAAGATGCAAGAACTCGAGGAACAACTCAAAGCGACACGGATGGAATTGGAAAAGGAACGCGAACTAAGAAAGTTACGGGAGGAGGAGATACTGGCCACCCCAGTCATTCGCGCCCCACCAAGTAGACCTCGATCGTCATATGGTCGCAATGCTGGAACTGCGTTTGCTTCACTCGACTCTATTGCGAGTTCGGGTACAGTGGTTGAAGAGGAATCCTCAGATGACTGTGAAGCAAGGTTCAGCTTCTTGCTGAAGGCTGTTCAGGAGGAGGACGAACCCAACGAGGACAATGGCCTTGCTGGTTACGAAGATGAGGGGGATTCGGATGCCAGCTTCCGTTCATCGTCGTCTTTCGATTCTATGGATGACCAGACTAGCGTTATCTTGCAACCTTCCACTCCCTCCACGCCCAAGCCTCGCGACGCCGTATTCACCTTCCCCGCACCTGATGGCGCTAGGGGGTCTGCTCATCAATCCAGCCCATCGTGGTCTAAGACCTGGACGTTCCCGCGCGTTGCCAATGCCCAACCCGTACAACATCACGACAAGCAGGATTCCGTGGATCGCTTCTTCGGATGTCTTGAAGATGACGGTGGCAGCTCGTGCAGTTCAAGCCCTAGCTCCCCTTCCCAGTACTCGCTCGAGAAGAGCAAGAGCATGTTCTCAGCTGCATTGAAGGAGGTGAATGAGGACGATTCTCCGTTTTTCTTGCCTCCTGGAATTGGCGTCATGGTGAAGGAGAAGCGTCTTGATGCTGTGCTCGAGGAAGAGGAAGAGGAAGAGACCACTTCAGATGATGAGTCTGATGGAGAGATGTTTGGCGAGATGGGAGGTATTAAGATCACCTTGTCGCCGCCTCAGCCTGAGGATGACGTGCCAATTGTCGAACCCCCACAACTTGTCGTGCAAACGATCAAGCGCCCGGTTGAGAAAGCCCCTCAGCTACCCATGTTGAACTTTGGGGACGACGAAGATGATGCAGGATTTAGTTTTGGTCGAGCCCTAGAGCAGGCAAGGTTCGATGAGGAAGAAGAATCTGTTGTACCTGCTGTTGTTGTTTCCCCACCAGTCATTGCTGTTTCACCTCCTGCTGTACAAACTCCATCCCCCTCCATCCCCTGTTCCACTTCTTCCCGCTCTACTTCACCCTCGGCTATTCCCCGCTTCTCTGCTTTCAAATCTGCCACCCCGATAGAATTCACTCCTAAAACCACGACCTCCTCTTCCCCCACTGCCTATGTTACTCCTCCCTCAAAACGCGGGGGTACTACCCCTTCTTTCATCCCCCAGTCGGTTTCTTCTCCTTCTCCAATCCGGACTGCACCCGCCTCTGTCAAACCCAAACTGAGTGGAACGATGACTTTCATTCGCCCACCCCAGAGAAGGCCGCTCATGAACACAACCGCTGGAAATTTCAGTCACAACGAGACAAGTGCAAATGGTTCGAACCCTGCATCTCGAATTGCCATTCGTACGTGCTGATTCATGTGCCAATAGTACCTCTCGGGATGAACCACCATGACCCGTTTAACAGATTCTGTGAGGAAGAGCCGTACGACCACAAGCACGGTCAACAAACTCAGATAATGGAGAGTATTGACCTCACACATTCACGATTAACGTCAGATGATGGACAATATTCGCTACGACAGTATGATGCAATGAACCAGAGCAAACCTTCGACACTTGCCTCGATTATGACTTCCCCCATTACAGCGAAATTGACTTCTTTCAGCACTTTTATGCCCTTCTCGTGGGGTAGTGCTTCACACCCTTCACCTGCGGCGATGTGCGTTACACCACCGACGTCGGATTCGAGTATGGGTTCCCTGCCTTCGGACCAACGCTTGGATGGAGAATTCGCTCGGCATCAGCAGCCTACTAAGCCCAAGAAACGCGGGTTTGTGACGCGACAACAGCAGTTGGAGAAGTTGAAGAAGAGGATGGAAATGGAAGGTAGACGACGGAAGAACTTCGACGTTGTGTTGCACTGCAAGAATTGTGCGGACGGCGCTGTTGTCCTCTGAAGTTGGAACCCTTTAGCACATTCGCACTCCGGCACGCTTCCCCTGCGATCTTGGACTATTCATTCCTCGCCCACCATCATGGATTCTCGTATGATAAAACCACTAAAAATATGTATGCCTCCTTGTTCTATGCTTCGCCCTTCCTCACTTCTCCGTTGGTGATCTGTTTTCGACACCCTCCAGTGTCGCCTTCATGCGACTTTGTACACTTGTTTTGCGCCTTTTCTGTGTTTTCTTTTGTTACATACACACTTCTCTGTGCACGGCCCACAACACCCGGCTTGACGCCCCCTATCTTATCCTATGTATTACTAGATGTCTTTGAATGCTTCTCTCGCAAAAACGTATGTGCTGATGTGTTAGTATGATCAAGTCCGAGAAATATGGTCCATGCAAGAAGCAAATAGGTTAAAAAAGCGCAGAAGCGACCCAGAGCATCCTAGGCCTCAGCAGAACAGACAGGGCGGCGCTCCGGAATTACCCGTGAAGAGAGCGTGGGAAGTGGGGAGAGTTGGCAAAGGTCGTCTTCCCTCCCGTTCAGCATTTGTGTTCATCTGTTGAAACAACTCCACTAAATTCACCATGCCTGCTCGCCCCCAACAATCCCTTCGTAGGAACTTGATGAAGAACTGGTTCGCCGTCGAGGTGCGTCGTTTTTATGCCGCTTGTTAGTATGTACTGCAGAATACTCATGGGTGAACCTTCTGTAGGCGGTTCCTATGTAAGGATTCTTCTTCTGCTTTATCGGAGGCAATATCTGACGTATACACGCGGGATGGTAGCTATGTTATCATTGGAGGTGTTGTCGTTGGTGCTTCATGGTATTTGACCCGCTTGGCGTTCGGTCCTACTAGTAAGTCGACCTTGGGTTTCGTGTTTCTTGTGTTCCTTTGGATGCTGAGTGTGCTCGGGCTTTCTGTAGTCGTCTGGACGAAGAGCAACCCCACTCCTTGGAATAGCATTAAGCCCGATGAGGGTACCAAGATAATGGAGGTCAACCAGAAGTTTGAGAAGAGGTGCGTTGTGGACTTGCTTCCCAAGTAGCCGGGACATTGACGGGATTGTTTTCGCAGTTGGTCTCGGGACAAGCTATGATTTGAGCATGACAAATAGACATTTCCGTCCATTTATTCATTTATTCTCTTAGTGCTTGAGTAGCTCAACTCGAAATACATTGCACTCATCACATTCTTTGTCATGTGCCTCTGATTCCGTTCACTTCGAAACTGCTGTCACATGCCCAGTGTGGGATGGGAGTGCAGCCAAGTTATTCTTATGCCTATGAATTTGACTTTCTAAGATGTATACAAGATGTCGACATTGATTGCTTGATTGGTCAGGCTCTCGTCCTTCGAGCCCCTAGTTTCGTACTTCAGGGAACTATGTCTGATCCCGCCGAATCTGCTGGCGTATTCCAGCGTCGCACTCTCGTGAATCCTCCTGAGGGTGAGGAGGATCGCCCTGTGGAAGGATTTCAAGTGGTAAGCCAAGACATTTGAACCTTCGGACCAACATGGCTGAGATTCGGGAAAGCCCAAGGTGGATGGGCCGCTTGATCTTCCTGCCCTAGTCTATGGATGCGCAGTCTTCTCGGCCCAGTACAACTCAGACGACCATATCTTGAGTCAGGAGGGTATCAGAGCCGTTCGTCTCGCACTTCGGTATGCGGAATCCAGATTCACTTCCGGAGAGGACATGTCTCTGATAGACAAGGTCGCAGATATGGCATTCGCGCATTTGACACCTCTAGGTATTATGGACCGTCGGAGTATGTGTTGGGAAATATCCTCTCAGCTCTCAAGGATGAGTTCCCTCGCTCCTCCTACCAAATAGTGTGTCTGTCTCATTAATAGCATCACGCAAACGCTCATTTGATCTGTCCTTAGATGACGAAATGCGGTCGATTCGGCCTGAATGATTTTGATTATTCTCCATCACGGATCCGCCGATGCGTCTTGGAGAGCCTGGAGCGCTTGCAAACGACATATCTGGATGCAGTTTATCTTCATGACGTGGAATACGTCGCTACAGTGGTTAGATCGAAGGCGGCTGGCAATCACGCAACTGCCCTCGATACAGAGGCAGCTGCTTATGGTCTAGCGAAGGGCGACGAAGCTAAGATTTGGGGTGAGGGTGACCAGAAGATTTTGGATGCGTTCGCGGAGCTTCGCAAGTTGAAGCAAGAGGGCATTGTCAAGCATATCGGAATCACTGGTACATTCGTTTCTCTCTGGTTCCGATGATGTTCTGAAGTGCTTATACTGGTTCTAGGATACCCTCTTCCAACCCTTCTGAGGCTGGCCATCCTAATTAAGAACACGCCGCCTTACGAACCGGTCGACGTGCTCTTATCCTATTCACATCTTACGCTGCAGAATTCGACCTTCAACGCATTTGCACCTCATTTCTATGAACGTGCCAAAGTTAAGCAGCTTTTGGCCGCGTCTCCACTCAATATGGGCCTGCTCACACCAAAACCGCCTTCATGGCATCCTGCTCCTGACGCACTCAAATCCACGGTTATGGAAGCGCTGAAAATCCATCCGGACTTGCCAAACCTCGCCCTTGGTTATACTGCTCGCCAGACGGGCACGAAAACGCCTCTTGTTGGAGGGTTCAGTAACGTAAAGGAGGTGCATGAGTGTGTTAAGGTTTGGAAAGAAGTATACGAAAGTAAGGGAAACGAAATGAGGGTGCGACAAGAAGAGGGGATTATCTCACTTTTCGAAAGATCCCAATACCTGGACTGGTCGTGGAAGTCGCCGTAGATTTTTTTCTGTATATAATCAAGCATTAGGGAGAATGAATGAAGACAATGATATACAGAACCAAACCGAGGGGATAGTCAAGGGCATTCTGATCGTGACTGCGGCGTCTTCCTTTTCCGCCTGCCTCCACCCTCAAGGTTCGTAGAATGGCTATTGACGGTCTAATCCTTCTTGATAACAGTGGGTCAGTCATACAAGTTTTCCACCACACCCCCGACCTACCAACGCCACTGATAGTCGGCCAATCATACAGTCCGGCTTCAGGTCATCCCAACCTTCTTACCCACTCCTCCACGTCGATGCATTCAACAGCGCTCTGGCCAAGGCACCCCGTCCTTCGGACATAGATCCTGTTCTTTACGTTCCGTCGTTAACCCATGGCACCCAGAGCGCCTGCTGCCATATTGCTTCTGGAGACATCAGAATACTTTGCCCTGTCAGTGGGGATGGTACGTCTTGGCAGACAGGGAGTTTCAATTCAACTAATCGCATTATCCAGTGGACCCCCTGTTTGCGTTCGCATTCTTACAAACCTTCGTGGATATCTTGACGGAATACTTCGGCACGGTATCCGCTGCTACCATGAGGGAGAACTTTGATGTCGTATATCAGGTATGAGCTGATCAAATCTTGGTCGTATGCGTTCAAATTGAACAACAACAAGCTTCTGGAGGAAACTTTAGATGCTGGCGGGAGGCCACTGACAACCTCACCCAACGCATTACGAGATATTGTCCTTCCACCTTCCCTCCTTACCAAGCTTCTCAGCGCTGCTGGTGCCAATATCAACGCCACATTCAATTCTGGTGGAGGTAGCCCTTTCTCGTCGTCAATTCCATGGAGGAAGGGCAACGTACGACATAATGCTAATGAAATCTACTTTGACATGGTGGAGGAACTTAATGCAATTGTGAACAAGTATGTTTTATGTCACTGCGCCTTGTTCCACAGTCTCCTTACTGGAATGGGAAATAGGAATGGCATTGCTCTTTCGAGTACCGTCTGGGGAAAGATAGAGACTAATTGCAGATTATCAGGTTACCTTGTTTTCCACATTAAAATTATGTCCTCGTGTTGAGTGATTTTTGGCGTGCAGGCACCCCCGATTGTCTACTCTCGTTCACAAATCCGCAAGTCCTAACCGATTGTTCTTTCCACCCTTGCGTAAGGTATATTGTTTGCATCACTATTCACGGGCTTCAGCTGACAACTCGGTTGGACAAACCAGACTTCAACGTTGGACACGGGATAAATCACTTTCATTCATACCTCCAGACGGCCGCTTTACCCTAGCAGAATATCGTTTCGTACCCGCAGCTTCAGCACCCACTGCACGCTTCGCGTCACCGGGTTCTCAGACCGTCGACCCAATAAAAGATTCCGTACCGATCCCCTTTGTCATTAAAACTCTTGTCGACCTAGAAGACACCGGAGGTTTGTTTACGATCTCCTCATTTCGGGATCTCCTTTGCGGAATAATGACTTCTTTTGCTTGTCTTCAGCTCAGTTTGACATCACATTCACGTCACGTCTGACAACACGCTCTTTGGAGAACGTAGTAATAGAAATGAATGTGGGCGAAGGAGCAGGGGGAATTAAGTGCGTAGCGGCCCGGGGGTCTGGTATCGGCCGGCACATGGGCACCACAGACATGGGGATGTCGAACAATATGGGCGCATCGTGGGCGTTCGATACAAAGAAGAAGGTCGGCCTCAATCCGTTTCGGGGTCTGTTCACAGTATTCATCAACATCATTTCTATCAATTAAACAGGTATTGCGCTGGGAGATTGCTAACGCTCCACCCTCGAGCATTTGGAATCTGCGTGGTTCTTTCACAACCCCGTCCGTGCCTGATGCATTGCAATATAGCATACTTGATTACTGACATAAGTGAAACAGGTCTGCAAAACCCCGTCCATCACATGCCCTCCAGATTCGCTTCGATATACAATCACATACATTTTCTGCTCTGAAGGTGGAACAATTACGAGTCACCGGCGAATCATATAAACCGTACAAAGGGGTCAGAGGTCGCTCCGTTGGGAACGTCGAATGGAGATGGTAAAATGGAAGTGCCTGCCAGAATGAATTGTAACACATGTGTTCAGATATTGAATGCATTAAATTAGTTGACTTGTGGTTTATATGATGAGTGCACAAATTGAATCTACTGTGATAACGACAACTCGAAGAACACGGAAAGTTACAACCAAAACAAAGGGACCACGTCCATCACCGCGTCCTAATAATACCAGCGTTGATGAGTTTCTGGATCTTCTGACGGACGACAGGATTCTTCAAGTGATCCTGAAGGGCCTGGGGATTCTCCTGAGCTTGTTGCAGGATGGATTGCATAACAGGGTCGTTCATGATTTCCTGAAGATGGAAGATCTTAAGAAAGGCACAAGAAACTTCTGAAGGCTTTAACTTACCGCGACTTCTGGATCACGCATAGCCCTCGCCAGCGTCTCCTCTTGTGATTCGCTGCCACGTTGTGCGAAGAGAGCTTGCTGGCACTTGAATTCTTGTTGCTGAATCTCCTTCGTATGCTGCTTCTCAGTGTCGTGTTCAGCCGCCTCTTGGATAGCCTCGATAGCCTTGGTATATTCCCGCATGGAGAAAAGGACATTTGACTTGCGGATGTATGCCTTGACTGTAGGAGGGTCTGAGACCTCTGCGCAGATTGAAGGATAAATTAAAGATGCATACCGAACTTGGGATCCACCTTGATCGCCTCATTGACATCCTTCAAGGCCTCAGGGAGGGCGGCCAACTTGGTATATGCGGCAGCGCGGTTATTGTATCCTCGTGGGTCGGACGGGTCACGCTTGATACTCTCTGTATAGTCCTTGACAGCCCCTACGAAGTCACCAGCCTTGAACTTGGCATTCCCTTCCTCACGAGCGGCATGACTCTTCTCAGGATTGATGTAGGCCTTCTTGTCTTCTTCAGCCTTGAGACGCTCAGCTTCGCGTAGCTTGTTGAGGATGTCGGGTGTACGGTGCTCGGCCAGCGATTTTTGAAAGTATTTGATGGCGGACGGGAGATCGCCCTTGCGTTGATAAGCGCTGCCAATACGACCGAAAGCCTTGGCGAGGAGCGTGAAATCTGAACGGAGCTATTAGGTGGTTAGGTACGTGGCCACGTGGCTGGGCGCGAATGTTATATCTTACCGAGCGACCTTCCTCGACAGCTTTCTCGCAAGTCTCGATGGCCTTGTCGTAATCACCTTTCTCGAAATATGCGGCTGAGAAGAAAAATCAGAATTTGATACAGGTCGCAATAACGAATAGTTACCTCCCGCATTCGTCAAAAATGTGATATCTTTGGGGTATAGATCCCAAGCCTTCTCGAAGTGTGTAATGGCAGTGTCGAAATCGCGTTTCTTGTACGCCTCAGCACCAAGTTTTTTGCTAGCTTCGGCCTCCTTCTTTGCTTTGGCCTCTTCTTCGTCTACTTCTTCCATCTCAACGTCTTGTGCGGGCTCGGGTTCAGGCTCAGGTTTCTTTGAGGAAGAGGCCGCCGGGGGAGGCGTAGGGGAACGAGCTTCTTGTTGGGGGAACCTTTCACTAGAACCTTCAGGTCGTGTCTGGGCCTGAATATCAATGCCCATAAGAACACCAAGAGCATCGATCATGCGAGGATCTTGCAGAGCACTGGAATAAACCAAGTCAGTCACAGACACACGGGAAATGACCATGCTCATACCTCTGGGCGAGGGCGGGATTCTTTTGCATCGCTTGGAACTGTAAGACACGCGATCAGGAAAATGGCGCGCGTAGTCAACAGGCCAACTTGCATACCTTTTGAACGAAAGAGGGATCTGCGAGGTGTTTCGAGGTTCGTGGATTGGCAGCCAATTTCGCAAGGGCGTTGGGGTCCGAGAAGATTTTTCCAATACCAAGAGGCTCATCGCCACTCGACGCAGCTATAGTCCATCGCGTGAGCATTCAATGCCCGGCGGAGACAAGCAAGGAGACAAACCTTTGGCACTTTGGACTTCCTGGAGCCCCTTTCTCATCGCCGGGCTGTCTTCTAGCTTAAGGCCGGCTTCATACGCTTCGATTGCCTCATCAAAGCGATGCAGACCATGCAACGCAGCACCTTTGCGTAGATAGCCCTTAGCCCATGAAGGATTGACCTCTATACACTGCAAGTATACGAATCTATCAGAAATGGAACTCGAGACCCTGATGGAGCGGAATGTCTTGCCTTGTTAGCGTCTTCGAGTGCTTTTGCGTATTCCTTCTTGCCCGCTTGTGCAGCACTGCGGTTCGAATAGAGAACATGATTCTTGGGGTCAATTTCAATAGCCTTTGAGAAAAGGCTGATGGCTGTATCCCAATCTTTGGCCGCGAAGGCTTTATTGCCCTGATCTTTCAGTGCGTTGGCCTGAGTAGATGATAAGCAACTGCCGAGTATGTCAGGTCAGAAACAATGGATACATACATCAGACATGGCTTGTTCAGGAGCGAAGACAGTAGAATTAGCTGGACTACTAATGTGAGACAGCGACGGTTACTTATAATCTAAATACGTTGACTATCGAAGCCATCGTTCTAGAAGTTGCTACACTCTTCCTTCCATGATCACGTTCCACCCTCTTACCCCTAACCCTACCTATGCGCCTCTATGCGCCTGGAACCTCCAGAAACAAACATTCCTTTCCCCGACGTTTGGTATTGTTCAGCCACCACCGTCCGTCTGGGCATCTTCCTGACTCGCTCATGCCCTCATACAAGTGTAACATTATGCCCTAGAAACACGCTATGACGTCTTGTTCTTCCCTCATTGCTATTTAATATGACCTCCGTCCTGGTTCTGCTAATTCTATCTAAAGCACTTAGGGAACGCACTAGTCGGTCCGTCTTGAGTCCTTCTGGTTGCCAACATTTGGGCGACGTCATACTTTCGGCCTCTCGTCCAGCTACTGTGTACAGCCATTCCACCCCGAGTCGGCGGCGCTAACTTGATCTTGGAAAGATACCGTCTCCGTCAGCCCCAGTTATGTATAGCTATTTCATGTTCTCGCATTCAGTTCAACCTCTCAAACATTACATGCCGTCATTGTGCGTCCACAGAGGCCTAGACAGACTTGATGCATGACGCTTGCGCCGCACCCGTTGTTGTTGTATTGCTTCCTGGGGTCCTCTCTTCTGCCGTCAGGAGCAGCAGGGCGCCTGCTCGGCGAAATCACTATCTCCAAGGACCCTATGATGCACATTGTTGTATCCAGAAAACAGTGGCTACAAACTGGATATGAATCACATTTCTGATGTTTTGCTGAGTAAAAATAGGCGGGTAAAATGTTTTTATTCCCAAAAATCTATTGCTCATTGGCTGTTTTCGGACGTGTGCGACAGCGGCATAGGGATCCCAACGAGTACCCATGACGTTTCAACGTCATACTGATAGAAGAATCATCGTGTGTCAAACTTCTCTATTCCCGCAAGGGTTACAATGTTAGGGTCCTGCAGAATGGAGATTGTTGGTCACTTGAGCTTTCCTCTGCCTGGGCTGGGAGAGCTCTTCTCAGCTGCATGGCGTCTTGCGATTCAAGACTGTAAAGAAAGGGTACGGGTGGCGTATACTATCCAAGTTCGGTCGTTAGTTGAGTAAATTGTGAAAGGGTCGGCGATGTCGCACCCATTCGTCATCAGAGATCCAGAATCACCAGGTTTGGCTGAATTTGGGATGTCCCTGGATGCTGACCATACACGCCACTGCCGCATACGTATCCCCAAGATGCGTCAAATCCGAACTATAAGCGGCGTCTCGGTTGTATCGCTGTATCGCTTAAGGCATATTACTATCCGCTAAAGAACCTCGATACCGAAAACATTGGGATTCGTTGATACGTCATAGGGATGAGTCTGTGGTTGAAAAACCGGGCTAGTGCGAGCGTTTGCTGATGAGTTCTCGCACATTCACAAGGCACCGAATGTACCTTCCAAAAGCATCATGCATCCATATAAGGAAGGCTTTTCAATCCCGACATCGGGGCCCAGCTGACGTTCAAAGTTTCTTTCGGAGGAGAAGCATATGCTTGAGAAGAACGAAAGCGAACAATGTCCATTTGTATCAATGCAGCATGCTCCAAATCTTCTTACTTTGAATTCTAGGGGGATTCTATTGTGAGGCATACGGATTAGGTCGAAACCTAACTTCTGGTCCAATAGTTCGGCCGACGTGCCGCCAATGTTGAGGGCATGATTGATGAATGCATAGAAACAAATATCGTTGCGGTGGAACCATGAATTCATTAGAAGTATGTCAGGGCTTTTGACCACGCCATAATGAGTGAGCTGTAAATCCCTTGCGCACATGCTTAATGCAATATGAGAGGGTGACGGACTGACGGTTGATAGAGACAAACGCAGCATGTGGTTTCAAAACCCTGGGATTCGGGACGTCTGAGTATCAATCTAGGTTTTGGGCATGAACGGGAACACCCGGGAGATGCGACGATAGAGGTATTCATAGCACAATGAACTCTGCCAAGCGCTCCGCCTTTCACAGCAAAGTAGGGCGTTGTGGCTTAGAAACATCTGAACATACATATGTCATAGATTGGCAAACAATATGACGACATCGTAGCTATTGACCGTCGTTCACTACAAAGCAAGATCAGCTTTGGACGTATCGATAATCGCGGAAACAGTTATTAGTGGCGTGGTTGTCAGCCGAGAGTGTCGGAACTCTATATGCCCTTGAAACAGTTCATAGAGGTAAGGAGTATCGTCCGGACTTTCGGAAGATTACGGGCTAGCAGTCATGTATGCTGTTATGTAGGTCGTCTGAGGAAGATATCTTGTTGTACAACCCTGAGGCATTCTGTAAGAAAATTACTGTAATGTTTTATTCCGCCGGCATCTTTCCAGCTCAGCCAGATGATCGTCGTTGACAGGCCGGCCGTATTTCCGTCCGCGATGATAAAAATTGACGTGATATTCTCGAGAGAGAATAAATAGACACTGCGGCGACATTGGACCAGAACATCCCCCAAGTAGAGGCTACTACTAGGGGTATGGACAAGCAATGACGTCTTTTGTAGACGATTTGTTGATGGGAGTGCTGTTGCACGTCGTTCCCAAATTGCAACGTACATCAATTGATGGACCTAGTTGTTTGAGTCTCAGCGATTTCGGCAACAGACTCGAGCAGGCAGATCGTTAGGTTCGGACAAACAGGGCGAGTACCAGGGTGTTTGGAAACGAGTATATGGATGCCAGGTGTGGGACACGGGGAGGAAGCTTGTGTTGCAATGACCAAGAGTAACGTCAGATGAGGACTGTGGCGCCAGAAAGGATAGAGAGAGGGATTCGTGCAGAAACCATATGAAGGAATTAGCAGGAAGGGGAAGTGCCGGGGAAGTGCCGGGCTCCCACGCAGCGCCGGGGGGGAGTGGGGAGGTCCGGCGGCGGTGATGCGGCTGCAAGGGGCTGGGGACCCCGGAGAGCAGGAATGTAAATAATATAATATGGCTGATAAATGTTGGCCTGGCGTCCTCCCCCCAACCCCCACCTATACCACCGCCATCCAGATACCCATGACCGACGACCACTCCTCCGTCGTCTCCCCAACAACTGCCCGGCCAAAGGGCAGTAGATCAACCACATCAGGCACTGTTCGCCAGAGGACTTCCCCACCACCAGGGTCAACAGAGCAGAACGCTGACGGACGACCTCCTACAAAGCGCGCTCGCAAAGCCATCAACTGTGAACCATGTCGAAACTCAAAGCTGAAATGCGACAGGTACCCTCGAAAACACACCCCAAGTCACCCTTCTCACTTCCCTCGCATACAGGAACCGACCATGCTCTTCCTGCGTACTGCGGGGTAAGTGCCTGACAGGCTTCACTCCGCTATCGCAGAGCTTAACGTAGCCTCAAGGTACCTCTGCAATGTGTTATCAGGATGGGAGAGGCCATGAAGGTGAACCTGGCCGTGGAGACGACCATCAGTCAGTTTCCTCTCTCTCACTCTGCCCCAATCTAACCCTCTCCAAGATATACCCGCATCGACCCAGCCCAAGAACTCTCGAGAATACGGCACTCCCTTTCGCTAGTCGAGGCGTACATATACCCCCACCACCGTATCTCTCTTCCTCGCAGAGCTCCTGACGCTGTAAGCGTGATCACCCCCAAGAAAGAGGTTATCGAGCCGGACGTAAAAGCGTCTTCGCCGGGTGTTGTGGGAACGCAAACTGCGGGAGGTTTCTTTGCTGGTCCAACAAGTGCTGCTACGCACCTACTCATGGTATGTTCTCTCACCTTTATCTTCTTCCATACTTACATCGCCTTTTCTCTCTTTCCTTTTTTTTTCAGGGCGAAAGCAAGGATTTTGAAGAACCCGACATCCGACAACCAAGTCAAGACAACGTGGAAGAGTTCGGTCCTGCAGAGTATGATCGCGATCTGCTTGCCATGCTCCCTTCGATAGACGTCATTGACGGTCTCATCAATTTCTACTTCGAGTATTGCAATTGGATATACCGTCATATCAACCAGTCCACTTTCACCCAGCAATGGGAACGCTTCAAAAGTGGAAGCTCTTCTGACCGAGTAACCCTTGCCACCGCCTGCGCCATGATGGCCCTCGCAACACAATACCTACCCGCCCAGCATCAGCTCCTTGAGGGTTTCACAGAAACACCAGAGGAGATTGGTGTCAAATTTTGGGAAATTTCTGGGACTTCTCTACAACGGCGACTTGCAGAATCACGTTCTTATACTCTGGAGTTGGTGGAGGTCCTCCTGTGTCGCTGTCATTTCTTGACTATGCATAAGAATGATAGCGAAGAGATCTGGCACATTAGGGGCGAGCTCGTCACAATCGCCATGGCAATGGGACTTCACCGCGATCCCAGCAAGTGGAGAAGGCGCTGGGACCAGCAAACAGCCGAACGGCGACGCTGGGCATGGTGGCACATAGTGCTATTAGAACGGTGAGTCAGGCTCTGTCTGTTTCCGTCATTGTCAGATATGCTCAATCCTAACGGTACTTCGCAGCTGGCAAGCTTTCATGTTTGGCAGGCCGCTTGCATTCGCATCGCACCATTTTGACACCCAACTTCCCTCTTACTGTGATCCTGCTCTCGACAAAACCGGTCGTCTGTATCTCCCCAATATCGCCCTCTTCCGGCTTGCTTTCATTCTCGGCGACATTGTAGATGACGCGCTATCAGTGCGGCCTGTTCCCTACGAAAACGTCCAGGCCAATGACCGTGCGCTGACGCAATGGATGGAGAATCTTCCTGCCGAACTCGACCTGGATGAATACCGCGTTGCACGGAGCTTAGCCTCGCCCAATATAGCTGTTCGCCGACTCGGCGTGCAGAGCATCATCATTCGCACTTCCTATTACCATATCCGCTTTACCCTTCATCGACCCTATGCCAATCCTAATATCAACAACGGTGTCGGAACGGGTAAATCATCCAACATTGACGCTAGTAAAACGGCCCAAAGTCTAGAGATAGCTGTTAGTGCTGCGGAAAAGCTGATCACCATGGTTGGTCAGTCTCGACCAGATATCATCGCGAACGCATCTTTGGCAGTTCCCGCACACATGAACTGGGGTCCTTTCCACTGCTTCTCAGCTGCCATGTTTTTCTCTTTCCAGCTAATAGCCTGTCCGGACCAGCCCGGTGCAGGCCTGTTCCGTGCTAGTATACGGAAAGCCATGTCAACATTAGAACAGTGCCGGGGTAGCGCTGTTGCCGACAAAGCGTTCAACATCTTGCAGGCTCTTGCCCCCCTTTACTCCCCCGAGTTTCCTCATGAAAGTCCCGAGGTTCGCGAAAAGACACGGACACAAATATTCAGCCACATCCGCAAACTGGCATTCCCTTACTACGACTCGCGTACTACACGACGGAATAACGAATCGCCAAATGGACGGGGAAGCCTCGAATCACCCTCAAATTCCACTTCTGTCAGTCCTCCGCTAGATTGCATTAACGGTCTTCCCCCACAAGGATATGATGCCGCCCAAACACATAATGTCTCGACCATGCGGTCGCCTACTGCTATGTATCCCCATGGACAACCTGTCAACGGCCACATGCAATCTTTAGACTCGCCTCATACACAAAACTCAATGGTTTCCGGTGTCATTGCACATCCACCTTCCGTAGCTGCCGTCGACCCAGCTTACCAAGGCCAGGCATATTCCATGCCTACGCAACTTGTATATGATGGGCGGAGTTACAATCAGTATAATGTACAACCGGCAGATGAGACGGCTATATGGGGTACCGTTGCAGGCTTTGGACACGGTGAATGGACACAGATTCTGGATGGACTTCGACCGGAGGTATCGGCTACATCAATGCCTAACAATCATAATCGACATATGCCGACCTCATAGCGACGCTGATTAATATGGATATTAGTCTGACTTGTTCCTCTATGTATCCTCGCTTTTAGTCTACAATTCGCTATCTATTCGTCGCGGACATCGGAAAAAATGTATTTACCTTCCCCCGCTTCCAACCATGTGTCATCTCGCAATTGTCTCACTGCCCCTTCATCTTACCACTTTCGTATTAGGTATTTGTATCAATTAGCTATATAGACTGAGTCTGAGATGTTCCAGAAGGAACCCACCCGAGTGGGGTTAGGACATTGCCTGGGAAAGAGAAAGAGAATATATATGTCAAGAATATCAAAGCGACAAGTGGGCAATGCATGGGACAATAAGACCTCGTGAGCTACAGAGGAATGATCATCGAGATTCCTGCGTAAGTTTTTGCAAGCGTTTGAACAAAGCGTTCAGTTCTGAACGTAGTTCCACCAGACGTGGCGGCGGCTTGAGTTGTTCAGCAGCTGCCACCAGCACCTGATCGAAGAGATTGTATGGCAGCCAGATTGCACCCGCAGTTCTCGGCGATGCCCGTATCAATGTAGACTTGGTCTGGAGCGAAGAGTGGATATTTCAATGGGTGGGAAAAGGATGGTTTGAACTGACCTTTTGCAACATCGACAAAGAGTACTCCATTGCAAGATCCACTCGTTCGTAACGAAGGGCAGCCCGAATTAGATACTCAGGTTGGTGTCCCTGGGCCGCAGGTCAGTGAACTGGAGGAAAGAGCAACTGCAATGGAAAGAAGTTTGATGTACCTCCAACGTTTGAATTAGCCAAGGAGGTGCTGCAGAACTCTTGTCGTGCGTCAAGATGGTCTCTAACACCGCTTTTGAATAACGGTAGTCAGTTTTAATAGAGTCGTGCCGCTCAAGCGATTGTTGAAGGTAACTCCAGCCTCGTTCAGCGGGCGTTCTTGACCAAGACGACACTTTGTCAGTCAGCAGCCAGTCATCCCCATCTTGGCTGTGGGTGGCGGTGGGTCTGGGTGTTAGCTAGAAATAGCTTTGATTTGATGGATGCACTCACAGAACCCCATCAGGATTTCTGGTCAGGCGCAGGCAATGTGTGGTCAGTTGTGTGAATACATCGGTCATATCGATATCCAATGCTCGAGCTGTTGTCAGTGCTTGTTCATAAAAGTTCATATTTGCCAATCGCAATACAATCAAAGCAGGAGGCATGAGGAACTCTGGTATTGGGTTCACAACATTAGAAAGTCGGACCATAAAAACACCCAACTCAAAAAAAAAAAACTTGCCTTGAGAAGACAACAAACTGGGGTCCTTTCGGATTAGGTCTATTTGCGCTCGCAGCAGCGTGCAATCGTATTGCATATCCGAGAGGTGAACAATCTCGGCGTCATATTTTCGAGAAGAAAACCTGTTCTCCGGAACGTGGTTGAGGATGATACGTCTGTTGCGAGCCTGAAGCAATAAAGTTAAGGGACCCCGAGGAAAGATAATGGCATTTTTTCTCACTGTAGTATTAGACTTGGGAACGACTATCCACGCATTTTTACTGTCAACTAGTGAGAGAGCATTGATGGCAATCATAATTGCTTCTAGCTGCGGCTGTGCCGTCTCGACGAACGACGCCACGTCAACAACACTCGCAGCCAGTTTCTGCGCTTGCTGATACATGACGAGAGCACCTGCAACCAGTGGATAAGAATAAGAAGCAATCAATACCAATCGAAAACTTGCCGTCGCGATAGTTGCCCCTCTGAACATACCAAGTATATAGTATATGCGCGTACGCAGGACGAGAGTTTGGCTCAGCGTTACGCGCCTTGAAGGATAAGGCCGCTTCAACTTCTTTTGCAATGCCCGCAAAATCAAATGACATAAAGATGCCGATGGCATCGTTCTCACACATCTGGAAGGCTAATTGGCTGACACAATCCCGTTTTCTAAGGAGTTTTCAGTCACGGAGATTCAGAGAAAGAAAGCCTGAAACACTCACTGTTTCTCGTAAGGTGTTGCCATGAGCGCAGCGTATGCATCGTCATACCGGCCGAGATCGAGGTAACCTTTGATAACGGTATACCATAATGTGGAAGTGTCAACACCAGGAGGAGCCGCCGAAATAGCCAGCTGGGCAAACCGAACTTCATAATACACCAATAGGTGGTTCTTGAACATTTCAGAAGCATGGATATAAAACGCGAACGGGGAATCAAAGACTCGGGCGGAGGGCATGACCACAAGCAGGGCCTCGCGATCTTCTTGTGACAATGCGCAGTCGGGACCTACGTAGAGGATCTCAGCATGCTTTCAAAGGGCCCCCGTAAGCGGAACTCACCAAAGCTCGAGGCAAGCTTCTCCAATAACTCGGCGGAATCAGCAGGCCGACCGAGCTGGAGCCAAGCCGAAGCCAGGACAAAGACAACGCCAGGAGTACGAGGGAGCCAGGCTAGTAGATCCCTGGCAATGTCATACAGACCAAGCAGCCGAACCTTCTCGCATAGGAGAATTTCGTGTTGAGTTGCGTTGGAGGGCGATATCGATCGTAGTAAACCGGTCGAATCTAGGAAATGATGTGCTGCTCCAGGAAGGTGACTTTTTGTTTCCACTTGAGATAAGAGCAAGTGGATGAGGGAGTACCTGGGCGCGAGGACCGAATCGCCATTCGAAAAGTTCATGTTACGCATCCGGAGAATCACGTCTTCCGATTCTGCCCTTTCCGCCGAATGTGTGTCTTGCCTATTTGGTGGCCTCGCTGGTTGACTTGCAATTTGGCGTAACATGGAGATTCCACGGAAGACAGCGAAGACCTCCGCTAGCAGTGATGGATCCCATGCCGCAAGGTCTTCGGCGATGAAAAAGAGCAAGGTCATCAACGAGAGACATAGATCGTAGCGCGCACTGATCGAGGTCACGACATAAGCGACCGTCAGACCCGTTGACAACTCGGACGGGTTTTCCGTAGTCAACAACGTAGTCGCATCATCCTCTTCGCGCTTGACCTCATCATCGAATCCACCAATGACATCAAGAGCAGTCCGAACAGCTGCGTCCAAATCACCAACACTTTGGAGGCGTCCGGCAAACCACTCCACTGACCCGTCCGCAAAACTGTCCCTGAATCCAACCCGGCGAGCCTGATCTTGGAGGATATCGGCGAAACCAAACGCAATTTCTTGGTGTAGGATATCCACTACGCGATCTTGCACCATCGATATCACTTGGGGCCCTATTTCCGAACGTAGTTTCCATAGGATGGCTAAAAGGTCGTATTGCGGATCAAGGCCGATGGTGCTTCGAAGGGCGAGTCGTTGGAGTTGGATTGGTAAATCCTCATTAACAAGAAGACCTATTCGTTCCCGTTCCATAATGACGACACCATCTTGGTCTTTAATTCCGAGAGTCAAGGGCCAACGCGCGCTGCGCTCAATTTCACGGCACCGAGCTATGAAACCCTCCCAGTCGCGTTTTAAAGCTATCCAATACGCCGCATGCTGCGCAGCACCCGTTTGAGGATCACGGTTGAGGTTAACTGTGCATCCCACGACGCCAGCTATTTGTTCTTCGACGGTCGCATATATCGTCGTCAATTGGGGTGGTGGGGCTGAAGGAAGAGAAAGGCAGGCATCGGTGTATTGATCAATAGCCGTCTTGAGAGTCAAAGAGGAAAAGACTCCGGGTCTCATGAGGGCCTCGAGGTATTTGTCTGTCAAGGAGCCTGGAGTAAGAAGCTGCTCCTCCATATATGCAGGGGTCAGCTCCGGTTCGTTGACGTAGGAAGCCACCCGCCAGCTTGGCTGGAATTCCTCGTTCTCTCCCTCGCCGAGTTGAAGTTCAGTCAGCTCCACTGTTGATCTTCCCTGTCTCCCCCACAACGTGTACAGAACATTCTCATAGACGATGAAGTCCTGTAAGTAGGAATGGACAGTGTTTTTGGAGCATTCGAAGGTTGACACATCATGCAGATAATCGCCATAGGTATCAAACAACCTGAAGACGCCTCCAGAGGTGGCGGATATGGTGGGAATGAACGCCAACACGTATACTCTTTCCTTATATGAGAAGACCTTGAGCAGTGACTGCGACGAGGCATCAAGTAATGGCTGTTTAGCTCCACTACTAGACGATCCAGGTGATGGTGAAAGCTGGCTTCCATACAAGCTCAGATTTCTACTCGAAACACAACCGGCTTTAGCTTTCCACAGCCGCAATGTACGGTCGCGCGACAGCGTCCAGACGTGACCAAGATCGGTTGGCCAAGGATGACTCGCCATGGATATGATGTCGCCACTGCCAAGGGGACCAGACTGTAGCGGTAGGAAAGAAGTCAACGACGTGAGGAATGAACTGTGGTGGAAAACCGTCTCCGTCCATTCGTCTGCGAATCACAAAGTTATGATCAGGACACTCACGAGGCACTCTGCACTCACCTTCCTGTCCATCATCTCCCATTGAGCTAGCCTCGAGACGGAGTATCGAAGCATTCGGCAACGCTATTGTAACCGAATGGGTCCCCTCGACATGAACTAACGGTTTCTCGCCTTCGGGGAAGTTGACGATGTGATACTCTCTTGAACAGACAACATCACTCTGGGATTGCCACAGGTTTCGACCGTCAACAGAAATCACCAAACGATAAAGCGACCCAGAGGTGGTGACTGCAAGGACGTGCAATACTTCCGACTCCGTCAAGAAAAGGCCCAAATTTGGAAGGACTGCCGCTGGGAAGACAAAGCGGATCGGGGTTACTTGGTAAGATAGAGAGAGGAGTTCTGCGATAACTCCGGCGTGAAGCAGACGCAAAACTATGGTCCCATGGGCAGAGGTAGTGAGGACTGTTGAGAAAGTCGCGTGTTCTGGGTGGATGTCAGAGTCCGAAGGATTTGGCGGCAAAGGAAGTTGTTGACGCGACGTGCGAATGGGAATAGATATGGGGCTTTGTGAATAGAGAGGGGAGAGAGGAGTTGAGACGAGGAAACCTTCTTCAATGCCCGCCATGGCCTTGGACAAGATTGGAATCTAGAGTGACCATTGAACACAGCGCTCAACGCGTCGATCAAAGTTCTCACGTTCCTACTTGGCCAGTCACCCTGTTCGACGCCCTTGTTATCCTCCACCTCCTTCCCATCTAACACCTCCTTTTTAGCTTAGGATCACAATTCATACACTAATCTCACCACCAAAACGCCGATGGTGGGAATCCTACCCGCCAATCTTTGGTATCTCCCAGTGCGACCCGGCGATCCCTTCCGCCGTGCTTCACACTGGCGCTTCCGCACACACCGATTCACTGCCTTCTATAGGCGGCGCAAGACGAAAAAAGATAATGAGTGTGCTCACTCCACCACAGGAAGCATAGATTATTTCTGCCTACATGTGGGTTCGAATACAGTCTAGAGTCCCCGACCATCGCCCACACCAGCCCAGCAGCTTTTGGTTAAGGTGGTTCCTCCGAGGGCGAGCCGAAGCTCAGAGCCCGCAACCCCACTTATGCTCTGGCCACCCCCCGTAACTTTGATGAACCCTATGTTCGTCTATCTCTTTATTGAAGGACAAATGGCCGCTACCATGTCTCAAAGCAGACCATCTTTGTATTCACATCCCACATTTAGTTTCCACATGTACTGCCCCGTATCGATGAAGGAGCTTGGACACTGTTTGCTACAGAATCCTGGAACAGTAAGGTTCGCATTGTTTCAGCTGTATTCCCGACGAGAGTTTATGGGCATCCAAAGCATCTGGTTCCGCGGACGGATAAATCAGCCCAACACCAATGGATAACTTATTCTTGCCTGGTGGTTGCGGCGTGGCTCTCTGTGGACTCTGGACTCAGCAGCCTGATGCTGATCATGGCTGCTCATTGTCTGGTCCCTTCAACAACATAACCTGATCAAGATACCTGGACTCTTCCCCTTCTGTCCTCCGCGGTTCTTGATGTAACAGTCGCGCTCTTCTATCTATTGGATCTCACCACTCAGTACATTCGAAGGCATATGCTCGTGGTGCTAGCTTGATGGGTGACTCCTTGGCAACTCCTGACACAACAGCAGGCTCCTTACCCTGTGTTAATGTCGACGCAATCTGTTATCTTGCAGATCAGGCTTGTCCTTATTGAGAAGGTCAAAAGCTGGCGGGCTCATCCTTGCAGTGGATGAAGGACGCCTCCAGGTGATCCTTCGAAGGAAGACGTTCGCCGTGATACCTTTGAATTTGGCTCGAAGAACGACCATTGGTTAGCACAACTTAAGCAGAAAACGAGCCCATACAAGGACCTGATTGCAGGTGTCACTTGCCCCTGTGCTCGTTACCCGTCATAAAATGTATACCTTTCTCAAACGAGGTGTATATTCGCGGAGTTTGGACGCCTGCACACGCTTGGGGGCTGCGTTGACTCTTAAGTGCATCACGGTTGGTCATAACACTCCCTTTGGTGAGGTCGACCCAGCAGCCGCTCTCCTGCCACGAAGAGAAGCCACCCCAACATCGTGTTCCCGTTCATCCTTTCATTTCAATGGACCTCGATCCAATTTTGCTCGAAATGGCCTCCGTTTTCTCGTCCAAGTCTAACTTTACCAAGCTATGAACATTCACTGTCTCCGGGATCCACAAAACGGGCGAAAGTTATCGAGCAGCGTTCGAGAACTCTTCCATTGAAACGCAGTGAATGGAACTTTTTCACGAAGTTGTGACAAATGTGTGTGGTCAAAATTTTTGGGCACCCTCGTATTGGCCTGTTGGCCACTGATCTCCGACCAGATAAGGCGACTGAATTGTGAAATTGTGCGACTTTTATATGGCTATTTAGAAGTGCTCGGTTCAGTGCTTTGATAAATTGCCTGTCATGCTTAAACGATCCGGAAACCTTAGGATCGTCCGTGTTGGATCACGATCTGACTCACCATCGAGCCTCCACTGACACGAGTATTCCTTGCATTGTCGCATTCATTGGTCACAGTCATCACCACTCGATACCACCACAAGCGCTGGTTCGCGAATGCAATTATGGGTCCTCCCAATATAGGCCCTGCTAATCGAAGATGCTTCGAAGTTCGAACCCGACCCGCGACGTGTAAGTAAATCATCCCTCCAATAAGAGAATGATTGCATGTGGAGTCCTCTACTGCTTCGGTTCCACATCTCATTGGTGGGTCTAGACCGCAGTTGGTACACAGTGCATAAGCCGATGAACCCTCCACATCATTCAGCGGTGACTGGCCATTGATGGCACACTCGCCAAACACTGACGGTAAGCTAATCCTCTCGTGAAGCGCATTCCGTTCGTGGCGGTGGAATGAACTTCATATGTCGCTTCCAAGTCTGAAGCGTCTGCGATCCTGACTGATGACCTGAGCGCTCCTAGTTTCGGGGGTGCAGGACGATGCAGCCTAAGGCATCCGGGCGGCATGTGGTCCTCGTTGTTCTTCTGGGAACATATATAAGTGTCAAGGCAAGTGACTAGGGCCCCAGAGTTCTCCACTTATTTCCTTTTACTTCTTTCCCTTCACGTCTAAGTGTTTTACTACTTCTTCATATTTACCTGCGAGGTAGGACCTTTCTACTCCCGAAGGCATCGCACTTGTGCCAAATCTTCGATCGATTAGTAATTTTAACCATCATGGCCGACATGGAGCGTTTTGGTGCTCTCCTTTTCCCCTCTGACGGTACGATGTCGCCGACAGAAAAGACTTTGGATGCTGATTACTTCACATAGGTCGTCCTCCGACCGTTGTCAACCTCATGACTAGGTCATACCCGAATGTCACCCTACATTTCAGACCTCGGGACTCACTCCATATCCTACAGCCCGGTGCCTTATGCTCCTCATCACGGCACTTACGGAAATTCAACGTCTCGGATCCCCCACCCGGAAGTATACATGGATTATGTACGCCTTTCGTTCCTGATGCCGAGTCGTTTCGCTGATAGTAAACTGACTTTTAGATCGCCGAAAAGTATGGGCCTCGTGCATGGAAGTGCCAGGTGCGCCAAATTTCCGTCCTGCTTATCCAAGTATTACGTGATTCACGTCTGTATCCACGCCCCAGCTCATCGAATCGCTTGACGGCATGAACAAAAAATTCACCAGTCCATATGTTGTGTTCTATCCCACCGTTTCTCGGGACGGTATGCCTTTCCCGATCAATAAATGCATTCGCGATCTCCAAGGGTCCGCGTTCCGAGAGGAAATGGCCTGGCGGGGAAACATTGTCGTTGGCAAGTATACGGGGGATCCCTTCTCCGGCCTGATCAACGCTTCCATGGCCGACTACCCCATCGTGAAGAACTACTTCATGACGCATGGCTGTGTTCCGGACGCTTCGTGCTCAGTGACATCTTTTGATTCTGTCAACTTCAGCCCTCTCCAGTAATACAGGGCTGACAAAGACCTTCATATGTTCTTTTTTGTGCTAACGGGACCGGCATTTCATGGACATTGCATTGATATATCCCAGCAACAATCGTATCATAGATCTGTCATTCATTGGTATATCATTAGGACCTTGTGTTATTCATGGATACATCAGTATGACTAAATCTACTACGTCGTATATGTATAAGCATTAAATCATAGTTCCTCGTGTTTGTCCTCCTGTGCCTTCTGAGCGGCTGCCTTCTCCCTTTCTGCACGTTCTTGACGTTGCTTCTCGGCCTTCTTTGGGTCACAATGTTCGGGTATCGGACTTGACGGATCGATTGGCTTATGAGAAACACGGCCAACCTTAAAATAATCCTTGTGGGTTTTGTAGAAGTTCTTCCAATGTTCAATGCTCTACGAGGGATGCCGTTAGTCCCACTAAATCAGGAAAGAAGGCTAGTGAGACCCACCTTCAGTTCAGCCTCAGACAGGCCACGAAGATCATGAGTCCTGTGATCCCTGAAACAACCTGTGGCGAAGGCCCTAGCCGCATCGACACCAGCACTATAGAAATATGAATGGGTTGAGGCGCAGGGACCGGGAGAAATCTAGCGCTCAACGTACAAGTGATGATATGATCCACCCGGTTGGTACGCTTTGCCTTTTGTCACGTCGTATACATCTCCGTCGATCTACAAAAACGGTCTCAGTAACAGTGGCAATCATCACGAATTGACTGGGACCCACCGCAAGATAGATTGGCTTGTCCGGATCGCTTCCGTCGAACCGGGCCAGCATGCTTTCAGAGAATAACCTTTCATTTTTCTATTATTCGTCAGAGAAACTTCCAACTAAGAACAGAGATAGGGATGACATACCGGTAGGTATGTTCTTAGCTGTAACCACTTGCTCTCGTGTTCCCATAGGAAGCTCCCCGTAATGAACTTGCCAGCTAGAGTAATGATCAACAGCAGATAGACGATGAATTTGAGCAGCCCCAGTAGTCCAACTTCTTCAACAGCGGTGGGGTCCGGTTCGAGGGGCCCAACTTTCTCCCCTCGAGCAATCTTTGCATCACGTTCCTCTTTCTTCTTGAGCCACTCAGCGTGTAGTGCCTCTTGCTTTTCGCGGTATTCTCTGTAACTGAGTTATGATTCAGGCCGTCAGTATTTCTAGCCATGGTTGAAGATCGGGACGTACGCCAAGAAGGGTCGGTTGGCGGGTTTTGTGGAGACGGTTCGATTAGGGATAGCGGGGTCCTTGACTTTGGGGTTGGACGGACTGTCGGATTCAACATATGGTGGCATAGGTTCGCCACCGGCCATCTCTTTGAGCCAGGACATGAGGCGGACGGAAATTAAAGATGGTTAGTTTGTCAGTTGATGGCAGACCAGGGAGACTCTTGCCACATTCAAATATGTCATCACGTGCGACGACCACGTAGCCATTCCAGACCGCGGTTACATCGAACAGATGGGAATCAATATTATTAGGTGAGTCTACTCCGACATTGGAGTGTAATTTAGCAGAATGGTGAGATTACAAAAAGCAATGAGGATTTCCTTTCACCAGAGACAGAAAGGTGGAAAGGGCTAATGCGCTGAGTAAAGATGCACAACGATGAGGTAGAGAAGCTACACAATGTCAAACAAAATGGAAACAAGACAATCCAGCTTTGCTGAGATGGGGACGCAATCTGTGAGCTGCCAAGGAAGGAACTATTAAAGCGAGCCTGGAAAGATTATATAAAGAAAACTATCCGACAGAGGGAAGAAAAAAGGAGATGTGCATGGAGATGGAGAAAAACACGCGATATCGAAAATTGCATACTGATCGTTATTGAGAGTGTCCGTGGCCATTTCATGAGTAATGGTGGGCACCGGCTTGTCGCTGTTGCTCTTGTGCCTGCTGAGCTTGTTGCATACGATGCTCCCGTTCAGTTGCCTGTTGAGAAATCGTCACATAGGCACCACCAACTTCGTCGTTGAGGCCAGGGGGTGAAGATGGGCCCGCGAGAGGTAGTAGACGGATGTCCTGGTCGAATAGCTCAAGATCTTCAACCCATGTGCGTGCGTTCCGGAAGTTGGGTGTCTTGATGAACTAGAATCATGGATGCGTCAGAAAAACCCTTCGAGCGAGGCCACGCTATGGCTCACCTTTGGCACTGAATCAGTAGCCATCAAGCGGAACACATGACCTTGTATCCTCTCGTATAAACGAATGACATGTTGAAGTTGAGTGGCATTAAAGGCGCTCGCTTGTTCTGGTTCCAAGTGACCTTGGAAGCTTTTCCCCGTCATGTTAGAAACGACCTCCTCGAGGTAACGCACGAGTTCGTTCCGCAAGGCATGGTCGATGTTCAGCTCGCACGGGCTGGATTGAGCAAGATAGGTATTGAAGATAAGGGATGCAGTTTGAATCAGTAGTTCGTGATGCTTCTCCATCGCTGCCTGACCGGGAGTGTTGCGATTACCGGGACGAGTAGTGTGGTTAGAAGCCATGGCGCTGGAGGTAATGACAAATTTGCGCTTGAAATCTTCCACCTCCATCCAGAAGGAAAGATTCTCCTCGCAGAAATTATGTCGGAGGAATTCGCGAAACAAGGTCCGCAATCTTGGCTGTTCGATGATGTATGTTAAGCGGTCTGCATTGCTCTCTTTGGATCGCTTCTCCTGACCGAACTCTGCTACGGATACACGACGTTGGAGCCGAGCCTCGCGTCTAGAACCTTCAGCTGTCTCGTCTGAAGTATCAACCGATGAACGGTCGGTGAGATTGGCAGTAGAACTGCTCGGGGAATCATGAGCGGTAGAGCGCGACTCTCCCCAGCGGGCCACTCGTCTTCCTTCTTCCGTAATCTTGTACACAGCCTTGTTGGTGCATCGGAACTCGCCCTAAGTTTGGATGAGAAATTTTAAACAGGCAACATGCGAGGCAGGTACTCACGTTTACGGGGGGGCCAGATGACCCGGGAGGTGTCGAGCCGCGAACGGTGAAGATAATTGCGGAATCGGTGTTCTTCCGCTTGTCGCTCACCAGTGTGATGAGGCCAAAGCGAACGAATTGAGCTGCCATCTCGGCGGCCTCCTCGCGACCGACAACCGAGGTGAAATCACAGAGCCACTCCAGCGCTGAAACGGCAAGGAAACAGAAGCGGTTGGAGATAACATTTTTGTTGCCCTTCTCAATCATGTCGGAGAGAGGTATGCCTTTTGCTCGCTCGTGGTAACGAAGGAACGGGTCTGTATCACTCTTATCCACGCGAGGAGGGTAATTCGGCTAACGACCAACGAAGCGACGGAAGAGAGCCGTGATGACGGACTGAGTGACAATGATCTCATCATCTGAAATCCGTCGTTCAAGGTGAAGGAGTTTGATACAGATTGGTTGAGAAGCGAAGACAGGCTGTAGGTGGTCGGAATTGATGCCATTCTTGCTGATGAATCGCTCGAGGACATGCAACCCCTTGGCAGTGAGTTGGTAAACCCCACGGTCCTTGAACAAGTTGGAAGTAGGATCGGTTGCGTTTTCAATCAGACGGGCGTCCATAAAATGCTGACACATGGCTTTTGCCATTTCACGGGTCATGGAGAAAGTGGTGGTCGTGGTGGTCGTAACTACTCGTGAAGGTTCCCTGGGATCCGGCCCACGATTTGATTGAGAGAACTTGAGGGAGGCCAGGTTGTGGGCAGCCTCGTCACTGGAGAATGGGATTGAGTGGCGATATAAAAATCGAAGGACAATGAACCCACGTTGTGAAGGAGTGGGGGAATGTGCGGAAGAATTGTTTGTGAGGAGTGAGAGGGAGCGAGACGATAAGAGTGGCAAAGAGATCGAGTGTATCCTAGAGAGATAGGTTTTTTTTTCTTTTGAGGAAAAGGCTGTGGAGAATAAAGACGAAAGATGGCGTACTTTGAGGAAGGGCCTCCCTCGTTTAGTGGTTTTCATCATGTGGGATGAGCTGCCATTGGAATCATGGTCTTGGGCGGACATTGTGGGTAAAAAGAAGGCGAAAAAAGGAGAAGGAAGAAAAGGAGTCTGAGCCGGAACTCAGAAATGGAGAAAAGACAAGGCGAGGAGAGGAGGGAGGGAAGGGGGAAGGTTGGGAGCAGAGAAGAAGGACAAGTGTGGGAAAATATCGGCTCGGTTGCCAATCCAACCCTTTCCCACAAGGGTAACTGCCTGCCTCGTGCTCCTGGGGTCTCTCCTGATTGGGCCTGAATTCCCGGTACTTAACCCATCCTCCCTACTGTCCTCCCCCTTCCTTTTGTGCCCGTTGCGGACATAGTGCAGTCTTTTTGTTTTGAAAGTGTCTATGGGCGGGAGGACAGGACGGTGCTTTTGGCAAAAAGGTGACTGTATGTGACAATAGTGATGCGGTTACCCTTCACGTTGTGTTAATCAGGATCGCCTCACGGGCCCCGCCACCTTTGTCACCGATCATAATATCACACAACACGTCTCTTGTCCTCTTTACCCACATTTGATCGCCGGAAACAACGTGCCAGTTTGCCTCTCTTGTTCTCTTCCAATTCAGCCTTCTTGACAACGCCCGACGCCTTGCTGTTCCGAACTCTGCTCAGACTTTCCCTTACATCGCTTTCGCTGTTCCGTTCCGCTGTCGCCGGGACCTGATCGCATTACCTCTCCCTTCATTTCTATGCGCCTCATGCCCGAGTCTATACATTTAAGTTATCGCGCTTTCGTCTACGTAATCAATAAGGTGACCACCCATCCAATGACCGAGATCGAACTGGGTTTCATTACAACGTCTTGGCAACAGCACCTTACGTCGGAATCCACTTGCTTTTGACCGATTATTAAGACCCTACACGCTTTCATTCGTTTTGATTCCGAAACTTTGCTGGCATCATAAGTACCAGGCACGTGATCACATTGAACGGCATAATCATTTCTCCACGCCATCGCCCACGACCGACGACTGCTATCACCGAGCCCTAGTCACCCTGAAGGTTTGATACTTCGCAAAACAATTGTTAGAAGTCCTCTGGGCTGGCAACGGTGTGAGAATACTCGATGTGACAGACGTTACATCAACGTCTTAATTTGCCTCCTGCGTGGGAACTTGGAGAAGCATCCCAAGGACTTCAGCGACCAGGGCGCACGCACAGATTGTTCGTCCGCTTGTACACTCTCGTGTCCTTGCTTTTAAGATTTTCTCTCTCACCAATGAGCTTCAATTTCAATGTGAATACTCTGCTCTCGCAGCCCAAATCCTCCACCTCGACTTCTAACACCCATCGTTCCAGGATCCAGCAGGCGTTCAGGCCCTCCTTGACCAGATCAAGTCGTCTTCAGCCTGGCAAGAACTCTCGGCAGCATCTGCTGGACCTTCTGAATCAACATCACCGCCCGATGGAGAACCAGCAGAAAACGCAAAAGGGCCTGCAGAGGGCACATTGTCGGGTTCCTCGGTTGCGGCTTTGCTTTCTCAACTACAGTCTCCGCCAGAAGTCAAGGCCTCCGCTATGAAGTCCAACGCCATTCCAAAGAGTGTCTGTCCAACCAGTCAGAAACAAGTACCAGGACCGGTCTTATCACCGCTTTCATATGTTCAGTCAGAATATCCCGCAGTGTCAAGTAAAGATATCCGCTATCTCGATTTTGAGGAGTCTGTGCCCATTCTCCTCCGCCTTTCGCGTGAACCTTCCTTTGCGGACGAAATGAGGAAGGTACAGTCACTCTCCCAAATTGGTACACATTTTCAAATTCTTTGATAGTTGAACTTAGATAAAACAAGATCAAGATTCACTCGAGCGCCAATTATGGGAGGAACGGCGGTCCGTTCACAAGAAGTATGAAGACAAGCTGAAGGCAGCCAAAACCAAGTATGTCCACATCTCTGGTGATGACCTACACCTGTTTACATGCGGAAAGGGCAAGCATAATTGGTGCCAACATTTCTAAACATGAGGCCGAGGTGAGCACGGACGTTCCTTCTGGATTAGGACTGGTCTGACGCATACTCAAATAGATGTTGGTTGATGCTCACAAAAAAGAGCTTCGTAAATTCGACAGGGACCGCGCGTCGCCTGCTTGGGATAGTCTAGTCTCTCGACAACAAGCGAAGCTTCAGCAACTGCAAGTTCCCACTATGCACGTTACATCGGATTCATCAGCGCGGGAGGTATAGCTTCCTTCACCTGGTTCCACTTCTTAAGCTTATCAACTGTTAGCTCCAGCAGCGCGTCCTGCAGTTACTAACTAGTGTTCTTGGGCCATCCATGAAATAAAGCCATCCTCCCCTGTTGCGGCCATCGGACTTAGGACTATTGATCCACGCATAGCAACCGAAGAAGTTGAGGTGGAACGCACTAACCTCCCTTGACGATGGTAGACTTGTAAGTCATGTATTGTATCTACCCTGAAGGATCTTTCATCACATCGAGAAGTGTACTGGAGCCGAAGGTTTCTCGTCCACACTCTTTCTCACCATTTTATCATGTTGTTCACTTCAAAGCTACAAAGTTAATGCCTTGAATGCAATCTGCCCAGTAAGCTCACCCAAACCCGACATATATTACTTGCGCTGATGACTAATACTGATGTCCTTGATTTGGTCGATTGATGATTTTTGTGTCATATCTAAGATCTTCTTTTTCCCAGGGGACTGACAGCTTCGCCAATAGAGTTCATTCCCCCCCATCGTGTTTCTCCATTTATGCTATGGAGCTTTTGATCCCCGGCTAAGGTTGTGACCAGCGTGGTATTCTAAGCCCATCCAAACTTTTTACGACGAGGGCCAGCTCTCTCCGTTTCCATGCCCTACGTTGACTTGTACAGTAAAGGCGACTTCGCTTCAATATTCTACATGACGAACAGCCCCTTTGGCAATGTCAGCGGTTTCGATCCTGAGAAACCGACTGTTCTTATTCTTCACCCCTTGTTCCTCGATACACAATGGCTAGACAATCACTGGGGGGATCCACGATTATACAAGAACTACAACCTCATCGCGTTCGATATGCGTTGTGCGGGAAGATCCGTGTGTAGGCCGAGTGAACGACATGATGCTTGGGTAGAGGCAGCTGACGTCGCACTATGTATTTTGGTACGTTGTATTCTTGATATCTTTACTTCGCTGTGTTCTAAACGATCTTCGCAGAAGCTACGGTTGCCGCCATGCCATGTCTTGGCTCTAGAACCAATTTCGACGAGTTGTGCTCTACGCTTTGCTGTCCTGTAAGTCTGGCTGGATGCAAATACGCTGTGGCTTCTGATAAATGTTTTCAACTGTCGATACGAAGGTTTCCAGAAATGTGTCTGAGCCTCGCGCTGTGCAACGTCCCTTCACCTTCAGAGTAAGTAGCCTGACGCCGTACTTATTTATATCTCACCCCCTTTACTTCCGCAGACCTCGGTGGGCGTTTACAATTTTGGATGAAACAATGCAGCGGTGGTGTTTTGCACCGGACATGGAGACATTCGAGCACGCCGGATTGGAGGCTGTGAATAGGTTTATTGGACCTGTCAGTGAAGCTATTTTTTTCAGTCTTGCCTCGTGTTGCTCAATCACGAACGTGCAGGAATGTGACCCTGACTTGCGAGATGAGGTTAGTGGCAGTCTATCCTTGGCCCCGACTTTGAGTTTGATGCATCATTTTCCACCGCCTCCTCAAACGCAGCTTATCGCTTACTGGGCTATGAAGACGCCTCCAAGTGAAAGACTCCGAGTGGCCGAGCCAGTTGGGGTGTATGTAAACGTGAGTAAGCAGAAAACGACAATGTGGCACGATCCGGGATTTTCTGACATACCCAACTCCCGTTCTGCCATGGCACGGTTCAGCGGACGCCATTGGTGCCTGACGTATTGGCGCAGATCAAACAACCTGTGCTCATCATCCATGTAAGAGCGATCATACAACTTGTCGCTAACCGCTCCTTTCTTATCGGTGACGAGATGCAGGGTGAACGAAATGATATGCATCCCCCAGAGCACGCGGAGAACCTGAAAGACTTATTAACTGGCGCAGAAGGCGGCGCAATACTGTTCACCATAATAGGTGCGTCTTGTCATATCAGGTGCCCATCATTTCTTCGACGGCACGCCCAGGTGGTTCATCCAGTTTATCCCTCAATCACAATTCGGCTTCAGCCCTAAACAAAGTCTACTCAAGGTTTCTGTCGGAGCGGGTGACCCGAGCACGCTCGGAACTACAATCACCCGCAACCCCAATCGAGGAGCGAATGCGAAAAGCTTTAGTTAAACTGGCAGAAATTATGGGTCGGCCAGAAATGGCAGCCAACGACCCACTCTCCTCGTTGTCATTTTCATGCCTTTCGGAGGAGGGGGTCAAGCAACAGGCGGAGCTATTGAGAATGTACTCAACACGCAAATCCGACTTTTCTCCTTTAGGCCCTGACGGGAGACCGCTCAGAAAGTATGGGCGTGCCGCTAGAATGAGTATGGTATTATAACACGCAATTTTTCGTTATCTTTGGAATAGGTACTCCGACCGTACAAACCGACATTGGTTCGAGGGCGGTCGAAATGGGTTATCCGTTGCAGGTACGTCACTTTATTCGGATTACTGAGCGTCGGAATTAACGCTGTTGCGGTAGATACCACCTTCCTTTCGGCCTTGATTGAGACAAGGATGGAGGACAGGTTATCTGGACGGACAGAGGCCTCGCAATGCAGCAACGCACACCTAGAACTGTCAAGCCAGAACATTATTTCAAATGATCTCGTAAAAGCATTAAATAAGTCTGCTGCAAATCCTGCCAACGCACTCGAACGTCTTATGCTCACCTGATGTCACATATATTAAACATCTGCTACACCAACATCTGCTACGGACTTGTAATATGTAAGAAAAGCCAGTACTACGATCAACGAAGAATACTGTCCTGCATGTAATCCTACTCTACGAACGTCGAATTACCTACATAGCAACGGAATTCAGAAAACACGGTGACATATGCGATCTATTAACAAAGCAATTATGTATGTCTTACAAACTACCTTCAGCCATCTTGGCCTTGTAATACCGGACCATCTCCTCCAGTCCCATGCGAACCGTCCAACGAGGCTGCCAACCGAGCGATTCCTTCGCTCTTGTGGTGTCAGGGCGGCGTTTTTGAGGATCGTCAGTGGGTATGGGCTTGTACACGATGTTGACGCGCTTCTCGCGCTTGACATCGTCCTCGTCTTGCACCTTTTCGACGATATCACGGACAAGTTCAGCGAACTCCCCAATCGTGAACTCGTCCCCGTTGCCAATATTGACGGGCCGGGATTCATCCGAGTTCATGAGAAGAATCAAGCCATCGATGAGGTCGTGGATATACTGGAAGGATCTGGTTTGCTTGCCGTCTCCATAGACCGTCATATCTTCACCTTTGAGGGCTTGGACAATAAAGTTGGAGACAACACGGCCATCATATGGATTCACTGCATACACATCAACACAGGATACGGAGCGAGCGAAGATGGCGGACTAACTGCGAGGACCATAAGTGTTGAATATACGGGCGACACGGACATCAACGCCATCTTGACGCTGGAAACCATAGGTCAGGGTCTCAGCAACGCGCTTTCCTTCGTCGTAGCAAGCGCGGGGCCCAATTGGGTTAACGTGTCCCCAGCTATGGGACAGATTTGTCAGATACGCCTGATGGACGAAAGAAGTATCGTGAAAACTCACTAATCTTCGTGTTGCGGATGGACTTCAGGATCACCATAAACCTCTGTGAGGGCGATTAAGTCGGTAATAGTGGTGCCGAAGAATGCGAAGATTATACCTGACGTGCTACTGATTAAGAAACGCGCTTTTGTACGTTTAGCTAATCCAAGCATATTCAGAGTTCCCATGAAGGAAGTTTTGATCGTCTTGACGGCATTGAATTGGTAGTGGGGAGGTGAAGCAGGACATGCAAGGTGGTAGATTTCTGATGACAACAATATATTCATAAGCGATCCATTGTCAGACGCTGGAATTAAGCCACTTACGGTCACATTCGATCATGAAGGGTTCTACAACGTCGTGGCGAACCAATTCAAAGTTCGGATGACCGACCCAGTGGCTGACTGTTGTCTTGGAACCGGTGAAGAAATTGTCAAGAACGGTGACTTCGTGTCCGAGGAGCATGAGGCGATCAACAAGATGGGAACCCACGAAACCAGCGCCACCCGTCACTAGGATGCGCTTGCGCTGAGATGGCGGGAGGAGCTTAACCGGTGGAAAGCGGGAGAGGGTTGTGTAGGAGATAGACTTGGTGTCCGGGAAGTAGATCGACGTGGGTCGGAAGAGAGAGTAGCCACTGCTCAATTTGGCGTGTTCGACTTCTTCCTCCTCTTCATTAAGATGCTCAATGACCTTGGGGTCTTGATTCGAGACAATGTAGTGGGAACGGAGATACAGAGAGCGGAGAACATCGAGAGGTACTTCGGAATCGAAGCCAAAACGTTGGAAGCCAACGGTAGTTATTTCATGACCGTTCTTATCCAAGGTTCTGATCTAGGAAGGGGAACAAAGGGTAAGTTAGATTCGGCGTGATACGGCGCATCGACGGGCGACGAAACGGGGCACTCACCTGGGAGGGAGACATGAGGGAATAGTGGTGAGGAAAGATGGAGGGGGGAGGCAAGAGGGAGGGGCATTTGAAAGCTAATCCTGGCGTTATATAGGAACTCCCGTTCAAACGTTTTGCAGCCCTGCCATTTCTATTTTCGTCTCCCGGTGGCGATAGCCGATCACCAAAAATTGAATCTCCATCTCACTCTTGTCTCCAACAAAATGCCCCGAGCGCAAAAGCAGAACCAGAAGCCCAGGCACGATCCCCTCTTTGTCCAGCTCAACGAGGACGAAGTCGAAGCTAAATACGGCCGCATTTCACAACCTGGGAAGCGCAACAAATCTCGCAAAACAGACGACGATGATGCCGGAGATGTACCTCCGTTCCTTGTCAGCTCATTGTTCGCCTCTGATTCGTGTTCATTCCCTAGGTCATCCTGGATCCCAAGACATCTCGCAAAATTTTCGAGCTCGCCCGGGATCAACAGGATGAATTGACGATGCCTGACGATGAAGGACCTTCGGACGAAGACAACAATGCTTCTTTTACGCAACCACGATCACATTTCGTCGATGAAGATGAAGACGAGGAAGACCTGAATTATGATGATGCCCAAGAGGTCGAGGAAGATTTCGTGAGTAGCGTAACTCCGCTTCCATAGGTTAGCCTGATGGCAACGGCAGGAAATAGATGAGGAGGACCTCCACACCCTAGGCGCTCTTCTTCCCGCAAATTCTGGCGAGCGACGGACGCTAGCAGACGTTATCTTTGCAAAGTTGGACAATCCAGAGAGCAATACGACGGCCACAATCCAAAAAGTACGCCAAGGTTTGTCCCACTCCATTTGGTTTGACAGTCTCGGGAGTACATCCTGAATATTCCCAGACCAAGAACGACCTGATCCTGCTCTTGGCCTCAACCCTACCGTTGTCGAGGCTTACACAAAGTACGTACCCTGACAACAAGCCAAGGATATTCTTAATCTCCGTGTTCCATTTAGGCTGGGGCAATTCTTGCACAAATACAAGTCTGGACCACTACCTAAACTCTTCAAAGTTATCCCATCTCTTCCGGCATGGGCGCGCATGCTAGCATTGACAAGTCCTGAGAAATGGTCACCGCATGCCTGCCGCGCAGCGACAAGAATCTTCATCTCCAATATGAAGCCCACTCAAGCACAACTGTTCCTTAGTGTAGTTTTGCTCGACGCCATCCGGGAGGATATTCAACAGAACAAGAAGCTCAACGTCCAGTATTATGAAGCACTGAAGCGAGCGCTGTTTAAACCTGGAGCATTCTTCAAGGGAATCATTTTCCCTATGCTTGATGTGCGTCCCATATGTCTTGTCCATGATTCCCTCGCTTACCTGAAGTTTGCATAGCAAGGTTGCACCCTGAAGGAAGCGGCCATCGTGGCATCGGTTCTTGCTCGCACAAAGGTCCCGGTGCTACATGCTTCAGCTGCGCTCCTTCGCATTGCGGAGATGGATTACTCAGGTATACTATCGACGTCTTTCCCCTGCCACTCGACTAATCCCCCCCAGGTCCAAATTCTTTGTTCATCCGTGTTCTCATTGATAAGAAGTTCGAGCTGCCATACAAAGCTGTGGACGCCTTGGTGTTCCATTTCATCCGTCTCTCAAATACATACAAAGCCAAGTCGCGAGGGGATTCAGAAAAGCTCCCAGTACTCTGGCACCAGAGTTTACTGGTCTTCTGTCAAAGGTGCGTGTCTCTTGGTACCCATCTGGTCCTGCACTCCTTAAATCACTCCAGATATGCTTCGGATTTGACACCAGATCAGAAAGACGCCCTGTTAGATGTCATCCGGGCGACTCCACATCCACAAATAAGCCCTGAAATCAGAAGAGAGTTGGTCAATTCGGTAGTGAGAGGTGCTCCAAGGACACAACCGGACGGGGATGTGGTAATGTCGTGAAGTCATGCCTAGTCATTTTGTGTTTTATCCTTGTTCAAAACTACCCCTAGACGCGTATTATAATAGGCGTCAATAGGCGGGGATGTAATAGGGTGTAATACTCCGTGACTATCTCTGGGTATACATCTAATCCTGGACCCATCTCCGAAGCTGAGAATATCACTGTTTCTTGACGCCCCAATCGTCTCCTATCATCTCGTTGCTTTTTCCGTCAGTTTCGTTTAATAGCATACGTGCACATTCCACACCAGCCACTGGCAGACGCAGTGTGCCATTGATCCCTTCAGGTCCAGAGTAGGGCAGATGTGTTGGTAAAAGTCCCGCCTGCCGGAGAGCAGTAGCCTGATCCCACCAAATATGTTCTGCAATGGCCGAGGTCATTGAAATGAATTTCTCAAGTGTTTGGGCCAATATACGACTCACCGTTGTACAAACGATCCCCGCGAACATTTACCACAGCCATCATAGGAACAGAGAGTTTCTTTCCAGTTGGTGGAACACCTGGCAGGAACCAGTCGACCATACGGTCATGGGTGATATGATAAATAAATTCGTCTGCAATGAAGTGGTAAATGGAGACCGTTGGGAGTTTGCCGTACTAGGCGTACCAATGATTCGGTCAGCTCCAACAGTTCGCGAGACGACTTGGAGGTGAGCGTCGTCCGGATTGCTAAATATAAAGTGATCTCGATAGAAGGCGGTCAATGCTGCGCGGCCGATGCCCCCAGTCATCTACAAATACTTGAACACTGGTATCAGTTAGAAACTGAAAGGTTATGCCTACTACTGGAATATGATTGACGTATGGCTCTTGCTGCAAAAGGTGTTGATCGCAAACACATACCCAAACAGGAAGCTATCACGTACCACCATCGTTGCCATTGTTTTTGCAACGCTACGGACCTCAAACTCAAAATAACAGTGTTCATCCCATATTGCTTCAAGGTCGAAAATAGGTCCCCCAAGCCATTTGCGTAGGAACACCAGTGATCGGGTGTGAGCCAGCGCCGCGCTCCCAGGGTCATAATCGGACGTTTGTGGCAAGACAAAATGCGCGGACGGGACGGGGTAGGTGTGGACGGTCGTCTTAGCCGGAGGGATAATCTTCGTTGTTAGATGGAGAAGTGTTGGGATACGAGGTGATAGGGCGGTAATGTTTGACAGGGCACCGTATGAGACCAAGCATGTAACCGGCAGTCCTTCTAAACTGTTGAGGTCATCCAAGAGCCCTGGGTTATCATCGTATACTAAGATGTATTTACTGAGTACAAGTTTAAGCGCTCAAGATGAAACTCGTACCAATAATAGCGAACTTGTCCCTGACATCAACCTCGTCGAGCGCAATCAAGGTATCAATTGCTTGTTTCAAAATCGTGTTTAATGAACGTCTTTCAGACTCAGACGGCGATATAGCCACAACTGCGAAGCCCTCCTCCGCCCATTTTTGCACAGGTTCTGGATCTAGGGGTCTAGGACCTGTGTTCAGTTTGAGTTTCGAAGCATCAGGCAAGAGGAGTACGACACCGGGTCCGGATCCCCGGCGTGTCAGCGGAAGTTGAAGGACGATATTGGGTGCCAAGATACGGAGAGGCGCCGAAGGCAGGGGAGGTGCTTGCTCGTTCTCTGAGTTTGGGTCGTAGACCTTTGGGGCCATGGCTAAGATGCAAGATTGCCTGGGAATGCCATGGACAGGATCGTGAGGGGTAATAGGGGGGCGGCAACCTGCGGCAACTGGCCGGTAACTAGTTGGCAATCGATCACGCCCACGTGCACAGACCGCGCTGTGTGACGTACGCGGAGAATAGCCACCAACCCGCGGCCGAGCATCTTCTCTGGACTTTCAAACCGTCCGGCAATGTCTAATCTAACGTTGCTTCGGATTGAACCAGCTATTGTCCGACTACATATACGATGGGGTATTCAGCCTCATCCTCATCATCAACACCATCTCACTCATCTACAACATGGGCAGCTACATCTCTTCTACCTTCGAAGCTTTCTACGGCACCACTGCCAGCCTCAAGAAGACCTCCACCGAAGAGTCCGAATTCAAATCTTTGCGCGTCGCCATTATTGGTGGTGGCCTTGGAGGCTTGTCCGCAGCAATTGCCCTGAGAAGGGCAGGTCACCAAGGTAGAGAAATTCATTGTTATGAAATCCTCATTCTCTGATCTTTCACTTTATCAGTGGATATCTATGAGCGTCGCGATTTCAATGTTGAAGTCGGCGCGTCGATCTCATGTGCTGCCAACGGCACACAATGGCTCCGAGAGTGGGGAGTTGACATCTCTGACATGAAGCCTGTGGTCCTCATGAACCTTATCATGAGAGACTGGGAGACAGGGAAGGTCCTGAACAACTACAACTTGGAAAATTACGAAAAGGAGTGGGGGAATGTCTACAATATGCTTCACAGGCAAGACATGCATGCGACCCTTCTCAAAACGGCTACGTCCTCAGAAGGGGTCGGAACACCCTGCAAGGTTTACATTGACCACATGTATGTCGTCAACTATCCCTTAAGTCTTCTTTTCTCTTACACTTGCATGCAGCTGCGATACAGTCGACACTGAGAAGGGTACAGTTACCTTCAAAAACGGGCGAACCATCCAAGCGGATCTCATCATCGGCGCGGATGGAATCAGGGTACGCGTCTCGACGACCAGTCTCTCTATCCTTATTGACATCGCTTCAGTCCGCCGTCAGGAAGAACATCGGTGTGGTGCCGGACATGAAGTCCTCCCCACAGACTTGCTATCGCTGCAATGTCTTGACGTCAGAAATCAAGAGGCTCGGTCTCGTTGACCACGCCTATCAACCAGCCATGTAGGTTGATTCCTCCGTGACACGATGTCTTCCTAATAAAAAAATTGCAGTCAATTCTGGGGTGGTATGCAAGGGAAGTGCGGACGCTCCAAGTACTTTAAAATCGTCATGTCGCCTTGTTCCGGAGGCGAAGTCGTGTCATTCTACTGTAAGCAACCAGTCCCTTTATGTTGTCCAATGCTAACGCGACTACAGGCTTCATGCCCACTGAGCTTACAAACCACCAGGAGGAAGGCTTCGTGTTCAAGCAGGTTCCAGTCGATGATATCCTCAAGGGAGCTTACGACAAGCTTGACCCCGATTGCCGAGCTCTTCTTTTGAATTCAGTTGAGCGGATGCCATGGCGCCTCTATGTCCATCAACCATACAACGTAAGTGGATGCTTTCTCATCACCTGCGAGCATGTTACTCATCCCATTGTAGCACTGGTACAAGAATCAGACCTGTATCCTCGGAGACGCAGCCCACCCCATGATGCCACACCAATCGCAGGGTGCTTGTCAAGCAATTGAGGATGCAGCCGCTCTTGGAATAATCTTCTCTCGTAAATATGCCCGCTTTACGAACGACGTCGCTGCTGGGTTGGAACTCTATCAACGGATCAGGAAGCCTCGAGCTACCCGAGTCCAGACGGCGAGCGCGAGGGCTACCGAGAATCTTAACGAGAGGATTGGTTTCACCAGTTTGACCCCTCACGATGCGGAATTGCGAGCGAGTGAAGGAAAGCTGACTGGTGCGTAGTCTTTTATTCCCGGTCTAGTTCTGGGCGGCGAGCTAATATCTGAATCAGTGAACGAGATGAATTCTTACAAGATGCACGACCACATCGCGGAGGAGGTGGCAAAGCTCTACCCTGCCTTTGAGACCGCCAAGTTGTGATCATGTTCTGTTTCCTGCATTAGACACCAGTTTTATTACTTTTAGCATACTTATCTGTAGAGCATATTCGGTTCAGTAATATATCATATGTTATAGAGTATCCAGAGGGTGAGGCAAGCATTGGTAAATTTGTTTGAACCTCGTCAGCCAGGCCGGCAGCCAGCAAACACATCACATGAGGGAAAAAGGAAGGAAAAGGCGGTGAGAGGAAGGAGATAACACTTCGAACGACGCTTCCGTATCGGACAGTGGGGGGAGCGAGCACTGGGCTGAGGTGTGCCTCTGGGATGAAACGGGGGCACGGGGCCCTGTAATCACTCTCATAGCCGCAGGTTTGCAATGTCCGTCATGTATTCTAGACATGCGGACAGTAAAATGATATAAGAAATTGCTTGAGTTAGGAGAGCCAGAGGATCGTCTAGCACAGGGACGTAGACTTTTGAGCACTCGTACTCTTCGTAGTCGGGTCTTGGAGGGTAGGAATAGGGGCTATTGCACTCCTAATCGGGAATTCCGATTGCCTAAATTGACTACACGTCAGAGCTGTATAGGACTAAGCCACCGTCGGAGGATGCCGGTCATCATCAGTGGACGAAATTCCTCTCGGCGCTGACATCCCCGTCCCCCTCCTCAAGACTTCAAGATGAGGTATGTCACTCCGATATACTGCATGATAGAGCTACTAATGAGACTCTGGTAGTCACCGTAAGGTTCGTATTCTTGGGCCCTGTCGTTTTCTCAAAGGATTCAACTTTGATCTCAGTATGAAGCACCCCGCCACGGCTCTCTTGGTTTCCTGCCGAGGAAGCGTTCTGCTCGTCACCGCGGAAAGGTCAAATCCTTCCCCAAGGTACGCCAAATACGTTCAAAATGAAGCAAGAAATGATAGAACTGTGGTTCTGTAGGATGACCCTAAGAAGCCAGTCCACTTGACTGCCTACATGGGCTACAAAGCTGGTATGACCCACGTTGTCCGCGATCTTGACCGTCCTGGCTCCAGTACGTGGTCCATAATCTTCACCTGCTTCATGATCTCATAATTTTATGCAGAGATGCACAAGCGTGAAGTCGTGGAGGCCGTTACTGTTGTTGAGACGCCACCTTTGATGGTTGTTGGTGTCGTCGGTTATGTTGAGACTCCCCGTGGCCTCCGCACCCTCACTACCGTCTGGGCCACCCACCTTTCTGATGAGGTTAAGCGCCGCTTCTACAAGAACTGGTATCGTTCGAAGAAGAAGGCCTTCACTCGCTATGCCAAGAAGCACGCCGAGGACGGTGGCAAGTCCATCGCCCGTGAGCTCGAACGCATTCGCAAATACTGCACCGTCGTTCGTGTCCTTGCCCATACCCAGATCAGGAAGACTGGCCTCAGCCAGAAGAAGGCGCACCTCATGGAGATCCAGGTCAACGGCGGCTCCATTGCGGACAAGGTGGAATTCGCCCATGGTCTCTTCGAGAAGCCTGTGGAGGTGTCTTCGGTGTTTGAGCAGGATGAGGTCGTCGATGTTATTGCCGTTACCAAGGGTCACGGTTTCGAGGGTGTTACCCACCGTTGGGGCACAAAGAAGCTTCCTCGCAAGACTCACAAGGGTCTCCGCAAAGTCGCTTGTATCGGTGCATGGCATCCTTCCAAGGTCATGTTCTCTGTGGCTCGCGCCGGTCAAAGTGCGTACAATTGCGTTATCGACACACTCGTATTTTGATATCTGACATTTTGTTCTACCCTCCTAGACGGTTACCACCACCGCACTGAGCTCAACAAGAAAATTTACCGCATTGGCTCCGGCGCTGACGAGTCCAACGCTTCGACGGAGGCTGATGTCACCAAGAAGACCATCACACCCATGGGTGGCTTCCCTCACTACGGTATCGTCAAGAACGATTTCTTGCTCCTCAAAGGTTCTATCCCTGGAACCAAGAAGCGTGTCATTACTATCCGCAAGTCACTGATGGTCCACACATCTCGTCGGGATCTCGAGAAGGTGCAACTCAAGTTCATCGACACATCATCAAAATTCGGAGTAAGTGGAATTATCCTACTGGCAACCGTGCTCGATATTGATATCGCCTCTTTTAGCACGGCTCCTTCCAAACATTCGAAGAGAAGGCCGCATTCTTGGGTACTCTCAAGGCCCGGGCTTGATTTCCTTTCTCTCTCTTGTCATCTACCATTTGCACGGTTGTACTCAGTTTCTATGTTTTCCTACGCCCTATGCTATGAGTACGCCCACATGAATACAGTCATGCATAGAACACGCTTTAAGTGAATGTGAGCATAAGAAAGCAACAGGTCAGAAAGGCCTTTTTCGGGTGGTTGTACTGAGCCGTGAGAAACAGTTACCAAAGATAGGGTATGTGGAAAAAGTTTGAGCGGATTGGTGCAGCAGCTCGTCTGGCGAGTTCAAGCATCCAACGCGTCCCTCGGCGTCCACACCATCATTGGGTTAGTGCAAGTCTGGTGAGTCTATTGTCGCGCATATTGACTGGATTTTCTCATCCATAAAAATCCCAGGATGACTGCACATCTCATTGATGCTCAGAGCGTCCTCGCTGGGCCTCCATCTCCCGCCAACAACAATTCCCATCTTTCTGCAATGTCTTCGGGCTCCAGGAGTGATCATTGGCCACCGGTCATTACTGCTTGCTCACAAATCCTCGGCTCTCCATCTTTCAGTTCACCCACGTCAAGCAAGTTGCGACGCGCGACCGGACACCGAGAGCTTCCGACCACATGGAGCTGCCTGCCCTGTTGTCTTCTCCTCAGTGACAGAAGACCAAGTGTGGTCGAGCCAACAACTAGACAATCATGTTGTCGAAGAGGTCAGACCAGAGAGAAGAAGCGACTCGGTGGAAGCAGGACTCGCTCAGGAAACTGGGATAGGCTTGTCCATCCATTCTCCAACGGAGTCGATGGGTGTAGAGTTTCTGGAGGAGGACGAGGAACAGATGAATATGCCCCCACTAGACGGTCGCATAGAACATGCGCCTTTTCTGTCTGGACGCCCTTGGTCTCGGAAATCAGTCAGGCGTCTTCGCGCCGACTCAACGAATGGTTATGGACGCCGTCGGCAAGTGGTTATACCTTCTCCGGAAGAGGTGATCGAAAATGTCGAGCACGTATATCAAGATATGCTTTATGTACTAGCGACTACATCTTCAGCAGAGAATGGTTGGAAGGCCTATGGAGTCCTCTCACGATTGCAACAACAATACGACACTGCAGAGGGCGACAACGAAACTGCACCCATCATCCCTTTTGCTCACCTTCACCGCCTCGCACGCGTTCTCTCATCAAACACACCCAAGACGCGTACTCAGTTTCTTCGGCTCCTCTCTGTTCTGACGACGATTCAGAACTATGGGGGTGTGATCCACCTACACGAATGGAACGCACTTATCGACCACGCCGGGAAAGGCTTGCGGAAGACACGCCCGGAGGATTTCAACAACTCGCTTAGCATCTTCTACGATATGATATATAACCGTCCACCTGGTTCTCGATTTTCGGACGCTGGTTTCGATGATATCTTTAAACCCAGCGATCCCTTCAATGACCATCAACCTGCCACACCAGCAGTCGAGCCCGATATCCATACTTTCACGACACTAATTGATATTGCTGCCCGAACCAATCATCCCCCGCTCTTGGACCGTGCCACTATGCTTCTCAAGCAAGCGAAGCTACCCCCAAATCGAATCACACACCTCTCGCTACTCAAATACTTTACCGCAAAGAAACAACTCTCGGGTGTCCGCTCGACTGTCCTCAAGATGAAAGAACAGAACCTGGAGCTCGGGGTGGATGGGTTGAATGCCTGCATGTGGGCGTACGGTCATAATCACCGAGTCGATGTGGTTATGATGGTCTATCGCCTGCTTCGTCACAATGTAGTCCCAGAAGAATACGACGAACACGATAGCATCGCCTCTGTGCAAGAACAGCTTCGTGTTGAAGAGGGGATCGAGATTGCGCCGAATTGGAGACCAAACGAAGTGACCTTCACACTCATGATTCAAACCATGGCCTATCATGGCAATTTCCTCGCGGCTCTGAGCGTTTTCATCGACATGTTGTATAGTCCCAATGTTGAACAAGGCGCACCACTTGTCCTAGATGAGAATGGTGACCTTCAACCTACCCTCTATTTGCCCTCCGTCCACACGTTCCGTGCCATACTTCTTGGCTTCTCTCGCCACGGTGTCGGTCCAAAGGTCATCTCTCGCAATTCGACACACTCCTCCGTGAACCGAGGCAAGCTGGATTGGAATCTCGAAAATCTGCAGAACATTTTCGAGAAATTTCTCGAGCTTCCTCCGGATACCAAAATTTCGGAGTCGACCATTTTTTGGACCCTGAACTCATTTAGCAGAACGAGCGACCATGACGTAGAGATCCTGCGAACCGTTTGGCAACGGATGGAGAACCGGTTCGGCAGGTTCAAGGGCGGACCCAGCCATCGATTAACGAAGTGGAGACACAAGCTATTCCCAGAAGCGGAGAAAGCGGAAGATTCTGGGTGAAGTGCTTTGTGGAGCCCCCAGGTTGACCCCGCCGCCGGAGGTACCTGGAGGAGATTGGTCACTTTGTTTCACGTTGTCTATTGTACAGCATTACATTGACTACCGTTGACTTATCCATTCACCTTGGCGCAGTCCCGTTCACCCCCTATCCGTCTGTTGGTGTTATGTCTCTGCCTCCGCCTCCTTCTGTTTCCTCCACAGGATATATTCATCCCACGTCACGTAGCACTTTTTACTCTGGTACCTTCGGAGCTTGATGCTCCTGCGGAGATCCTCCGTGATGTGCCCATTCCACCCAGCCTTTTGGATGGCACTGTCTATAGCATCAAGTTTGTCCCATCCCTGCTCGGGCATAACTTCGGGAAGATATGTCGCAGAGAAGGACCTGTGAGAGGTTAAACGGGGTAAACTGGGGTTGGATGATAAGGGAGAGGGTGTGCCCGAAGAGGACGGGGAGATCAGGGAAGGATGGGGGAAGGTGATGTAGATTCCGTGCACGCCGATCGTCCAGTCAAGGTAAGACTGTGCATCCTCAAAATTGGTAAGCAAGGACACTCTGTTGGATTTGGAAGGGGGTAGAAACACATAACAAAGGGATTGCGCGTGTGTTTGGTGGATGTGTGCATGGGTGGATGAAAGGGGGGGAAAGAGGGAGGGCAAAAAAAGGAAAACAATTGTCAATATTAGATTTCCAAGTTATTTCTCTAAAAGCCAAAAGTGTTGTGCGAAACCGCAATGAGAAAGGAAGAATGGAGGATGAGATTGGCAAGGGAGAACGTAATGACATACCCGCACTCGAGTGTTTCCAGCTCGCTCTTGTCTATCTTTCTGAAACGGGAATCTCGGAAGGCGCTTATGAGCGCATACTCGGCAAGACCTTCTCTAATGGGCATAGGCTCAAAGTTGCCGATACAGCCTCGCAGGCGAGACGGACGTCCTGGGCGGGACGGGCGCGTGTTCCAGGTCACGAACAATGGACTATGACATCGTACATACGTTAGATCAGCCACAGTGCTCCTTTGAAGTGAACCAAATTCGGTCCGAGACAGCACAAAGACGTACTATTTCTCATCAGGGAACGTGGGGGGAATGGGATCCGCATGGGTAAGAGCACAATAGAGGGCGTCAAAGGCGTGATAGCAATGTTCGGGGAAGCAGACGTCCTGTGCCGTCTCTGTCTCAAGGTTCTTGAGCTCTGCCGCAGGGTTCGGCGGAACGAGTGCCATTGGGGAGGCTGCGGCTGCGGCGGCTTGGAGGAGGGAGCGGAGGCGCGAGAGCAGAGACAGACTGAACAAGGAAGGGGCAGGGGTTGTGCAATGAAAAGGTGGGAGGGAGACTTGAGGCAGAGGCAGTGAAAGAACCAGGTAAGCTTTATATATCTAAATTCAAATCAAATCTAATATACTTGGCCTCACGACTGGTTACAACAGGTCATGCGAATCTGAAGGGACGGCTAGTGATACCGGAAAATTCGGTGGATGGTTCGGGCCACGTTATTGTGATCGATTGGGGGAGGTATTAGGCTGATTCATTGTACACAAGATCGTTTCCTGATCAATGGCAGTGCATGATTCCTAAGTAAAAAGAAACGAATCCACAGTATGGACAACATGAGGGACATATGTACTTAAGGTAGGTAGTGCAGATATAAGCTAGATAAAGCGAACCTAAGGCAGCAGGGGGACAAAGGCGATTCCATCTCGGCATTCCAATGTCCGAGGGTTGAGTGCGTGAGGGATGTAAGAGGGGTGATAGGGTACCAGAGAACATGTGAGAAAGAAATAGAGATAGGGATAGAGATGTGAAGAAATATGATGTAACCGCGAGACTGATGGAGGATAGAAGATGAGGGAGAAATGGGTGGCGAAACCAGAGTGGATATTGAGTTAAGGGGAAATGAGAAACAGGGACCGCAGACGAAAGAGACAGAGAGCGAGAGGAGTGAAAGTGAATGGAGACAAACAAAAGAATGTCGGATGAAGAGAGTGTGGTGTGAGATGGCACGCAGCATAGGTTGCTAACAACAACTCCAGCTCCCCGTACGCTGTTGTTGAGCTTTCTGGCGAGCCTCTTCTTCATCCGCTTGGGCGGACCAATTAGGAGTGCTAACGTTTGATAAGAGTACACTGTCGCGTTTCCGCAGCTCATTTTCTTGCTCAATCACATCCTTTTTGAGAATGATGGCGGAAATGAGGTGGTCAAAAAGGCTTTGGATGCCTATATACGATCGTCAGCTGGTCGTGTCGATCAAGAATTCGCAGGGCACGCGTACCTATATCGTCCTTGGCAGATACTTCGAACAGTTCCATTCCCTCACTTAGACCCCATTCCCGCTCCTCACTATCTGTCTCGACGGCATACTCATCTTCTTCCTCGATACTGTTGCTGCTGTTGTCACCGTGGGCATCCCAGCCGCCACCGAACCCAAAGTGGGACCCAAAACGGGAGGACTGGGGTGTACGGGAACCGGAGCTTGTGTTGGATCGGGTAAGCGAGCCTGCGGTGCGTGGACGAGTTTGGACATTGGTCTTGCTTCGTTGAAGAGCCGACGCGCGGCTTGAGGGTAGGTCAAGATAAGCAGGGGTTTCGGGGGACACTGGAGGGGATGAGGGGGCGGACTGTGATCGTATGCCGGGGAAAGATGTGAAGCGGGGACGAATGTAGGAGAGGGTGGATGGAGGGGGCGGCGGAGGGGGCGGCGGTGGTGGCTTTGGGGGAGGAAACCAATTGTGGAGGGAAAGACGAGCGAGATCGGTGGTGACTTGGCGGCGGTGGTGGAGGTCGGCCTTGGCTCCAACAATGTAGATGATAAGCTCTGGGGAACAGTTCTTCTTTAATTCTGGAACGGGGTGAGCGGTGGCGGGACAACCAATAGGGCGGACAAACCTTGTAGCCAGCCGCGGATATCTTCAAAGGTGGAAATATTCGTGATGTCGTACAGCAGAAGAGCGGCGTTTGCTCCTGCAAGAAGACGTAAGCGTGGGCTGGACGAGAAGAAGGTGGGTAGTACCTCGATAATACATGGGTGCCTGGAACCAAGATGAAAACGGTTGGACGGGGACAAAAAGAGAGGACATACCATACTCCGAAAACGCTCCTGGCCAGCAGTATCCCAGAGCTGGAGGCGGACCTTGAGACCATTGACATAGACCTTCTTTGTGACAAAGAAAGCGCCGCTGGTGGAAGTAGTGTTCTTTGGGTCGAACTTGTTTTGAGTGTATCGCTGGACGAGAGAGGTCTTCCCTACGCCAGAGTTGCCCATGACAACAATCTTGCTGTCGATGCCATGGTCGTAGCGGGAGACATAGGGGTCCATTTGGTGGAGGACCACCGCGGAGGGAAGGAAGGGCTTCTTAATATCCAACAACCACCAACTCGCCCATTCCCCGCTTGCCTTTTAAGGCCGCCTCAATCTCACGAACTGGCTCGGTCCGGCTCACCTCCCCCGCCTAGATCTCATCGCGCTCTGCACATACACATGCCTATATTTTTCGTGCCTACAGAATCATAGCTGCCTAGCTCATAGATCATCCATGCCCCTACTCCTGCGACACAACGGGGAACTCAAACACAACATCCTTCCCTGTCAAACGGCGGTATACAGACGAGAACGAGTCAAGTTTGTACTCGAGTGATGTTGCGTCTTTTGAGTCAAGGAACCTGTGCAGATACATTCCAGTCAACGTCCCTCCGACAAGCTCGCCTAGACGCAATACATACACTTTCAGCAATTTTGAGCCGTCAACCCCGACACGGGTCCTCTTGCCGACAATCTCGGTGGGGAACACAAGATCTTCAAGAATCTTCTCGTGGACATTTGTAAGAGTGCGGCTACGAGGCCTCTTTTGTTTGACACGCGAGGTGCGCGTAGGCTTGCGCAGCATCCGACGCTGGGCAATAAACACAACATGGCGGTCAGAGAACTTCTTTTCCAGCTCTCTTGTCAGCCTGCCGCAGATATCTCTCGTAAATCGCCTCAATCACAAACCCCATTAATCAATTTCAACACACCTGGCCTGGACCTTGTGGAAAGCCTTCAGCTGAGGGACAGGGACAAAGATAACAATGGCCTTCTTGCCACCGCGGACATCAACTTCACGGGCAGCAGAGATTTGAAGAGCCCGAAGCTCATTCTTGAGTTCGGGAACGTTGTTCTCGAGGTCGACGAGAGCCTGGGCAACAGAGGTCTCGATCTCATCGGGAGGCGTGTTGGGCGCATTAGCGGTACGGAGAATCTTGTGGTTGACGGACATCTTGACGAGGGGCCCTAGTAGACGCAAAGCATCGGGTCAATATCCACATCCAGACTTCAAATGCGCCATCCAGCCCAAACGCTCCGTATTCCACCCTTCCAGCCTGACAGACCCAGCGACATCCTTCCCAGCGATAAACTGCAGCATGAATGGACATGAATCGTACTCACCAGACCTTTTGACGACGGCGACGACGGCGGATAGAGGTTTTCTTGATGACCAGGGGGGGGATGACGGACCACAACAAGGCCAAACTCAGGCGTTACCCTCCTTCCTGATATGGGAGTCAGCTTGATTTGTGACAAGCACCCAGCTCGTTTTCCTCATGCCGCTGCCACCGCCAGCGTCGACCATCTCCGGCTTCTTTCGTTCGTGCTGTGCTGTTGACGTCTCTCTCGTTCATTCTATATCCACCCTTTGTACGCCTCATGACCGCTGAATCGCCATCGTCTAACATCCGTCCATTCAATCATTCTCACCGCACCAAGCCCTTACTGAGGTTGTCAAGAGAATGAATCGCCCTTTCCACTAGGCCGCCCGGCGGGACCGACTTCCATGCAAATGCCATGTCTATCTTTGTCACTCTTGTTCGCTTGAGTGTATGCATGTGCTGATTTATCCACAGCTAAATACGCACCTACTTATCTTTTGACATGTCTCTCATCAAACCGGCTCCTCAGCCAACAATGGTTAATCAATTGCATTGATCATCATGGATTTACTGCTTATACATTGGACCCACCCACCATCCCAATGAGCAATAAGCGGATCCTTCCCCGAAGCCTCGGAAATGAATGCTCGTGACCCCTATTTACGGTCCGACTGACGATCCACTCACCCAGCTTTCCTCCATGATCCGCAAAACATATCCTTTAGCCATCAGGCTAACGTTTCGCGGGAATAGAAATAACCCGGAAACTCCACTCTGCGACAGGTTCGAGGGAAGGAAGTGCAAGTGAGGGGTAGCAGGATGACATCACGGTGGTAGAACATGAGAGAATAACAATTCGGAACACTCCTGCCCCAACAGTAGGAACAGCTGACTCGGCGACAATATCCATCCTGCCTCCGATGAACCAATCACATCTCTATCTCCCGTCCTCCAAAACAGAAATTCAATCCTTGTCCCGCGTCCTTTTGAAGTCTTCCACCCATTTCTTCTCAACATCTGTCCCCTTGAGCAACACTACAAAAGTCAAACATCCGTCCTTCAACTCTAGCCCATCCTTTGGCTCGCCCTCCTTCGCCCGGGCGGCATTACACACGTCTCGAAGAGTCATGTTCTTTCCCACCTTTAATAATCGCTTGCGTCGTGTCATTGCATATATAGCAAGCTTCCCATTGACATACTCCTCGTTCCTATCCCATTCGGGCGGTGGCGCATTCGGCGGAAACATCACTTCCAGGTGCGCCGCGAACGGTGTGTTCTCAGAGAATTCCGTGATAACATCCGACGTTGCATATTGCGGATAAAGGAAGAAAACAGGAATGATCAATGTAGTGGAGTCGTCCGGATCCCAATGAGGCGCGTATGGGTTCGATGAACCATCCGGCTTGGGTACGTCCATGATATTACGTGCCTGGTGATATCGATAATGTCAGTTGACCATTGTCCCGTACAAGTGGCAGCGAAATGGAATCAAACCTGGTATGCTGTTGCCAGGATCCGTTTATCTTCTTGCTCTTTCCTGATCCGCTCTTGCTTTGCCTTTTCGCGAGCTTCTTTCTCCTTCTTGGCTTTTAATGCCTTTTCGTGGACTGTTTTTATCCCATGGTTGCTGGGATCAAATGCAAGGCATCGGTTACAACAATCAACTGCTTCGTCCACGCGATCTAGAGCCAATAACGCTAGAGCGGAGCGGTAGTACGCTTTCGCAGATTTTTCGTTTAGGGAAATTGCTTTGGAGCAATCTCGGAGCACCGAGCCGTAATTCTCTGATATCAGTGACATGAATAAAAGTTCCGTCCGGGATGAAATGGAATGACGCACTGAGTTCTAGATTGCAGGCCGCTGTATTACACAAAAGCGCCTCTAGTAGCGTTTTGTCTTCTGGCTTTGCGTCTATTCCTTGTTTATAAAAACTGATGGCTTCTCTGTAACGCTTTCCCTTGAAGTACTCGTTTCCTTGTTCCTTGAAGTTCTGAGCGATTTCTGTTCATCACGACGACAAACGTAAACAAAACAGATGTTAGCGGGAAGGGAAGTGAGCACAGAGGAGAATAGCAACGACCTCACCCACCATCCGGTGTTCCCTCGTATGCGAGACTTTGCAGAGCTGAGATTGCTACGTTCTCCGAGTCATCTTCAGGGAGGCTCTTCATGAACAGAGGGATATCATCGAATCCGGCGAGTGCCTCTTCAACGTTGCTCGTCGGTGCCGGCTGCGGGCCCAAAGCCTTACTGCTCGCCATGATGTCCGTTTGACAAGAGCGTAGTTGGGTGTTGTAGATTGTTGCAAGTAGATGATGGAATTTACGTCCTGATCAACTTTTCAAACTTAAGATTATTGATTAGATCATGAGGCAGCGGCATAACCGGCGCGGGGATGCCGGACTACACGCCCAAGAAGCCTATTCACATACGTCCAGCGGCTACATCCAGACGCCCAGTGGTCCATCACCACCGCCACCCTCATCAGGACCTAAATGAAGAATCTTAGGGGCCTCACACGAGCGCTGAACGAAAGTGGGAAATTCAAATACAAGGCACGCCCAGCCTCACTCCTCTCACCAGCAGTCTGCTAATAATCGCTGTTTCCAATAGCCACCAGAACACGCTGTTGATTATCTAGTCATAGGCGGAGGCAAGCTCCAAATTCATCCCGCATGCGCCCTGTCAGCCGGTTGTTTGGCTAACATAGCACCTGTTCCTGTTTCTCTTTTGAATAGGTGTAGTGGGCTTGGCCATTGCCCAGCGGCTCTCCCAGCGTTTCCCCACCAAATCAACCTATCTGGTCGAACGGCACGGCCGAGCCGGGGAGGAGACAAGGTACGTGAACCGAACCGCGCCTCCTCATCTATGCAAGGTCGACAATTAACTCTGTCCCTTTGTTCTATCTATGTAGCTCACGCAATTCTGAGGTTATACATTCTGGTATGTCCATCTCCATTTGTACTCCGGGGAGCTTCACCTCTCCACAGCCAACGCTTAACAATTGGGCTGAATCATTCCATTCCATCCGTTCATATATAGGACTCTACTATCCGCCGGAATCTCTCAAGACGCGGCTATGTCTCCGGGGGCGTGACATGATGTACGAGCGCTGCAAAGCGTACAGCGTGCCTTATAAGCAAGTCGGGAAACTTGTCGTGGCGAAGGAGTCCCAACGGGACTACATACGCAACCTTCATACCAAATCTCTGAAACTCCGATGGCCTCCTCATAGCCCCGGTCTGGGGCAGAGGCAAGGGTTGGGGGCAGACTCGGAAGAAGGGCAAGGAAAGCTGGTTTTACCGACAGAACTTCTCTCCGGGGAGAAAGCCCGAGAGATGGAGCCTGACCTCTCGGAGGATATTGTTGCTGCGCTGTGGTGTCCTCTGACAGGTATCATCGATTCGCATTCATTTATGGAAAGTCTCGAGAAGGACATTATCGACTCTGAAAATGGTGAATTGGTTTATTCGACGCGTGTTGTCCGCGTGGATCCTATAACACGATCCAGTGCCGTTGGGGCACCAGATCTTAATGGTGCAGAGGACGGTTGGGTGGTTCAGGTTGTCACCGGAGATGCAGAAGAGGGCGATGCTATGCTCGCGAGGACGTTGATCAACGCCTCTGGTCTTTCCAGTACCCTTATCCTCAATGCCCTTCTACCACAAGATTCTCGCATACCAATGTACTACGCACGGGGCTCCTACGCATCATATCATGGGCCCGGTGTTACAAACGTCTCACACCTCATATACCCATGCCCACCCACAGGTCCGAATGCGCACGCATTCCAGTCCCTGGGCACTCATCTTACGCTCGACCTCCAAGGCAAGATTCGCTTTGGGCCAGATATCGAATGGATAAATCCACCAGCCGAATCTCAATATACCCACCCAGAGGAAGAAGCGGATTTTTGGAATACACTCCTTATACCTGACGAATCTCGGATACCGGAGATGCACCAGGCGGTAACTGACTATCTTCCAGGCGTGAGCCTTACTGGTCTACAGCCCGATTACTGCGGCATGAGGCCGAAATTGGTTCCACCTTGGGGTGGTTTCCAAGATTTTCTCTTCCGAACCGATTTCCCCATGAATAGAGGGAACGCGAAGAACCCCATGCTTAGTTTGCTGAGCATAGAGAGTCCTGGGTTGACGTCAAGTCTTGCAATAGCTGAATATGTAGTGGAGGATATCCTCTGTAGCCAATTCGGTCATTAGCGAAGGCTGATTGAAAGTGTATTGTGGAGAAGTATAGAATGCCTCTAGTCGTTACATCTAAGCACGAGCTTTGATTTTAGGCTCCCAGGCGTTAATCTTGGGTACCACGGTATTATAGGACTTGTAAGCTCCGCGAGTACCGGTCAAGTTCTCGACGTAGGGCTGAGTAATTCAACAGTCAGAAATTGGTTCGGAGAAGTAGGAATCATTGGGCGACGTACTGCCTGCCAGGGTGGTGTCACTTTTGCAAGGACAGGATCCTCGGTAGGTGCATCCTTGCGGATGTGTTGCAGCCATGAATGCCATTCGGGGGGTACTTGGCTCGCATTATATTCGTGCTGAGTAAAAACGTGAATGAGCATGCTGCAAGCGAGGGGGGGGGGTTATTTCCATACTTGTGCAAAGTCAACCCAACGCTGACGGCCTGGATTCGCAGTGTAGATAACTTTTTTCCCTCAGAGGTGCAGCATACACACCTGGGATCTCTTCCTCTGCGTTCATATTCTCGAAGTAACGGTTTCCAAACCTGCAGAAATTCGAATTAACCTGGTCCACCCTCCTTTCTAGAATCCAAACCACGTACTGGTCCTTGCCAACATATCGACCTGATTTAGCGTCGCCAATGTACTGCATCTGCCTCCACCATTCCCGCAAACCGACGCGTCGAATGCTACGGATCGTCCGAGCCAGGGAAACCATAATGGGCGAAGTGGAGGAACAACGTTGTTTGACCGGATTTGTTCGGGACTGGTGAGTGCACTTGCCTTATTTGGTGAAGACCTTGTGCCGCTGATCAATATTCCCTTCAAATGTAGATTGCTGGGTGCAAGCGGTTCTCTGAAAAGCTCTGCGTGTAGGTCCATGAAAGCTACCGAATGAAATTGAAACATTGCGTGCAACAGTCTACATTCCGCCTGAGAAAATACACGAATGGTACTCGTAGACGACCAAAAGAAACGAACAATAATTGTTACACAAAAAGCTACTGCATAAAGGAAATCCAGGTCAAGGAGGGAATTTGAATGGTTGTGAGAAAGAGAGATCGGGACATCCAAAGGCTGACAAGAACGGAGATGCAAATAGAAAACGGGAGAAGTCAGAGTCAGTCCGCATAGAGTACATGTTTGTCCGTTCCTTCCATCCATGCTCTCAGGTCCTCGTCGTTTCCAAGCCCGACAAAGGTATTGGTTAAGCTGTCGCGATACCTGAGTATGGTAACCTCACCACCAAGGCGGGCCTGGACCTTTTCCATCAGCTCTGAATGAGTAACCTTTGGATGAACCCGGATAGCAATTAGATCATCTGCAACACGATCGAATATCTTGATCTTCACAAACGCGGTTTGGGGATTGGCCGCGGATATTGGTGGATTGTTGAGATTGGATGTTGCGTTAGAGTGTGATCGGGCGCGGGATGATGTACTTTGTGATGACCGAAAGGACGAAGCAGATGGGGTTGAACCATTGGGATAGTAGCCACTATCGTATCGTGATTGCGGTTGCGCATGATTCCCGTTTCGGCTTGGTTGAGGCGAGTGATTTCGGTCTGGGTAGGGCGAGTGTGACCGCGAATGGAACGATGATGATGAGCTCGTTCTCTGGTGACTTTGGCTATAGACTAGTTTTCGGGTTCCGCTGTCATTGGGCGGCCATCGTTCGTTTTGGCTATGGGACCGACGATCGCTCTCTTGGGTTGGTGCCAAAGGAGAGTGGCTATGACGTTCTTCGCCGTAATCAGAACCTTCACTCTTCTCATCTGCCATGCGTAGTCCCTCCATCTTATTCCTTAATTCTCGATCGTAACCTTCATCCACAACTGTACTATCGTCTTGGATTGCATTGGCTTCAGCTTCGAGCAAAGCCTCCAACTCCCGAGCGTGAGGCTCAACCTCGTTCTCAACGTCGCCGGGTTTGAGGGACAGGAATTCCCGAACTATGCGGTGTTCCAGGATATAGCGAGCTCCGGAACTTGCAAGATCGCATAGGCCATGGATATACGTATCCAGCTCCGCTCTTCTGGTCGCCGTTAGTGAGTCATCCACGTCTTCTGCCGGGCCTGGCATAAACGGCAGTATTCGTGGATGGGGAGGTTGTCTGCCACCTTCGCGCGGGAATGCTTCTAGCAGCGACACTTGGAAGTCATAGAAGTCGTTATAAACTCGGAACAAAATCAATTGCTTGGCTGGGGGAAGTTGGGGATCTCCGGGTTGCTGGTATGGTTGATAGAGGGCATCGATCCGGAACCAGTATTCGTCCATCTCGTAATGGAAGGAAACAACATCAGCGGAGAGAAGAAGACCTTCAGGAAGAAGTTCGGAAGTAGGAGTGTGAACGGGATCAGGAGCAGAGAAGGGGTGGTAGCCGGGAGCGTTTGGAATAGGCGGAGTGGCCTGGGACATGTAAGGACTATTGGACACTGGCGTCTTGTTTGGAGCGTCAATAACACCCAGTGGAATGCTGTTTTGCTTATAGCTGAGCATAGCTTTCTTCCAGTCTTCAACCTTCGGTAGTTCTCCCCTATCCATCAAACCTTCCACGTCGGTGATAGGTTTTCCTGTCGTTGGGTCGTGAATTTCGACGAACGTGACGGGGATGAGGCCAGGTCGACCGAGACGGCCGATGGGTTTTGCAACAAACCACTCTCGGTTTGATTGGGCAACAACGGTAATGGCATCGCCACGCTTGGCATCTAATTCGTCGGGGCGCTCTGCTTCAAAGTCATGTTGCACGATGGCGTAGAACACTTGTGTTTTTGGAACAGCGGTTACAGGACGGGAGGCCGGAATGGTGGCTTTGGGCAGGAGCTGCGAGTTGCGAACTCTGAAGATGTGTAAGTTTCCATCGTGGCGAAAAAAATGCTATTTCGTACGGATTATTTTTATTGAACTCTTCGAACATCTGCCGTGGTACGAGCCCTCGTGCACCAGTCACTGGATTATGAGCCTCATAGTACTGGCCATGCTCCACGCCGTCGCTAACGACATAAAAGAAGTCGCCTTTCTGGAAGGAGAGCTCCGGCGGAGCTTGTGAGCGGTGGGAATTGAGGGCACGAATGACCTTCTGGGGAGGGAGTATTGCTGAAGGTGGCTTGGACACGGCAGGGAGTGGAAGAGGCGTGGAAATTTGGAGTTTGGGAGTGTCCTTGTTAACGTTGAGAGATTTTCTGAGAGATTTCATCGGAATGCTCGTATAGTCGTTGAGGTCGTAAGAAAGGATGATGAGGTGAGAAGAGAAGGGTGCAATAGGAGCTTGAGAGGATAATGAGAGCGATTTCTAGGTTATCAGTCACGTGTGTCACATCTAACAATTGAGAGCCAAAATTGAAACGCCATGAGGTCCAAGGGGCTTTACAGGGAAGCTGCCGTTGCCTGGGCGTATTTCTGGCGTTTGTATCATTGAATGTCGGTTCACAGCCCGTCTCTAAGCCACCATCAGCACCCGTGGCTTCTAGTCTGGCCAATATGCTCCACATCTCCCGCCTCAGAGTTTACCCATCTCCATGTTCAGTATTCAATTCCAGCCTCTGACAGTGACTCTTTATCAAATGTGACTGAGCGTCGTGCACTACCCTTGCAGTAAGTCAAGGTTGCCTGTCATTAACATCCGCGTGGGCATTCAAACGACAGATCTCTTATCAATCCTGCCTTCTCGGTTTGAAAGGTCTATTCACAGGACGGTGGATAGACGTCTCGACTCAACAGCCGGTCTGTTGAACTTCTGTGACATGCTCAATAAGCCCGACTGCTGACCGAGATCTGAGACTGCTGCCCCCAATAGTACATCAGCTGTGCTACGCATAAACGTTGATTACGTAACCGAGGCGTTTGTCAAACAAAGACATACTAATCCTCGGCCTTGTTCTACCCTCCTACTCACCTATCGTTATCCTCATTGTACTGCTATCAAGTTTCCTGCCATGGCGGCGAGAAAACTACAAAGTACGTCAATAACTTAGCAGAATACCCCTGTCTTGACAAAGCACTGCAGCCGAGATTGACCGAACGCTGAAGAAGGTTGCGGAGGGCGTCGAGCTTTTCGAGAACATATACGAAAAGATGCAGGCGTCAACGAATCAAACACAGAAGGAGAAGCTAGAACTTGACCTTAAGACGCAGATCAAGAAACTCCAACGGCTACGAGATCAAATAAAGACTTGGGTAGCGAGCAATGACATAAAGGACAAGTCGCAGCTACTGGAGAATCGACGCCTTATTGAAACGGTGAGTGGCACAGGATCCTTTTACTCCGTATAATATACCCCAGAAGGGTGGATCCCGCGCGCGAATGACCGGGCGCTTTGTCCTGCCCCCTGACTTTCTCCTAGCTCTTGGAATTTTTGACTAATTTTCTCGTTCCTGTGTCTGCATATAACAGCAAATGGAGAAGTTCAAGGCATGCGAGAAGGAGATGAAGACGAAGGCGTTTTCGAAGGAAGGTCTAATACAGGCTACGAAGCTTGATCCCAAAGAGCAGGAAAAAGAAGAGGCGACTCAGTGGCTGCAGTCACAAGTGGAGGAGCTTCAGATGCAGGTCGAGTCTGCGGAAGCCGAAGTAGAATCCCTACAAGGCGGGGGCAAGAGACGCAACAAGCAAGGAACTAACGCAGGGCGGCTAGAAGAGCTAGAACACCTCAATGAACGTCGGAAATGGCATATTAGCCGACTAGAGATCGTTCTGCGTCTCCTCAACAACGGCTCTCTTTCACCAGAAAAGGTGCTGGGGCTCAAAGAAGACGTGCAATACTTCGTGGAAAGCAACACTGTTTGTATCCCATCGCGTCTTTCGGCACATGTTCTCGCTGAGAGTTGTTGCACTTTTAGGATGAGGACTTTGACGAGGATGAAGGCATATACGATGAGCTTAATCTTGAAGAGGAGGAAGAGAAATTCGGGTTCATCGTGGAGGAGGATGATAGCAGTAGTTCAGACGGGGCAAGTGAAGGTGAGTAACTATGCTTAGGGCATGTAACATGACGTTGACGTGCAACAGAGAAACCAACACGACCCGTGAATAAGAAGCACGACGAGGAGAGCGTATCTAGTAGCAAACGAGATGATAGTCCCATTCTCAAGAAGGCGTCCGTCTCATTGCAGCTGCGCAGTACGTATACATGACATGTCCATGAATACGTTTCTCACAAGTATTGTCACAGAGCATTCTGTGGACAGTAAGTCGAAGCCGTCCGAGGCATTGAACAATGCTTAAGGTCACATTATGATCTATAGCGAAACCAGCGTCAAACATCAACTTCTCGCAATCTATGTCCAGTGTAGTGAAAGCGCCCGCACCTCGACCGCCGCAACTGCCGCCTATTCGATACGCGACTGTAGCTCAAGCAGTAACGCACAACTCTCAAACACATACACCAGCTGCCGCGTCGTCAGCTACTCACGTACAAGCAGCGGCATCATCCCAAGCACAATCTTCGCCGTCAACCACTGCTCCCCCCTCATCAGCACCACTTGCAGCAAGCGCACAAGATCAAGGATCTATCTCTGCGTCTTCACCAAGCCTGACGCACCCATCAGTGACAAGTCCAATTCTATCCTCTGCTGCGTCAGCATCACAGCAACCCGACGGCTCAACGTACTCTGCGCAAGATTCACCAGCTTTGTCGGAAGCAGTACCTGCGAAGGGCCAATTGCTCGCATCACCCCAGAAAGCGGCACCAGTACAGAAAGGTGAGCGCAATAGTCCTTATCCAATAACCAGCTTTTCATGTTTGGTTAGAGCAATCACCTTCAAGTACAGGTGCAGATGCACCACAAGCGCAGACACAACAAGTCAATGGTGGCTCGCAGCCTGCAGCATCACAACCAACTACAGGTCCTTCACCATTGCCGCAGCAGGTTCAACAGTATCCCCCAGGTACAAGAGCCAAGTCGCCTCTGCCAAGTACGGCACCGAGCCAGCCAATGTTTCCTCCGGGAGTCAAAGTTACACAGAACGACCAACCGCAGCAGCAACCTGCTATTGGGAACCAACGACCTCCCTCTTCTGTTCAGCAGCAGCAGCAGCAACAGCAACAACAGGGCCGTACAACCGCTTCTTCGGCTTTCCCTGGTTCATTGCAAGATCTTGTCGTGTCGTTTGAAAACGTGAAACAGAAAGGTATGTGTATGCCGCGCTAAAGAATGCACATATTACTAACTGTTTGTTTAGCCGCAATGCGCATGAACAACCTGGATCAAGTGCACAAGATGCTCGAGGGCGGATATACCAGCATGCCTCAGCCTCAAGATACTGAGAAGTGAGTTCACCCCAGGCCTGCCGGTTGCAGTGAATGCTAAGCTACTATCACAGGCCCAAGTACTATGTGCCGCGAAATCCTTTCCAGACTGCGCCGTATTATCCGCAGACTCCTCATCCTCTCCTAAACACAGCCGCTATTTTCTCTCAACTCGATGTGGAAACACTCTTCTACGTCTTCTACTACCTTCCAGGAACATACCAACAGTCCGTCTCATAATCTTTGTTCCACTTACGTTCACACTCACGCGACCCTAGATACCTGGCAGCGAAAGAGTTGAAGCGTCAGTCGTGGCGGTTCCACGTGAAGTATCTTACGTGGTTCCAACGACACTCTGAACCCCAAGCCATAACCGACGAATACGAACAAGGGGTGTATGTTTACTTTGACTGGGAAGGTTCATGGTGTCAACGGAAGAAGAGCGACTTCCGTTTTGAATATCGTTACCTGGAGGACTAAAGCTTCATTTATCTTCTTGTCCGAACTGCTCACCCTATCAGTCTTTCTTTCACCTACCTGCATTTTTGTAGCCTATCTATTCAGGCTGTTTGTATTCCATACCTGCTTTGAGTGGTACAGTAATTAAGATGGCATTATAAAGAGGGAGGCGGACAGATAACATTAAGGCAATTACTCCAACTTAACGACAGCACCGAGATCCTGGAAGACTTTCTGTAGTTTCTCGGCATCCTCTTTTGAAAGGTTCTCCTTCAATACCTTTGGCACGGATTCAACAAACTTCTTAGCCTGGAAGTAAAACGTGAGGAATGGGGCGGAGAGTCTATAATACGCGTTGACATACCTCGATGAGGGTCAAGTTTGGTACCAAAGCCTTCACCTCCTTGATGATTTTGGGTTTGGCGGCAGCATCGAAGGACTCCAGTTTAACGTTGAAGACTGTCTTTTCTTGAGCCTTCTCCTGTGATGACACGTCAAAACTTCGGCCAGCACAAACAATGGACACATGAACATACAGCTGCGGGCTCATCGGCAGCAGGTGCGGCGGCGGCGGCTGGGGCAGCGGAAGCAGCAGGGAGTGCGATTTCTTGGATATTTAGACGCGACTGCGAGAAGCGTTAGTAATGCGTGCATCTTTCCCACTGGACACCCATTACGCACCTTGAGTAATGTCACCAAATCCGCTGCCTGCAGCAAAGTCAAGCCCGAAATGTCGTCTACAATTCTATTAATGACGGGGTCGTTCGAAGTGGCGGGAGGAGGCGTAGTCGATTGCGAGGGCTCGGCAGCAGCGGTTGCTAGACATCTTGAGTGAATAGGTAGCCGTGACCAGCTGTCGAGAAGTTGAGGTCAGTGCGTCTGTTCCGAAGCACGCGTTACGCGGGTCGGGGCGGAGAAGTACGACGCACCGAGCGGAGGACGAGCGAGAGAATGCACGGAGAACGCCGGAGCAACGACTCTAGAGGGAATGTCAGCTGTAGAGACGAGGAACGTGGAGAGCGGTCTTACAGACATGTTCAGCCCAAAGTGTCAATGTAACACGCCGGATACAAAACCTCAGACTCAAGAAATTTGAGGTATTATTTGTTCAAGTTGGGCAATATCCGTAGCACGGCACTTTCCGGAATAGTCAATTCAATTCATCAACCACATATGAATAAAAGTTACTACTACACAGGAGAAACCGGACGAATAAACCGTATATTTTACATAGTATAGAAGTCGGCGAAGAAATTTTCACGCTGCAGAACCATAACTCTGCCATTGATAGGAGCTGGGCTCAAACTCATTCTTGAGATCAACCGTGCTTGAGATGCTGCCTAATGGCTTAACCTTCTCAGGTCCACGCCCTCTCCAAAAGCAGACGACTCGCAGGATATCTCTCTGCGTCGCAAAGATGAGCATAACTACGCTAGCGGCTTGTGATTATTTAGCGACGCAAACTCGATGAGAAGAGATGTTGGAAATACCTGATGCAATCACTAAGTCTGGAACCGGACTCTGGGGCGACGTGATGGAGAGGAGACTCAGACTGATGGAAAAGACATTTTATGAGAGACAAGATGTGGCAAAGAACGTCACGCACCTCAAAGCGATGATGATGTAGAACCCGAACGTGATGATACGAACGGGAAGGCTCAAATCTAGTGACGCGCCAGCTGGTGTGTTATTCTTTTGGATCTTCCATCGTTTGTAAAGAATGATGACCGTCCAGACTTGGTGATGTTAAGTCGGGATCATTAAAGAGGAGCTGCAAACACCCGACACACCTTCAAGTACGAATGTAGCGAAGAGGATGATAGCGGACACTATCGTAAGCGTATTTGTACTATGGTAGGAATATTAGCACCTCACTGACGAGTAGTAGTTATGTCTCACAGAGGAAGGAAATCCACAGAGCAGTAGAAAAATCGCCGACTACGGGATACTCGTTCTGGGTGACTTGCACCGACCTGTAAACGTCCTCTTAGAGATTGTCGCTCACAGAAGGGGCTATCGACGCACAGTAGCTGTTGCAATTATGCAGATAAAGAATGCGATATATGGGGAAACCGACATCTGACAGCATGTTAACCCCTGTTAATTTGATGAAACTGATACTAACCACCCATAGTCGCAAAATATGATCACGGTCGAGATACTCTTGGCCGTGATAATGCGCTCTGATCACCAAGAACATCTGAAATGCAATTCGTGGGTTTTTAATGAACTTGGATATGATTTTTAACCTACATGTAACACCAGCATAAGCGCTGCCATTGACGAGCTGTTTCTCCATGAATAACTGATCTTGGTATTAGGCGAAACAGTCACTCACATGCCTGGCATCCCATACAGAAGCGATGCTTGCAATAGGCAAAGCATACGTGATGGTTCTGGTCCTTCGATTTTTCCAACATACAAACTTGTCCAGTCAGAAGAGTCTCTCCCTTGATTTGAACGAAGAACACTTACAGTAGGCTGGATGATCTGGAAGGTGTTAGGTGTAGGCAAGAACATGAAGGGGATGAATCACTTACACCCCAATGATAATAAATGCCACGCAGAGGTTGATAAATGTTATATGCCTCTGTACCTTCTTCGAGAACAATACGATGGCCAGTAACACAGGCAGCCCAAAATGAGACGGCCAGACGTTCAACACCAGGAACGCGATGAGTTGCTCATGTGTGCCCCGCACAATATTGACCGGAGCTTGACTCGTTATACCTGCGGTCGCTCGATGAGATTTCGCAGACTGGGGTCATATCGTGGTTGCTTACTTTCAGATACTGAAGCCGTGGACATCCTCTCCTGTCACGGACAGCGTTAGGTTCGTCAGGAGCGCAAAAAGGCCAAGTTGAAGCCTGCTCCAACGCCGAATAAGAGAAAAAGCTGCCAGAGCTGTTGGTGGAAAGATAGAAGAACAAACGGGGAGAGTATGTGTGAGCAACAACGCTTGACATTTTCATGATCGTGAATGGACGGTGTGAACTGTTGGAGATAAGAGCACAGGCAAGTGGTCTCCAACGTCAATCATCCAATTCAATTTGCTAGTCCGATGTGATGTTCCTTGCTGTCGTGATGCGTCGCATCACATGCACTTGGTACGTGGTTTCAGATGCTATGATATATTGTAGCATCAGCTCTTGGAGCTCCTAGTTACAGGCTGTTGGGAGGAGTCAGCTGTTCTGTCAGTTGCAACAGAAATCAATCAGGGTGATGTTTACTCACATCCACGCTCTAAATCATAAGTATGTGGGTGGGTATGCTTCGGATCATGTGCACTGTGTTGGCTTAGACACAAAACCACGAATATCTATCAAAATAGCTAAGTTGATCCTGTCGATGATGCGTTTGGATAGATGCCCCTCCATCACCAATTGACCCAGATTTATGTAATGGCCCGCGCTCAATGTTGGCAGTTGCCAACTTGCATCCTCTGCGAAATTCTAGCTCGATCGGACGAAGCTTCGTGGGGGCAGGTTCATAGTCTCTTGTAGTGGATGAGCGGCGGTCTCGTTCTTCCGATGTGGACTCAATTCGCTTTTGCTTCGGGCAAAAAAGCCTTAAAACTAGAATCAACATCTCGGCTCCTAAGTCTCTGGCTTCCGCGGATGCTACCCGCACTTCGAACCTCACGAAAACTCTCCTCTATGTTCCTCCCTGAGAGGACTCAGAGGAGGCACGGGGATGCCTCGTCAGCCACCACGAATATAGTGACTCTATGACACCAGGTGTCAGCCACAAACCCACGAACAACGTGTGAGGCGATCTTTCCTCCCAACTTCCTCGGTTTCGATCCCTTCAGTGTTCTTTTTCCTTGTCGCTTCTGCTGCTCTCTCAGTTGGGCGTGTACTCCCTCTCGAAGTCTTTGGAGACAAATTCCATGTAAGAGAAACTTCTGTTTCAAGAAGATGTCTAAATAGCTTGCAAATCCAGTTTCTCGATCACCATATCATCCGTGGCGCGTAGCAACTATAGCAATTGTCTTCCTGTCAAGAACTTACACCAGAAAATGGAGCTTTCGCCCCGGGACAATTACGTGTTAGTAGAGGAGACCTCTCCTTTCGAAGTTAAAATTTTACCAGAAACCGCTCTAGTCGATAACACCCCCTCGGCCACGTAGACCACGTAGCCGTTGGTAATCGCCTCCTCGTGTGATGTCATTTCCTCTCTTTTTCGATCGAGAAGTAAGAATTGCCTGCGTATCGCCTCACGAGGTAGTAGTCAAAATCTGGGGTGCCCTCTGATCACACCACCTGGGATTCCGCTTACGGAGGTCGCGAAGCGATCCTCCCAGCTTCTCAACTGGCTGTCATTCTTTCATAAAGTACTTGGTGTTGGGAGAATGGATGGGCAGTGTCCTTTCCCCACCCCGTTTCACTACAAGGATGTCTAGTATCGGCGAGCCTCCGATGAAGGTGGACAACACGTATGTAGGGTTCCAGTCATACTTTTTTTCCGGACGACGATACTCAGGTTCGACAGTTTGGGGGCAGCCTTTATCGGGGTTATTTGTGCCGGGATGTAAGCGTTAAAAGACGTTTTTTGCGGCGTCTCTGACAGGTTGGCCTAGGTTATTCGGTGGTATGACTTTCCCTCTTTGAAGTCAAGGACGACTCAGAAGAACTTCCGAAGTGTCATGCGTCCAAACGCTGTACTACTTCACCAGATATCCCAAGGTGAGTCGCGAGCAACGCATATGACAAAATGTTCGACTTGTGTTGACGTTTGGCCACAGGATGCCTGGTACATCAAATACCTTGTGGGTCGCTTGAAGAATCCGCTGCCAAGATATCAGCTGATTATGGATAGGTCGGCTTTGTATGGACTTTCGACGCAATTCACCAGTGCCTGATATGCCACACCGGTCTGTCTTTCTACATTCGCCCTTTGGACTGAGTTAATCCGGACCCAGTGTACTTCTACGTCATTACCAACTACAACAATCCAGCCATCCTCACGGACATGGTTTGGTGAGTGCACGCGCAATGTTGTGCTACCACGAGTCTCATCTGATGCCTATATTCAGGAGTATTCTAGTAAGGTTGTACCACTAGTAATTATAGCCAAATGCTGACGTACCTCCTAAGCTCGAGGTTCTGTTCAATGTAGGCCGCTTGTATCACCGCTGCGGCGCCTATCTCTCATTCCCATTCTTCGCCTAGGGTCTCATTGGCTTTCTCGTGCAAGGGTATGCTGACTTTTTCAGTTACTCAGAAATTTTGGCTGATATCTATACGTAGCTTCCTCACTCTGCGCGTCTGGAGATGTAAGTCTGATAAACTTTAGCTTTCGACTTAACCCTTTACTACTCGTTGTCAGTGAGCAACAACAACATTTTCATAACGGGTGCCATTGTGAGTTGCCTATACCAATGCAACTTGAAAGGAGCTCTGATCTTGAACTAGGCATCCATGGTTGTCGCAGAATTCGGTATGTAACATTCTCGATGGTAAAGAGCTTCGTTCACGATTTACTCTCCGCTGTACCAGGTTGCTCCATCGGTGAGCTTGAACGCGTATTTTATGGCTTTGCAACTGACTCCCTCACTTAGCTTTCACAGCCCAGTCGTGAGTACATCTTCCTACCTGGTCGGTAAGTCCACCCAGATTGCCATGTAGCTTGCGACTCCATACCTGGGAAGAATTGAAGGCTCTGAAGGTATGCCACCGGCTACTGCTTGGAGTTGCTGCCGTTTAGCTGATGTGGGTTACGAACCCCGCAGGGTCTTTCGATCACAGTTAATATACTCGCTGTGGTGCCGGACGTTTTGATTGCGGGTTCCCTTTTCTACTTCCTTCAGCGGTCTCGGACTGGCTTTAAAAAGTAGGTTCTTTGGCCAAAGCTTGCAGGGTGGCACTCCGATTCTGACTCCATCGTGCTTCGGCCCTTACAGATCTGACACAATGATAACACGTCTTGTGCGTTAGTCTCCTTCATCGGGCTACCAGAGTCCTCACTCGGAGTAGATCGTCTTTACCATCAGTACCGGCATCTTCACCAGCATCTGTGCCATTGCATCACTCGTGTCGGTAAGAGAGAATTTTTCGCAACGATAGTAACTGGGTCGCTGAAAAACGAGGCAAGATACTTGCCTGGGGAAATACGCTCATCTACGTCGCATTCTATTTTAGCTTGGGAAGACGTAAGTCGATTTGGGTTTTCTTGTCGTTAAACTCATTTATATATCAATCGCAGTCTATAGTAACTCCGTCTTGGCCACTCTGAATGCACGTAACATTATTCGAGGCTTAGGAGAGGATAGTGACGAGCTCTCTTTCTCGCTGCAAACTGTAACGAAATCCGGCCGACCAACCTTCAACAATTCTGCTTTCCTTGTGATTGCTTTTACCCCTTGGTTTATTCCCGCAACTCAATCCAGTGTAACAGAAGCCTACGAACATCTCAATTAAAATTGACACGACCCAAGAACTAACCAGAGACCAAAACGTACGGGACCTTGAGGTGAGCAGGTGAATGATTTCCCTCTGCGCAGAGTATCGGCCATTGATCAACATGACTCCGTGTCTTTCTCTCCATCGTTGATCCCAATGACAAAAGTCTGCCATCGCTGAAAATTCCTTCTAGATCCACACGTTCCTTACCTTGACCGCGAACATGACGCTCTTTACTTGATGATGGATGGAGGTCCTGGCTGGTTGACGGGAGACCACAGAGGTGATCTGTCTATATATCGGACCAACTGAGGGTGTTTCTCTCTTGTGCTCTGCATGGGGGCTTCTCTTCTTTATTTATGGCACTATATCCGTACATATATACCTGTGAATATATCCATCCTCCTTGTTAATCCTTGACTTGATGATAATTGCGCATTAATGGACTGGGCCACTAACCCTGAATTTGTCAATTGCTATGTTCGCAAACAAAACGCCGGTGTTCTCCAGCTCGGAGCGTCCCGAACTCGTATCATCTCCCAGTCCCTTGCAGGGAACCGCACCTAACAACTCTGTGGTCAAGATGTGAAAAGCGCGGAGGATAATGCGCCATTAACACCGACATCAGCTCTCTTACTTTGGGGGTGGAAATAACCAAAGCTGGCGAGTCTCGCCTCTATGATCCCCGCCTGTCCAGGAATAGAGCGGCTCGCGCCTCGTGTCAGAACTTCTTGCAAATCATGGCAGAGTCCAGCGTCCCTCGTGCCGACACACATTCCCTCCCGAGGGATCGGTAAACCGCCGGAGTCGCCCTACGGACAGTCATATTTGCCATGCATCTCACATCAGAGGCTTTCAAAATCGAACATGCATGCTTCTTTTGGAGTCCCCAGGCCTGAATTTATAACTCCTATAGATTTCATAATCCTTGCGGGCCTCGCAGAGCTGGATGTCCACAACTTCTGGTCGATGACTATGGCGTCTGTCGCCGCCTCGTGGTCGTGCCCATGGCCTGAATTACCACGCTCGGGTAGATTACCGCGGACTTGAACGAGGTTGCAATGGGGACCGAAGGGAAGCATATCGTTATCCAGTACCTTTTCGGGCTTGATCCTATGCTCGAGGTTCTCTCGAGATTTAAAAACACCCTAGAAAGCCACGTCGACGCACCTCCTAGCCCTCAGTCATTTCTTTCCTCGCTCCTTTCAACACAACCATGCCACTCACTCATATAATACTCCTGGATATCGTTCTTGCTCTTGTGGGCTTATTCATTATTTATTCACTGTTTCTGAAGAAATTGTCGCCCTCTCTTCCACCTGGTCCCCTTGGTTTGCCACTGGTTGGCAACATCTTCAATATGCCTTCCGAGCAGGAATGGCTGACATTTGCGAAATGGGGCGAACAATACGGCAATGCTTGATCTTCTACATTCACCGATTCTTCTGCTAACATTAAAGGTCCCTTATACAGGCGATATATGTTCAGTCACCGTGTTTGGACAGCCTCTCGTGGTCATTAATTCGGCCCAAGTAGCAGTAGATATGCTAGACAAGAAGAGCGCCATCTACTCGGATCGCCCGACCCTCCAGATGGCAGGTGAGCTTGTGGGTTGGAAGGATTCCTTGGTCCTCCTACCCTATGGCGACCGTTTCCGTCGTTATCGACGGCTCTTCCACAAGCTCATTGGAAGTGTTGCTGCGATGAAACAATTCTATCCTATCGAAGAAGCAGAAACTCGACGTTTCCTCCGCCGTGTGCTCAATGACCCTGATAATCTTTCTACGCATATCAGGAAGTAAGTTTATCCTACAACACTCGAATAGTGCTTCATGCTCTTCTACTTGCTTCTAGGACCGTCGGCGCTACCATCCTGCGTATGACTTACGGATACGAAGCGCAAGAATCCAAAGATGCTTTCGTCGAACTCGCGGATCAGGCAACAGAACAATTCTCCCTCGCGACAGCTCCGGGTGGCTTTCTCGTTGATCTTATTCCGGCGTGTAAGTCCGTTTACGCTTCTAGAAGCAAAGGGTGTTAATCTGCAACAAAGTACGCCACGTCCCCCTCTGGTTCCCCGGGGCTGGCTTCCGCCACAAGGCCCTTGCTTGGGGATCGACACTACACGAGATGGTAGGCCGGCCGTACGAGTTCGTTCAGCAACAAATGGCACGTTGAGCCACACCCTCGCTATTTGTGTAGAAACGCTCACGCTGGCCTTGTGGTAGGCTGCTGGAACGGCGTCGGGGTCCTTCGTCTCCGCGCTCCTGGGTGGTAAGAAACTTGACCCCCGAGAAGAGTCAGATATCAGGTGGAGCGCTGCGAGTCTCTATTCCGGCGCTTCTGACACAGTGAGCTTTCAGCTACTTGGTACCGTGCCTCAGAACTAACTAGGTACACGAAAGACTGTGTCTGCAATATACTCATTCTTCTTGGCTATGACGCTCTATCCAGAAGTCGCGAAGCGTGCGAGAGCAGAGCTAGACCGTGTGGTGGGCAGTGACAGATTGCCTACATTCGAGGACCGCGACTCACTGCCATACACCAATGCGCTTGTGAAGGAAGTTTTCCGGTGGTATACCGTGGTGCCCACCGGTTCGTCCTGTGTTCATCAGGTGTTAGTGACAACAATTTATTCCCCTCTAGCCGTGCCTCATCGTAGCACACAAGACGATATACACGAAGGTTACTCTATTCCCAAGGGCACTCTGGTGATCCCGAACATCTGGTAAGATTTCCACATGTTTCAAGAGGGCCCCTCCAATCATCTCCCAACCCCAAGGAAATTCACGCATGATCCTCGAGTATATAGCAAACCCGATGAGTTCCGACCAGAACGATTCCTTGCTTCTGAGAACAGAGGAGTTGTAGAGCAAGATCCTCGGGACCTCTGTTTTGGCTTTGGAAGGAGGTTAGTCAGATGAACGCTTTTCTGTTGCTCTGGTTAATAACTGTCCCTTGTACCGCAGGGTTTGTCCTGGTATGCGCGCTTTAGCTTTGATCCTCCTTTCCGCGTTTTAACGCTGCACTTAGGAATCCATTTCGCAGATGCCTCAGTCTTCATATTGTGCGCGATGTCACTGGCTGTCCTAAATATTGAGAAGCGCGTAGTGGATGGTGTACCTGTGGAGCCCACTTTTGAGTATTCAACAGGGACGATTAGGTAAAGTTTGAATGTTTTATGGTGGGTTTGAGCTGACTTTAGTTCCAGTCGTCCGAAACCTTTCCAGTGCTCGATTACGCCCCGAGACACCAGGGTCGTGTCTCTTGTTGCGGATGAATTGAGCATCTAGCACGATGGTTCCTTGAGTATATTGTTGTGAGACAGGCAGTAGTCATCTTCTATCTTCGCAATATTCAGTCTCATGTCGTTCCTTGGCCGATACACACCATTTTCGTAGGTATCAATGGTTGTAATCTAGAGCACAATAAATTCCTATCCTTCCCAGACCGTCAGTCTTCGTCGAGATCCATACTATCTGGGTCCTTCCCCTGCTTGCCTGTCTGTTCTTTCGACATGGAAGTGCTTTCCTTGGCGCTCCCTTCATCACGGTTAGGGTCGGGTGCAGGGGGCTGCTGAGTACCGGATCCTCCAGAAGGCTGAGCTTGTTTGCTTGCTTCTTCCGATGCCCCAGAACCATTATCTTGTGCGGAATTCTTACCACCCTCGTCGTTCCCGAGAAGGTTTTGGCTTGGATTGGGAGGGTTGGTTGATTCTGACGGTTTGGTTATTGACTTATTTTAGAGACCGGGCGAAGCAGCCACGAGGAGAACCTACGTTTGACTGCGATTCCCTGATCTTGAAGTATTTTCTCCAGTGAGTTGGCGATTCTTGTGGAGAATGCGGGGTCATTTAGTACCGGAAGCTCGGAAGTTGAGCGTTCCACGATTGGGAATCTTCTTAGACTCAGCCCCGGAGTCCATGCGTGTGCCGAAAGGGTTACTTACCTATCCAATTCCTGCATTAACTCGCGATGAATAAACTCTTGCGGCATATACAATAAGTTGTGGTCGCTGGTTAGCCGCTGGCGAGCTACATCCTCGATGCGCGACTTGAATGCGGCCAAACCTTCCTTTATCCAGAATTAGAGGTTTTGCGTGTTTGTTGCAGCCACAGAACTCACGCTGCTCTGGAATTGAGCGAGGAGCTCTCTTCGTATACGATCAAATTCGCCCGATTTCTTGAACCTAGTTTAATGGAGTGCAATGTTAAACATCGCTCAGGTCATGGTATAAAATTTATATACTCTTCCACGAGCTTGTTCGGGTTGTTTACAGACATATAGCGCCGTCGACGGTGAGCATATAGTCTGGAAGCATCTGGACGGATGGGTGGTACCCGTGGGAAGATGGCATAGACCGAGATTAGGTTTCCGAATTGTTGAGATATCGGGTAGATATTGACGACATTGTCAGTACCCTCTATCCTACCTTCAACTTGCCCCGGTCCGCTATAAATTCGCTCTGTGCTGGCCTCTCACCAACGAGTGTTCAAGAAGTATATTAGGAGTCGAGCTCGCCTATAACGATGGAAACAAGTTTTCCGCCTCTCAAGAATGACCTTTTGCTTCGGGCGGCTCGAGGTATTATGAACTACGACGCTGCTTCGCGATGATTTTGATCTCGGAGCATAGGAGAGGAGACTGAACGCGCACCTGTGTGGGTAATGCGTCAAGCCGGCCGCTATCTGCCAGGTATTTTCGTTCATCTCTCTCCACCTGTTTCCCATGGTTCACAATATTTCCTCACATCGCGTGCCCCCTGTATACAGAATTCAGAAAAGTCCGCGAGTCTCACGAATTCTTCGAAGTCTGCAGAACACCAGAACTCGCGACGATAATTACGCTCCAACCAATCGAACGCTACACCGGCCTTCTCGATGCCTCCATCATATTCAGTGATATCCTTGTCATACCACAAGCAATGGGTATGGAGGTCTTGATGAATCCGGGCCCTCAATTCCCGGAACCTCTCGTCACCCCTGAAGATGTCAAGAAACTATCGCCCGTGGTTGACGTTAACAAAGAATTGGGTTATGTCTTTGAAGCCATTACGCGTACAAGGAAGGAGCTCAAGGGCGAGGTCCCTTTGATTGGGTTTTGTGGTGCCCCGTGGACGCTTTTTGCGTACATGATTGAAGGTGGAGGAAGCAAGGATTTCCACAAAGCCAAAACATGGTTATTCAAGTATCCAGAAGAGTCCAAGGCATTGCTCCTGAGGATCGCCGATGTCTGTGTCGATTTTCTTGTCGGGCAGGTTAAAGCCGGTGCTCAGGTGCGACCGTTCGACAATTGTTAACGAGGCTCTCAACTAACCGACGGCTTCTCAGTTGTTGCAAGTTTTCGACTCGTGGGCAGGCGAGCTATCGCCCCACGATTTCAAACTCTTCTCCTTCCCAACTCTTCAACACATAGCCCAGAACGTTCGCAGTCGCCTAGCCGCAGAGAATATCCCAGTCGTTCCAATGACATGTTTCGCCAAGGGTGCTAATCATTCCCTCGGGCTTTTAGCGGACCAAGGCGGATACGACGTTCTGAGTCTCGACTGGTGCATAGACCCAGCGGAAGCTCGGCGGATCGTTGGAGATAAGGTTGCTCTCCAAGGCAACATGGATCCTACGGTGCTTTACGGTGGTAAGGAGGCTATTGAGAATGCTGTTAAGCGCATGGCAGAAGGGTTCAAGGCGGGGAAAGGTGGATGGATTGCAAATTTGGGCCACGGTATCACACCTGGGGTCGACCCCGAAGACCTTCGTTGGTTTTTGGAATGCGTGCATAAATACTCAGCAAGGTCATGACAGACTATGAATTTTAGGATGATCAAATATACAGCTGGGGTGGTTATCAGGAACCAATATGATACAAAGTGAGAAAGTAAATGGTTCGTTACCGTTTTTGCTATCACACGTGCAAACGGATAGAAGCTGAGCGTCGGAGACATGATAAATGGTATTCATAGGAATTGAGAACATGGAAATGGATGGCAGGTTGGGGAAGGGGGGAATTGCTCGTGAAAACCGAATGGATGGAAGAATCAACTCGCTAACGAAGACCCATAAACCAGGAAAGAATATAAATCCGATCCATGAAAGAACAAAGAAAGATCAAGCTACAACATCAGCGTTACTGAAACTGCTCCGGCGTCTCCTGACGCTTCTTAGATTAGGTCGCTCGGACTTAGATGTCGTATTGACCACCGCGGTGTTGTTCACCCAACCATCAGCTGCAGTATTAACGCCGGACTTGAGCGGGTTAATCCCTGTCACCTCGCTCATCGAGGAAGTGTGATGAGGGCGTTTGGAGGGTATAAGAGTGGGAAGGCGAGAAGGTATTGGTGATGGGGGATTACGAGATGTAACCTGCCGCGAGGTAGCGGTGGCAGCAGCTCTCGCAGCCGCAGTCGTTCTCGTCGTTGCTAATCGGGGGATCTTGTTCGGACCCTGCTTCGCAGTAGCGACTTTGACTGGTGATTCTGGTGTAGCAACACCCGTCGTTGCGGTTCCTGCTCCTGCCCGCCGGATGTTGGCAGCACCAGCTGTGGACCGTGTGACGCGCGTCGGTCGCTGTTCTGATGCTGTAACACCACGCACAGCAGTCGGTTTCGACACGGTCTTTGACCGGTTGCGGGTGGTGGGTGGCCCCTTAAGCGCTGGAAGAGCGTCATTCTCCTCATCCTCTGTGTCCTCCACTGCCCTTTTCGCTTTGGGAGTCTTGCGCGGTTGGCCAGGAGGTGCTATCGCCTTCGCCTTTGCAGCTGCTGTGGCAATGTGGCGATTAGGGGTGACAGGGGGTAATGATACGGTGTTTAGGGGTGGTGTGGACGGTCTAGCATCCATTTCATCATCGCTGTCGGCCGGTGGCGTTGCAGGAGTGACGAGTGTAGTAGAGGCTTTAGTAGCTGCCGCTTGTTGTCGCTTCACCTCATCTATCGCGGACCATTTGACCCACTCTAGCTGCTTGAGGTACATGTATTGTTGCTGTGGCCCAACAACGCTCCCTGGTCGCACAATACGCATGAATGCGATAACTTCATTGGCTGTAAATCCGTATTTCCAAATGAGATAGGCACCAATGAGGGTTCCTGTTCTGCCAAGACCAGCTTTACACTAGTGAAAAATGTGAGCATCGCTGTATAGGTCGAAGGGACGACGTAGCTTACATGAACAGCAACAACACCCCCCGATTCTACGACGCGATCCGCTACGTCTATGAACGTCCGGACAATTTCATCAGTTGGATTTGTTCCATCATCAAAATAGAGTTCCATATGATCGATCCCGCGATCCAAGAAAGTATTTCGATCGTAAAGCTCGGTGTTGAGGCGCACGACGAGTTTGATATTCCGTTTCTCAAAGTAATCTAGACAGTTGAGAAAAGGCGTTGGTAGCTTCCGCTGTAGGGCGAGGTCTCGAGGGTTGATGGATGAAGACCCTGAGGTTGATCCTGCAATGGACGCCTTGCCTTCCTTGACCTCCTTTTGGTGCTTGATCCAATTGGTATCGACCGGGGATGCAAATGCGATGAAGTTGGGGGTTATCCAGTTCCAGTCTCCATTCTCCACCTTTTCGTAATACTCGTAATCCTCGACGCTGAATTCGTTCATATCACAAAGACCATTCTGCATTGCTTTCCAAACCCCCCATAGACAATCTTGAATATTAAGGTTGAAATCAGAAGGACCCCGCCCTGCATCCCTAAATGGCATGAATTCCAGTTCCGCAATAGGGTGGAATGCCTCCCATGGCGCACGCCTCTGCACGATCATCTAGGTACCATGTGCTCGGTAAATGCGGAAAGTTTAACGGATGGAGATACTGACAACATAAAGGGCCATGAGCAATGCGGCATTGGCCTTCTTGCGTGGATCATCAGACGAGTAAAGGACTAGCCGATGCTGGGCCAAGTCTTTGTCCTGCAGGGATGAATGAAGGTGCACGTGAGGAACACGAGGTGACGGCGTTGTGATAACGCGCATACCTCGAGAAGCTCGTGGATGTAGATGCAAGCCTTGTAGACCATGGCAATATTGAGCGGACCCCAGTCCTGGAAGAAAGAGAGATAAAGGAGTTGGTCGTCGATTGTGAAGTAGTAGTATGTTGTGTTGTCGTCTGGAGACGCCGAGGGGCCACCTCTGGGACATGAACGGACGCGTGGTTGATTCCCTGGCTCCGCAGCGAGCCGGTTGAGAGTATCTGGTTTAGGTGGTGGGTGGGGGAAGGTAGTAAAATAGAGCCTAGAATCAGGTAAGCAAGTGCGGTTCTTGCGGGGATGTGGACATACCTATCGCCGAAATGACATAGAGGCTCGCATTTGGGAGCCATGGGGGTAACTGATCGATACCTAGCGCGTAGGGGGAGGAGGAGTTGGACGGAGGAGACAAAAGACGTGTTGCAGTTAGGCAACCCCGGTTGAGCTCACCCCTGGTTCGAGTGGGAAAACGCGGTGACACGTGAGTCTTTGTTTATTCCTGTGTTCCCGATCATCCGTTTTCTCCTGTGTTCCGAACATCTCTGCCAGTGGCGCTCGGCCTCGGAACAAGCTAGGATCGACACTAATAAATTCACAGATCTGTTATCTCTATCCAACTATCCGTACTCTACAACTGCCTCACCAATAGTTATACTCTTCCACCACGCAGTATACGTCGTTCTTGCCGCACGGCCAGTCATCCGAGTACCCGTTCCTGCTGCGTCCCGCAAGTGCAGTGGAGACTGCCCTACCAGCGCTGGTCCCTCCGGTGCTCTCACCCCGGAAGCCCCGCCAAGCCACCAATGCGGCTACCGAAATGCGATCAATAATGGTGGCGTTGTCCACAGGTATGATGGTAACTCACCGATCCAGAACAGCGCCATTCCGCCAATCAGAATCATCTCCTGTTCCGTCTGTGAGAGGAACTGGGCCTCTCTCCTATTGTGCATCGTCACCCTATCAGAGCACTCAGTATCTGTCAGCAGACCCAATGTGTGGCGCTAACAGAAAGACCAATGCGGAGATGGCCAACACGGCGACTGATGTTTGTGTCAAGTGGAATGCATCTGCCGGCAAGAAGATCGAGTTTTTCAAGCGAGATTGGACCAAAGGAGTATCAGTGACGGATTCTATATCGAACTCGAATTTCGCAGCAGAAGGGCAGTGACTCACAAATCGAGGACATCAGCTTGGTTGCATAATGCCCAACAAACAACATCATGACAACTGCGGAGCATCTTCAGCCTCGTTTCCAGGTCCTACGACGATACATTACATACCAATCGCGACAGCGCGGATGGGGTTATCGCGAAAAAGAGGCATGATACTACAAGCACAAGCTAGTTGAGTAGAGACGGATGGTGGACTGAGACTGAGGGTAAACTGCGTTCGATTCATTTGTATTATCAAAAGGTCGTAACACGAGGCATGCACGTTGTCCACATGTGGTATACAACCGTTCTACACCCGAAATAAACTCAACGTAAAATCAAAACGGGCACCATAAATCGTGTCAACTAGATTCAGTACAAGGGATTCCATCCAGAAGAGAGCAAAAAGAGTATACGTATTGGGGTAAAAGAAGCTGTCTGATTTGGTGTTTGTTGTTCATGGCAAGTGCCAATCAGGCGGTTGAGGCAATAGGCACTTGGGTAACAGTAGGCAGTTGCCCATTGACACCAGGTTGGATCACAAGAGCCGAACCAGGTTGCGCTTGTGGATATACACTGCCAGGGTACTGTGCCATGACGGGATAAGGTTGATGCATTCCACTGGCAGTAGTGTTGTAGTATCCAGGGGCTTCGCCGAACCAGGGCAGCTCTATTGGGATTGGAGTCAAAATCGGGCGCAAACCCTTTGAAAGTGAAAGCAAGCAGCTGACCTCGAATAGGCTCCCTCCATATGTCAAAGCGCCCAAACGCCTGAGCACGAGAAACCAGCGACAGTAGGATCATGAAGGCGAACGCAAACAAAACGAAGAGCATCCAAGAGAATGCCTGAATAACCTTCATTTCACGGCACCAAGCCCTAGCAGACACTGGATATCGCCAATCAGCACACCCAACAGTCGAGATAGAGATGAGGCAGAGCTCACTAGTTCCATCTTGGGTTTGAATCCGCCCGCTCAAGTTATCGCATTGAACGTTTCCAATGACATCTCTGTTGCGCCAAGTTAAGCCAAGGAATTGAACGAGATTTCGATTCATTGCTCACGTCGCCCAAGCTCCCATCGCTATAAACACCATTGAGTACCCTTTAAGTGCATGCGCGCAACAAACAGCCGACGTACCAAGCCAGAGAGCTCCCAAAATGAACAAGGCCACAGCTTCAATCCGCGGTTGCGCCCATTGCAATCTGTTCCAACGATGCGCAGGTAATACGTCAGCTCCACAGCTTCATATCAACTTCAGAAAAAGGGACGCACAGCAAGAGGAAGAGAAATATAGTGAGCGAGGGTATGATAAGTGCGAAAATCGTAAAGTCCCCTGCATATGGAACGTTAGTCCCACCACAAAAAGGGTGCGCATGAGGATATAGGATCCTTACTATGGAGGTTTGGCAAAAATACGCTCGCAAAGTGAGCGGCGAGTCCTAAAACCGTTCCTATCCGATTAAGATATTGATTAATATGATTGCAATGTCTACCCGAGCGGGTGCTCGAACATCATGTTGTACTAACCAGATAGCAGAAGGACGGCGACTAGGTCCAGGCAGTGATCGGTACCGGATTAGTATGTTGCCCTCCAAGCGACGGTAAAGTTGCTCACGGTAGAATGCAAGTCTGTTATTTCCGAACCGTACTGTCATGAGCGATCGTCGATAGGCGTCAAGTAGAGATTTGAGTAAGGAGGAGGCTCACGCAGTTGCTAAGTATGAATCCCCCACTAATTCAGCTCAAAGACTCGTGCAATTGCCAATTGTTCCTGTCACGTGATAAGCGTCCACTGACGTAGGCAGGAGCCCCACATTACATGTTTTCTCGATCTGATGCGATGCGGACCGCCGCGGTGACTGGGGGAGACGTCAAGCGTCCCGACATCCACGACAATCCATGACATTTGGGCTATCGAATACATAATCAGATAATTACTTATACAACACCTGTTATTCTAAAACATCTCGTAGCGTTCCATAACGAGCTATCATCACATATCATTACAATCATTCCGCATCCCTCGCGCACCCTTCATTGCCGAGCCCGCTTGAGATCATTGGGGTGCAACATCAAGCCATTGTCAATTTCACTCATCAGTGACCTCGGGGCACTCGAGCTCGACTTGCCAGAGCGTCCAGAATCATGACGGGCAGGCTTCTTCGGAGGTGGAGGGGCTGCATGCGAACGAGAACCGTGACGCCGGTCAGAGGCATACTCCCTCCTTGAACTGTGGTTCCTATACGGACTGGGTCCCGGGGTTGATTTCTCCTTCACAGGGGCAGGAGCCGCTGCCTTTGCTGCTGCTGGTGCTGCTGTGATAGGCAAAATGCTTGAACTGCTCGTCTTTGCACGGTGACCTTGCTTGGCATTGCCGTATGTGTTGAACCAAGCGCATGAGGTGACAGGCCCGTGCCACATGTGTTCCTCGCCCATACGGTGCCGGCGGATCGCCAAAAATAAGAGCGTGAGACAGGCGAAAATAACTATGGGGTTAATAAATTAGCGTCCCGCGGCAAACTTTGTCTGGCACATGCCAACGGTGAGAAGGCAGACTCACCCAGGACAGCGTTCATCAAAGCGAAGGCGTTCAACACTCGATACATCGCTTGATACTGCTCAGTTCGGACTAATAGCGCCCATTCAGCACCCCATGACTGCGATAGAAATAGTAGTCACTTACAGCTCGCCACCTCAGGATCCAGAACAACCTGTGAAGTTTCCGAAGCATAACACTCTACATCCGCACTCTGAGACTCCGAAGTTGTGAGGTAGACTCCGAGGACTGATTTGAGCTGTCAGAATTTTGATGTCAGGAGGAACCACGAGGCGCGCGAACTCACCCAACCAAAAGACGCCTGCGAGTCCCAGACTTGCGAGCTCAATCCTTGTCGAAATAGGGTTGCGTCCCCGGAGAAGAAAGCTGAAAGTCAAACTGGGACGAAGGTTCGCATCAGCATCCTCGGTGTCCTATAAATGAGAAGCAAGGTCGAACGTACAGAATAATGAAAATAAATAGGCTCGCAGCACAGACGAAAATCGCAAAAGGAACGAAACGGGCTGCATTTCCATTATTGTGAATATCACTGCTTTCGAGGAGGAAAGGCCAGGAACGCACTGAGATCAGAAGCCGCCAGAACTGCTTGGAAGTGAGCTGCCATTGCTAGACAAATGACAGTGAATAGCAGAATAACCCCTAAGAGTAGCATATTCGGATGATCAGCGACCAACTTCCAGAATCGGACGTTTTCCAACCAACATACCATACAGGGCGGCGCGGATGGTGTTGAACAATGAAGGCATACGCGATCTCGTGTGCTGGGTAGTAGATTGTGAGTTTTGGCGAGAACGAGCTGCGTTCGTTCGAGCAACCATGATAAAGGAGCAGACGGGTGAAAGCAATGAGGCGTGGAACGTGACAGCCCGCGAGGGATCGGCGTGGCAGGAGGTCGTGAGCAAATGAAGGGGTGACGATTCGGGGATCCCCCGGGCTATTGACTGGCTGCAATGTGCAGGAGGCAAGACCAGCAACAAGGGTCTGCGAAAGAGAGCCCCGCACTCAAAATTTTCCAGGCAGCCCGTGCAACCTTTGGAATGTACCTGCCTTCACGGAGATATCAGCCTCGAGGTTCATGACACAGCCACAAACTAATTATAGCGCAACCGGCTCGAAACCCCGCATTGTTCTTATACAATCTTGCAATCACAATCGATGGAGAATGCTATTGTATCCTTCAACTGTCCCTCATACAGGGTATATACTCGCCAAATGACCTCTCGGTTGGTTTCTGCTATCCCCTACGCGACCTCTTGACGCAGGGCCTCCCCAATATCCCTGTAGAACTCCAAACACTCCGGGTTGGACAACGTGGCAGGGTTAATACTTGATAAAGGTGCTCCATTGATAATCTAAAATTGACAGGCAACGAGGTTACCACGCCCTTAGATCTAATCATTGAGTCAGAACGCCCACCTTCTTAACCAGCACCTCAACGCGCTTCCCGTTCAGGGTATATGGGATATCAGGGACCTGGATCACCTGAAGGTTCGGAAATGGAACCAAGTTCTTATAAATTGCCAGGGAAGCAATGGGGGGAGATTTCTTACCCGCGCTGGAACATGTCGGGGACTTCTCCTTGCCCGAATCTCATCCTTGATCCTCCGTTCCAATTCATCCGATAATGTTTGTTCTTGCAGAAGCTTGACGAATAATATAACACGCTCGTCAACACCACCATCAATCTTCTGCCCCACAGCCAAAGAGTCCACAAGGAACATCTCTGGAATAGAAACGTTGGAAAAGCACATATCAAGCACATCGTATATCTCGGACGACCCAAAGCGGATACCTCCGGGGTTTCTGCAATTGAGCCGTCAGCTGACTACCTCAGAGATACGCTAGAATTGCGTTTGCCACACAAGGTGGTATACTCACAGAACTCCATCTGAGCGCCCCAGCATGATAAGACCCCCACCATTTCCGGACTTCGAACGTGTGATGATAATGTGATCGCCGTGGTCTCATGAACAGATGGAATGAATAATCTGACTCGAGGTATTGGCGGAATTGAGATGGACTTACACCACACGCCCTCATATTCGGCGAAATAAGCCTGGTGGAACCTTGCCTCTGCCGCAGCCACATCTTCATCACTTCCAAAGCCGGGAAGTGGCCAGAACCCTAACGGCATGCAAGGGAATGGCTTGGTACAAACTAATTCTCCCTCTTCGTCAGGAGGATTCTGCTTTCCCATTGGGGAGAAGCTTTCAATAGCCATGCCAAGCATTCTGCATTGAATTTCGCCTCGATACACAGGAAGCGCCGCATTCATTCCAGCAAATAAAGAACATATATCCGTTCCACCTGATAAAGAAGTAATATTTATAATTTCCTGTAGAACGAAGTGCTGCGCACACTTACCGGTAATGGAACCCAGAAGGATGTTCGGGTGAATATGTTCATAGACGAAGTCGAAGAGTGGTGGCGCCAAGGGAGACCCAGTCGAATAGATATGCCGCAAAGTGTTGAGTTTGTGATGCTCCCGAGGTCGATATACCTTCTACAATTCCAGAAATGGCGGTGAAACACCAGGAACGTCAACGTTGGGAATCCCGTTTATCCAGGATCGAGAATAGACGCGATTTAGGCGCGTGAGAAGAGAATCACTTACCGAAAGCTGGTCAAGATATTTTGCACTGGTCCCAAAAATAGTGATGCCAAGCTCGTCTACGAGCTTCCAAAGCAGACTTGGGTCACGCAATGGGCTCCCATCATAGAGGACGAGGGTGCTTCCTATACTCAAGCCGCTTGCAAGGAAGTTCCACATCATCCAACCCCTAGATGACATGAGAACGATAAGAATTTGTTCCGCATGGAACATGGAAGAGACAAACGTAGTGGTGTAATAGAAGAAGACGTCTTCCGGCCGTAAATCACCGCAGATTACAAATTCCTTCTTCGCTTGGAGCAGCATCCCGCCTGCCCGGTGGACGATAGGTCTATTGGGGATGAGGTTCTTCTCAGGGTTGTTATAGTAGCAGCAGTAACGACGCACTTGGGCTTCCCAGTTGTACCACTACTGAAGAGAATCCACAAAGGAGCATCAAAAGGAAGACGATTCCACTCTATCTCCCCCTGGTGGGTAAATCCCAACTTGCATTTGCGACCCTCTTCCAGGAACGCGTCCCATCCGAGCCATCCGGGTTCCCAACGGGATCGATCTTCGGGCTGGGGTGCAGTATGGATGACGACGACCTTCGGCGTAAATCCCTGGGCTCTAATGGCGAGGCCGGCAAGGAGCTGAGATAGTTTTGGAAGATGATGATGGACTTTCCGATTATAACTGGGTATATAGAAAACGATGTGGCGAAGATATGATATCCCTGTAAGCTCACACTGGATCTGAGATTGGTTGTAAAGGGTGGGAAGTGCGCTTACACGACAGCGTCAACTGAAAATATGATTTTCGGCTTCACTTGCTCGAAGCTATGGTCCGCGTATCAGCAGTGATGTTGGGAGATAACGTGTGCGAGATTGTACCGTTCCAGGACGCCTTCAGATCCAAAGTCGGCAGCGGCGCTTACCCAGATCCCGCCAATAGCCGTTGTGGCAAGACAAGCAGCGACGTTTTCCTATGCGAATAAGGAGAATGCCAATATCCACAACCGCAGCAGGGTGAGTATGGAGTGGCGAGACGTGAGAGTGGAGAGCGGAGTTCCGACTAGAGGAGATACTCACGATGCAGTTGGAGGAATAGGAAGCAACACGATCCCCGGCCCTCACACCGTGTTGAAGCAAGGCAGATACGAGGGTAGATACAAGTTCATAAAGATCAGCGTACGAACACTGACGTATATGTGGGAGAGGGCTCTCGGGAGTTGGCTCAGCTATGACGACATGACGGCAAGTCAGATAAGGCAAGCGGTTGTGGATACCAGAAATGACAGACTGGCTTGTATGAGGGCTATTTTGGCGCTGGAACGGCAGTGCAGCATGTTCTCTGCCCAGTTGAGGCGTGCATCTTTGAACCTGAAACGTGCATGAGAAGGCGTCAAAGATGAAAGTGAACTGCGAGGAGATGCTAACCAAGGTGGATTGGCAGACGGAGGCACAGAGTTATCTACGACATGATCGCCTTTGTGGCCAATGATGTTGGTATGATCCCAAACAAGACTCCAGAATTTGTCGATGTTTTGGACAGACCAGGTATAGAGTTCATGATAATCGCGTAGATCGAGAGAAAAAGAGCGATTAACGGAGTCGAGAAAACGGAAAGTGGGAGTGGTCCCGGGGCTCGGTGGCTGGTAAAGGGGGTTGTCCGCTTGGCGAGACATGAGTGGTGACTGTTCTGGAGGAAGAAGTGGGCCGACACAGACCGGAAAGGAGGAGGAGCGGCGAGCGAGTGGGTAATACACGCGCCTCCACCAGTGCGAGAATGAGGGATCAAAGACGGGAATAGAAATATTGCAATTGGAAGAGATAAGAATAAAATATTTCTAAATACGCACGTTCGACAGCGTCCGACTGGATCAACAGATCTCGATCTCCGGCCGTTCATCTTAGCCAAGCACTGCCAAGAGTAGCTGGGGCCACGTCTTAAATTCCCCGCCACACTTCGCTCTTTCTCCCCATCCCATACCTGCCCTCGCTCTTGCCCTTGCAATTGAGCCTACCGAGTCCACTACTCACAACAATGGACAGAATCCTGTCACCTCATTCTCCCGAAGTTACAGCCCACAACCACCTTCAGTAAGTAAAAGTTTCACCCTCATTGCGCTCCACTTCTGATCCCTTCCCCCTTCCCAGAGAAAACTGGTTCTCGTGGGACCTCGATAATATTAACGAGTCCCTCGTATCAAACTGTGCATCTTATGCTGCCTTTGACCGCTACATCAGCGGTGCCGACCTTTACATTCTTCCTCGCACACAGGCAGAGCTAGAGAGCATTCTGTGCGTCTGAGTCATCTTCACTTTGATCGCTGACTCACTCTATTGTCCAGCAAGCGGTATTCTTATGATGCGATCCATAATGCAATAGCAAAGAGTCGCTCCACCCTTCAGCCGGGCGGATACAGCAGAGTACTTTTTCTCCTTCCTTCTTTCCCTGCACGTAGTTGATGATGGCCCTTAGGTGTGTGTTCTTGCCGAAAAATCTATTCGAGACATCCTCAACTCGGGGGATAATGTAACCTTCCTCCTCGGCCTTCATCGGCACGATAACCAAAATTCGCCCAATGACTGTAATTCGACACGGCCGATTTCGACGAAATGATCGCGTCATGCACTCCCACTGTCTTAATTTATTTGCCCGTTTGCACGCAACTCCTTTTGTTCGTTCAATACTCTTTCCACCGCCTCCTACTTGACCCACATCACCTTTGTAGTATCCCGACCAGTCCACTCTTGTAAAAGTATCAATCTGTACCAATATACGTCGTTATTTTTAGAATAACTCCTGACAGGTCCTAAAGCATATAGCAAATAGCAGTACCACATCCGACGTTACTTGATCACTGTGTCACGGGGGCCAAGGCCGACAGCCTGTGCCAATTTTCGCTTCTCGGGAGCTCTACCCCTGTCCCGCACCGTTTAGGTATTCGAACGTGCGCGATTTACTCCCCTTCGGGCATTCTCTCCTGCTCTTGACCCTCCTCTTGAAATCATTTAAAGGGCCCTCAAGGGCATCTGTTGTAATTCAAGTCTACCCCACTTTACGTTTTTTTGCACCTCCACGAGGAGGGGACAATGAAGTTTACAATACGAGCTTTTATTGTGGCCTGTGCAGCTGCGCAGGCGCTGGGATCTCCGCTTCAGGCACCCTTTCAGCTTCAGACGGAACCCAAAGCCGGGGCGGCCATTGCAACAAGTACGTCATCATGCCAGAGGCTAGTCCAGCGTCTCAATCCAGCGTCTCAATCCATCCTTATCGTAAAAGAACCGAAGAGACTACATGGTCGTTTCTTGCACATAACGGACATGCACCCAGATCCTCATTACAAGCCTCGTGCGTCTACTTCGAAGTCTTGCCATGGAAAGCGGCCCAAGAAGAAGAAGAAGGAGGCTGGGTATTGGGGAACCCCTGATGTGTATGCCACTCCGATCGTTGGTTGGGCAAGGGTTTCTTACTGGCCATTTCGCATGTGCGTGTAGGGAATGCGACTCGCCTTTGGTGTTGACGAACTATACTCTGGACTTCTTGGACAAGCACTGGGCCGATGAGATCGACTTCGTCGTTTGTGAGTTGTCCTCCTTATCTTATCAGAGAATAATGAATTGTGCTGATTGAGCGCCTTTTTGCCTGAACTCGTGGTCTTTGTTTGTAAAGGGACAGGAGACAACGCCAGGTATGTGCGATGGTATCTGTGCAATTGCTTCGAGCGTCTCGTTAACTACGGTCCATCGGTTGCCTAGACACGACGCAGATCATAAGATCCCTCGGACGCCGAGTGAGATTTTTGACTTGAACAGGCAAGTTGCTGCAAAGATGGAGAAGGTATTCTTGAGGAAGGGTATTCCGGTCATTCCAAGTATTGGTGCGTGACTAGTTTCTACTCGTTTTCGCCCTGGTGCGAACTTAAAAAAACTTGGTTACAGGGAACAACGATATTTGGCGTGAGTTTTGTCCCACATATATATCACCATATGAGTCATGCCCTAACTGTTGGTTACATTATTCTGGATGTATTCCTTCCTACAATATTAGCCCACGTAAGTATTCTCCGTTTCCAATAGGCTACAAGCATTTCAACATCGCTACTTGACGACAGAACATCATGACCCCAGGTAGGTGTGGCATGGGAGAGAGGTCGGCAATTGTGGATATGAAGTGACTGGTCATGATTGAATCTATTATTAGGTCCCAACAGCATCACTAACGAATTTGTTTCGTATGTGTATGCTTCCTCTGTTGGTTTACTTTTGGCGTTAATCGCATTTCCGCCACAGCATATGGAGTTCATTTGTACCTTTTCCACAACGCCAAGTGTTCCAGCGTGGCGCATATTATTCGGTCGAAGTTATACCTGATCGCCTGGCGGTAATTTCTCTGAATTCTATTTACTTCTATGATTCAAACAAAGGTAAGCGATCAATTAACGCCATATGTCTGTTCAACAAACATTGCTCATCAAGTTTTTGATGTTTCAATTACACTTTTGATAATGATTTATTTGATTGTTACAACCGAAAGCCGTCGGTGGATGTCAATATCATGAACGTGACGACGCAGGGAACCTTCAGTTCGATTGGCTGGAAGTCCAGCTGAAGATGTACCGTAACAGGAACATGCAGGTATGTTTTATCCACGTTCAGGTTCCTGCTGTTCTTCTGCCGATAGACGGTGAACCATGTGGGCTAATGTGGATTTCATTCGGTAGGTGTACCTGACAGGTGGAGTTATCAGTCCTGCGTCAGTCTGATTGGAAATTCCTGACCGGAGATGCAGGCCATGTTCCACCGTCGCCTGGGATGTACTTTCCAGAATGCGTGAGCATCCCAGACTTGTTTAATGACGAGGCCACTGATGATGGGTTGATCGACGACTTGGATACGACACAGTATGTCCGGTATGTAGAACTGTCGCTACGGTTCCAGGACACAATTTTGGGGCACCTGTATGGGGTAAGTCTAGAAATAGGTTCAGGAAACGATATTGGATCTGATAAGGGCGTACCCAGCACATGAACCTGGATTTCGTACGTTAATCGATCCGACGTTGTGAGTGGGTAATCTCATTCCGTTTCGCAGTTCTTGTTTGTGGAGGAGGTGGATCTCCAAATTATTCCAGACGAGGAAGACCCAAAGCGCAATTTGACCGCTCGCGACGGATTGTATGAAACACTCATAGCTGAGTTTGCGCATCTTCCAAAGGAGTCTGAAGAGGAAAAAATGGACGGGCTGGCAGTGATAAATGTGGCACCGTCGGTAGTGCCAAATCCATTCGTGCCCGGTTTTAGGATATTTTCGTACAACGTTTCATCAGAGGCGCTGATGAAGCAGAGAGGGAAGCGTGATCACGGACACCGGAGGGGGAGGAAAGGGGACAAGGACAGGCATTGCAAGGAGGAGCCTTACAGTCGCTCATGGAAATGTCATTTGGATCAGCCATGGCACTCCGATGCGGACGCGCCGTCGAGGAGCAATCAGGCGTTTACGCCACTTGGGTATGCACAAGTGGGTGGTAGTGTTCTGATGAAATTCGGCTTGATTATGTCGAAACTGATGCGCATGCAGTTTTACATGCCCGACATTGCGGAGGCCAATAAAACACATCCGCCACACTTTAAGCTGGAGTATTTGACATATCCGGTTTCGGCACTGCACCCGAAGGGGTCAGGTGACGAATCGTTCCAGTATCCAGTACCTGTGCGACACTTGCCTCGGTCACTCCGGGATGGGAGAAAGAGCAAGAGCAAATACGCGCCGTATGAGATGAAGGATCTGACGATAGGGTCATGGGTTAGGCTTGGGCGGCGTCTGGGAGGAGAAGGGCACGGAAAGCTGCGAAGGCAGTTCAAGAAGAACATGTTTGTCAGTACATAAACAGAGATAAACAGGATTGTTGTCTTGACGATCGAGGTGATTTGGCAACGCAGACCGATTTTTCATTAGGAACCCCCGCGTCGTCGAGGATTGTTGGCTGTCGTATACAACTGTCCACAACATCCTTCGTTCAGTTCTTTTTCTCCACAGCCAAGGCGCTGCTTGTCTTTGCTCTCTCTTTCTCGGCTGGCCCGACCATCCACGATCCTTTCCCAGCACGCCATGACCGCCGTCAACATGCAAATGCCCCTTGACTTCCTCCCCCATTCCCGTTCAAACTCGGTTTCCTCCACATCCTCCCTCTCCCGTCCCCAGTCATCACAGGGTGCGATCCCTCGCATGCAGGCAGCTGGAACTCCCTCTGCAGAAGATCTCTACCGCCACAGCTACCACCTGTCCCATCATCCCTCCATCCATTCAGATCCCGTACGCTCTTTCCTCTTTTTTCCACACTCACATGTCTGCAATTCTGACGCTCCACTCCTCTCAGTCTTCCTCGTCCCACAACCCCGCGCTTAAAGGCCCTCTCCGCCCGACCCACAGTCGTGTCCGTGCTTCTCCTTACCCCCGTGACACCGATAGCGTCCATTCCTCGTCCTCCGAGACCGACGACATTTCCATGTACCTTGGTCATCATCAGGCCCCTGATTACCAGCCTATGTATGGTGCGCCCCAGACCATGGCTCCTAGTCCAGAGACCATGCATGCCGCCAATGCCTTTGGGCGGATGGCCATCAGCCAGGATCATGCCCTCGAGAAGCTCGCTGCTAATGTCCGTGCCGCCACAACTACCAGCGCTTCAGACAGGGCCAAGCAAATATTCGTCCAGGCGTGGTACGTCCCACTTCCTTATTGTTTCCCACTTGGAGCCCTCTTTGTTTTTGCTTTTTCAGAACCTTCCAACTTGAACCATCCACTGACTCCTTTTCTCCCGCAGGCTCACTGCTAATTATGCACCGTATCCTGATGGGAATGTTCCTCGCCAGGGCCTGTACTTCTCGTACCGTCGCATCTGCGACCAGTACGGGATCCCACACATCAACACAGCCACATTAGGCAAGGCTATCCGTCTCTGTTTTCCGACTATCAAAACACGGCGTCTGGGTGTCAGAGGGAACAGTAAATATCACTGTAGGTGTTTGACCTTCCCTGTCTCCTGTCTCCAAGCTTGATTGATTGGCGCCCGTTGGCAGATTGTGGCATCAGGCCAGCAACCACTGCGGAGGCTGAATTTCTCCAGGACTACATTCAAAAGTCAAACAATAATGCTGGACAATCGTCCATTAATGCTGCTCGCCTTGCAAGCGAGCAAGCCGAGAGCGCCAACAGGGCTAATGAAGATGGATCTGGAGATGACGATGATGAAGATTCTGAGGGTAATCACTCGGCTGCTGGCTCTAAGCGCAACTCGCTGGTGCTCTCAAACGATGTCAAAAATGTCGTCTATGCTGACGATCTCAGCGATAAGACACCGACCGCGGCGACCCTGCTTTCCCAAGCCCAGGCGCAACGTCCTGGCACCTACCCGTCCCAAGCTTCTATTCGAAGACACCCAGGGCAAGAACCTATCCTGAGTTCTGTGCAAACACACTCCCCACAGCCTCTTGGAGCCACGCCTAGTTATATCAGTGGTCAGGCTGCCCTATCTGTTCGACAATTTCCCCATTTCCCTTCGATTGATGAGGCTGTCGGTGCCAATTCTACCTCTACCCATGGAATCGCTGGCCGTGAGGTTTGGAACTGGTTCCAGGACCATCTCGACGCTCTTCTTGAAAGCATGAGGACGTTCCGCTTTGATCAATTCGAAATGCATCTACGTACATTCTGGTCCAATCTGACCGGTAATCATCGCGAAGTGGTCCATGCGCCAGCGATAGCTGGTTTAATGGCGAAAGCGGATGCTATTGTATATGACGTGCGTATCACATTGTTCTTGCCTTGTTTATAGCTCATGGGCCCGTTTCCAGGAAATCTTGGAGATTCTTCGTTCTCAAATGTTGTCACCTATCCCCGCTACATCTTTGACTAATCTTCGCCAGTTGGCTCTCAAGATGGAGAAAATTCTTTTGGCTGCTTTGGAGGGTTACGGGAACACCTTTGTCGAACCAAAGGTCGAGCTGGGAGCACGCTTTGGCCACCTCATTTGTGAGTTGACATTTTTGGAGTTTGGTCCGTGGTTCATTGTTGATTCCTTTTCCAGTGCGTTTCCTTGACATCTACCAGGTCACTCAGGCCTTGAATACGGTCCTCACTAACCCCAAGCAACTTGCTGATATGAGACGATCCTGGGAAAAAGTCGATTTTGAATCCGTCCGTAATCAGTCTGCCTTGGTGTGCAATTGTCGTCACGAGGAGCTGGTCCAATTACTAGAGGTGGAATTCGTTGCTCTCCTGGAGAGCCTGACAAAAACCAATGAACCGGTTAGGGAAGTCATGACGTGGGCAGACAAGTGTTGTGACAGACTCATGGGTAGCAGCCGGGTTCATAATACCCCAGACGAGAGGGGTGGAATGAGCTCGCGTAGTGTCCTGATCCGATGGGGCTATGTCACGAGTCAGGTCATGAGAGATCTTGTATGTTTTATCAGCTGTCCTGTTTCAGACTGGGTTCTCACTGATGAACATTATTGACAGACCATCCGCAGTGATCCCGCCTTTGGTGCCTTCCAAATTCTGAAGCTGTTCCTCGAGTGAGTTCTTTTAGGTTTCTACAACGACTGTTGCCAGTTCTAACTTGGTCCCACTATCCTTCAGCGATTGGATCGCTGTCAATGTTCTTCGAAGTGTTGCGCTCTCGACCAACTCCGTTGCTGCCTCGGTCGAGCCGGTAATGCAGCAGCAATATTTCACGCTGTCACCCATGGCTGGGCAGGAGAACTTCGGCTCAATGGATGTCAGACCGAATTCTCTGATGGCTCACACCCCCACCACTTCAAGCATGCTCGCTGCGCTTCAGAACGACCCCTTCCCTTCGACTTCTTTAGACCCCACTTCATCGGCATTTGGTTCCGATGCTTACGCATCCATTCAGTACATGGATCCTGCAACCTCTCAGGAAGACGCATTATCTTCGAGTCACCAAGCCGGCCTTAGTTTTACAGACTTTTCGGGACCTGGGAACGCATTCGATGTGGGTAGCTATTCGCAGGACTTGGCGATCAGCGCTTCTGCTACTCCTGCAAGCGAGTCTGATCATGATGCCGAGTCGGTTAAGACAGAGCAATCTCAAAGCGCCTAAATTCTGTTTCGTTCATTCTGCTGCTGTAAATACGCCAATATGTTTTCCTTCCCTTTCCACTTTCTTCCTTTGCTTCTTGTCGCTCGGGTGTTGAGAGAGAAATCTTCCTCTACATTATCGGCTGTGTGTTCTTTGCTCCGTTACTCTCTACTACACAAACTTTTTCTTTTTTTTCTTGTCTCATAATACTGGTTTATCAATCAGCTGTATCATTGGCCTTCTTTTCCTTTCTCTCCTGCACGTACTTTTTGTGCTCATCCACTCTCCTTAATTAGTGTACGGGTTTTGACTCTTGCGCGGATTTTCTGAAATCTTTGTTTCTTTATTCTCTAAGTCTCGCGTGGCTTCTAAGTATTATTGACACCTGTTATCAATAGCCAACGTATAACAACCTCTCCCTATCTCTTGCTTGTTTATTTAACTTATCTGTGTCGTTGAAGAACTAAGTCAAGGATCTCTTTTGATATACTACTTTTCTTGTGCTGGGTACGCCGAGAAAATGCAAATTTGGGCTATTGGTGCTGTTGAGAATTGCTACTTAGGAAAGTGCATAGAGAAAGACGAAAATGGAAAGCATTAACGATAACCCAAGAGATTCGGAACAATATGGTAGTTACAGCACCATAGATGATAAATCCCATCCAGGCTGATCATTGCCAACGACCACAGCAATCAACCTATGCAGAAACCTCCTCCACTTGAGCACCCATATCTACCGAAACCTCATCTGTTGATTCTGTAGGCTTCTCGCTGTCAACGTGAGAAGGCGCAGTTTCCGAGATGGGTGTTTCCGCGCCGCTGGGTGTCGCCGTCGCAGAAGTCTTGTTATCCTTTGCAGAGTTGGTGAGGCGGGCAATCTCAGCTTCGGCTTTGGCTAGGTTCTCGGCAGTGACGCGGGCTTGGTTGGCCTCGAACCAGGCTTTCTTAACGTTAAGGTCTTCAATGACGCGAGGGATGTCCGCTTGCGAGTCTGGTGCGGGGATGGACAGCGCGAGGAGGGCGGAGAGGTTGCCGAGGGGAATGTTGAGTTTATCGGATGCGGGTGCAGGTGTGGCTGCGGAACCGTTCTCTGATGACGGGTTAGCTTTGGGTGCGCCTCCCTTCTTCCCTTTCTTGCCCTTTCCACCAACAAAGTAATTCTCCTCTTCCTCGCCCTTCTTTTTACGAACCACCGCACCTTCGGGGACGGCCTCGACTTGTCTGATCTCCAGCTTGGGCACGCCGACAACTTCATTTTTAGGGATGAGGGAAGTGCCGGATCTAGGAGCGACAGTGGCGGAGGATTTTCCGGAGAAGAAATCGATGAGGGTTTGGCAGTCCTCGATTTGGGACTGGAAGGCAGGTATTGAGGCCTCGTCACGTATCCGCTGAGCAATTTCGAGTTTCTTTTGGGCCTCCTCAGCTTCACGTTGGGCGCGTTGTCTCTCGGCACGGCGGGCACGGTCTTCAGTGACTTTGGCCCAGTATCTGTCGTGAGCAGCACGATACGCTTGCATTTTTTCGCGCTTTTCCGCGAGGAGAGCTTGGATTTGGTTGTTCAGGGCGTCACGCTCTTCGAAGAGCTTGTTACGGTCAGCATAAACCGCATCAGCTTCCTTCTTGAGCTCGTCGAGCTCGGCTTTTACAGTCTCAAAGCGATCAGAGAGCGCTTTGGCTTCGGGGTCGTCGAGTTGTTTCTTGAGCTCGTCGATTTCCTGACGACTGGCGTCAATTGCGTCCTGTTCGGACTGGAAAGTTTCAACGATACGACGGTTGCGCTTAATTTGGCTAATTTCTTGGAGAGCACGCTTCTCGTCTGCCAGCTTCATGTTTCCTGACTCGATTTGTTTCTCGAGGGTTCTGTATAAATAGGCATCAGATCAAGTCCGACAAGAATCCTGGAAATTTCACATACGCAACACGTTCATCTATCTCGGCGACCGTCTTAAAGTTCACTTTTGATTTTTGAGCTTGTAGGTCCTTGATCTAAACCGAATAAGGACAGGAGTGAGTGTGTGGCGACACGACATATTACCGAAATATCTCACCTTCTTCTGAAGGTTATCCTGCAGGGTTTTGACCTGATCCAACAACTGGCTTCTGTTGGATTTTTTCGAGGATTGTTGTTGCCGAAGGGTTTCAAGCTCAGACTTGAGTTCATTTCGACGGTCATTGCCGGTATTAGATTGCGTTGCCACTTTGATCTTCTCCCGGACAGCACTCTGGTAAGGACGGTTGCGTGGGTTCAGTAAACAGGCTCAACTCTCGAAGGAGACATACCAGCTTAGCTTGGAGAGCATCAATCTCCTTTTTAATTCTATCCTGCTCCTTTTCGTGGGCCTGCTTGTCGGGTTTTCCTCCAGGGAGCAGGACGACCTCCGACGTGTCCTTTTTCTCACCACTAGGAGCGTGTGTGGCCGATCCGTTGGCAGAAGAGGTCTTTCCCCCAGCGTTGGGTGCGGCGGCCTTGGTCTTTGGAATGGGCATTGTTAAGTGGAGAGCGAGTTGTTCCGGGAATGAGGGTGGAAGTAAGTGTTTACGTTTGCTGCAACGAATTCCCAAAATTTGGGAATGATCGTGTGAAAAGCCTGTCAGGGTCGTATCACATTGGCACATAGTATCATTTGTACAACTCTCATTACGCCCAATAAATAAGTATCGTATACATTTCAAGAATCATCATCAAAACACAAGCTTGGTGTCCAGCTTCTCGACCTCTCGATAACATTCCTGGTATAGCTCAAGGTATTCCTCGTCCTTCTCTTCAATCGTCCCGTCCTTTGGCTTCGATTTCCGCTTCTGGTTTGGACAAATCATAACACAACTTGTTGGCCGCTTTGTTGAGCTGGCATGGCCGAGCTCTTCCTTTGAGGGGACAAAGACGTAGGGTATGTGTGCTTCTTCGCTGAGAACAGGGAGATGGGAGATGATGTCGATGGGGTTGATGTCTGCGGCTAGCACGAGCAAACTGTCAGTAGCATTGGTAGTCAGCTTTCACGTCGGTTGGCGCAGCGATACACAATATACCCTTTTTCGCCCTTGCGTATACCCTTCACAACCTCCTTCACCCCGCGTTTGACTTGTCGAGCTTTCGATCCTGACCAACAAAGTGTTAGCGTGTCAATCAAAAAACTAGTTGTGTTTTCGACGGACCTTTCTTCACTACCTTGTGCAGCTTCTTTAGCAGTTTCTTTTGCGCTAGTGGTCGTGCAATGGGAGATAGTTCCTCCAAGGGTATTGACAGCTCTTCCTTCTCCCCCTTCTCTTTCTTCTCTTTCTTTGACTTCTTGGGTGACTGGACGAACGTCTCAGAACTTTGCGAGGGTATCAGATAGGAATACACATACGGCGTCTACGTCTGACATCTCGACATCCTGCACTGACGGTTCAGCTTCCATGTTCTCCTTTTTCTTCTTGTCCTTCTTTTCTGACTTTGCCATACCGAATCGTGATAGTGGGTTCCCGGTGGTTCAGTGGGAGGAACACAGAAAGTCAAAAAATTGAGTGACGTGACAGACGTACTAGTCACACACCATAACCAAAAGGCGTCTATCGAAACACCCCTCAAGCGCTACGTGCTGCCTGAATACTGAGGTTCATATCGGCTGTCTACACCAGCTGCTATCCCTATCCTCAAGAATCTCACTTGGATCCGTTTCTAGTTTCCAGTTTCACAGAAGCCTATCTAGGGCTCGCTTCCAAGTACGATTCCATGCGATGGTGGCATCCTGGAGTGATAACCTTCGTTTATCTCATGAGGACCATTAAGAGTGCCAGGAGGCCTATATCAAAATGAAACTCAGCGGCCTGCAAAAGTGTCTGGCGGTGAAGCAAGTGACAACTGACAGGTGCCACGGAGCCTGGGATACCAGAGCTGTTCTCCATGATGCATGATGCATTCACCCACGCCTGAGTGAGTGAAACAGACCAACAATTTTGTATACGTTATTTGCCATTGTAATACCATAGACACGCCTTTACAGGGACCATAAAATTAGGCACTACCCGATGCAAATCACCATCCCCCAACGAGTTAATCTATGGTATAAACTCTCACATTTACTTGAGCTCCTAGCAGTGAATACAAAGGAGCCTCTTTCCGAAAGAATTGATCGACTGGGTACTCCGGGGATCTGGCTTCTGCCACCCCTCGGAACCGTGTCAGCCCCAGTACCTCAATTGGATTCCTGTGACCATTCATAATCATGAAATAGATCGCGAACGCCTCCATGCGTTTGGATGAGTTGTCAGTGGATAAACGTATTGAATTCTATTCATTCCTCGTCATCATCAATGTAAAGGCCGTCCTTGTCCCTCAGGAAATTGAGGAGCACCCAGTGCATCCCACGCATTTCCATGTCATACCACCAATTGATGGCGATTGTTATCTCTTTCGCTTGCTGGACGTAATGCCACCAACCGGCTGGAAGATATAGTGCCTCACCTGGTCGCAAGCGCACTTGGATGGGCGATACATCAGCTGGAAGTGCCCCCGGCAGACTTGGATCTAGAATGGAGGACCATCGTACTGGTGGCGTGTCCCGCGATGGGACAATCTGGAAAGGTTTCGAAGGCGAGGATCTGACGAATCTCGCATGCGGATAGAGTCGTTCTGCCATGCCGTATATTAGTGACTGCGCTTAGTTCCTGGCCGCATGGAACCAACCTTTCAAACACCAACCGTCCGAAGGAGGTAACAGGGTGAAACGCTTCTCCCCCCTCACGACCGTATAGATATTTTCGTACGGATCTATGAAATGCAATCAATGTAGGGTATCTTTGAGAGTATTGTGGGGAACGTATTAACCGCTGTGGATGCTTGTAGTGCTTCTGCCGTCTCCAATCCACAAGTTGACGGCGTCTGGCCTGCGATCTGCAATGGATACGGATATGAGCTTATTGCGCGCCTTCGCCTCGAGGAGCGGCCAACAGACCAAGGGCTTCACTACACCATGATACCTCACTGGGTACATCTTCCCTTAGTGGGTCGTACTCAGACGATGAATCGCCGCTGTTGAAATGCTCCGATGAATAGAGATTGCCATTCTGTGACTGGAGGTAGTAGACATTCGAGGAAAGATCTACGCCAGCGTTATCTTCGTGTGTTCGGATTCCACGCGATATGAAAGTTTGCTTACCTTGATCGATGAGTCTGGCTAGAAGTTCCCCCATGGTCATCTGCTCGGCATGAGGCTCGACAAAGTATAGTTTATTGTCTGGCCCACGGGTAACGGCATCTGCACGTCTGAGGATGTCATTTCCGTCGCATGTTAATTCGGGAAATGGAACTATAACCAACCCGTTGGGAGTGATCGCGACGGAGATTCGACGATCGCCCATCTTCTCCACCAGATAGTTATTTGACCATTTTTGTGTAGCAGGGATCTTGAAGCCTGAGGGCTCCGTTCAATTGACCGTCATTGGAGAACCTTGAGTGACGTGTACCTTTGATGATTACTGGCCGTGAGACGTGAATGAGTCGCGAGAATTCGAGTGCAGCTGGTGGTTGATCCCAAGTTTCGATATGATTTCCGTTGAGTCCTTGAGGATAAATCACCCGTTAGCGATGCAGAAGAAGGTCCCAGTAATATGATATATATGTGCCTCTGTATTCATCCGAGATCCATTGAACAAGCTCTCTCTTGAGCGTCTTCGTGGTCTGTAATTGTGTCATGAGGAAGAAGGTTTCTTATGGGATGGTCAGGGTCGGGGATCACAAATTGTGACGCGTGAGCAGCGCGTCGGCACATGACATTCAACGCGACCATCTCTCCCACCACCAACGCAATTGCGAAACCCCCCTCCCTTCAATTTGTTCCTATTTAACATCATATCTATTCGATGACGACTGTTAACGATGAGAAGCGACGATCTGTAACGTCCAAATCTAAGTCAGCGAAATCTGGAGTGAGTCTTTTCTTGCGAGGCCTCGGCAGGTGGTGATGACAAGCATATATGACTCAGAAAGGACAGAGAACATTATTTGATATGCTTGGAAAGAATTTAGAAAGGACATGTTCAGGAACGAGTATCCCGCCAGTCTCCGCTCAGCTAGAGCCGCCTAGAACGAATGCTATTGAGGCCGACACTGGAACGCAAGAAGCTTTGGTACCCGATTCCGCAGAAGCTAGTATGTCTGCAGTGCGCCCTCGGTGTCATACATCTCAAAACTCCGCTAGCTGACTCTCATACTTCCCTATCGCCGACTCCGAAGAAAAGGTCAACTGAGATACCCACTTTTCAGGACCAAAGTAATGTTGGCACGACTCTCCCAAAGACCACTTGTATTGAGTTCAGCGACTCCGAAATCGACATCCTTCCAGTCGCGCTTCCAAATGAAGCGAGCTCCCAGGGCAGCAGAGATGCGCCTATTGTCATTGATTCGTCTCCCGTTGAGCCTGCTGATAACAACATGGAAGAGGACCCAATTCCCAAGCCCCAAAGGCCTCTTCATCCCTTCTTTGCTCCACGGGTCAAACCCCAAAACTCGGACACGAAAACGTCACCGAAACGGCATCACACAAAAGACATAGCGGCCGCCTACCCCGATCGGGAATCCCAGCATGTAAAGGGATCCCAGTCATCATACCCTTCTCCACCCTGTCCCTTCGCACGTCGAAGTGTGCCCCCATCTTCCGGAACTTTCCAACCACTCGGACATGACCATGTGCCAGTTCTGGACTTCCTATTACCGCGAAAACAAATTGAAGATCCTCACGGTGATGCTATCCTGCCAGTGACCGAGCCAAATGTCCATGTTGCATCTATCAATCAAACTCATATACAAGAGCACCCTGCAATAGCACGGGTAGTTGATGTGGCGACTTCTAGTGCCCCGTCGCCATCATCAACCCAACTGTGGACTGAGTCATGGCGACCCCGTTGCGCCAAAGAGGTCCTAGGGAATGAACATTCTGCGATATACTTGCGCAACTGGCTACACACACTCGCATTACAGCTAGATCCTACGCGGCCACGAGATTCAAGCAAGAAGAAGCGGAAAAGAAGATCAAAGAAACGACCACGCGTTGTCAGAGAAGTACCAAGAAAGAAACCTCGAAAGGATGGGCTGGATGGGTTTGTAGTAGATGACGACGAAGAAGATGACGCTTATCATTCCACGCCCAATTGGGGTTTCGACGACGACCTGATGCTTGATGGTTCTTCCCAAAACTCTGTGCTTGGTGATGAAAGAGCATTTGCATCCGACGTCCCGGAGACGATCAATGGACCACTACATAATACTATACTCTTGAGTGGTCCACCGGGATCTGGGAAAACAGCGGCCGTGTTTGCTTGTGCGGAGGAATTGGGTTGGGAGGTCTTTGAAGTCTATCCAGGCATAGGGAGACGGAATGGCGCTAACGTGGACAACCTTGTAGGGGACGTTGGAAAGAACCACCTCGTGAGGACAAGAAAAGGCGCCACTCCACAACCATCTATCGCGACACTTTTGTCAAGTGGTGCAGGATCATCAGAAGCCGGTGCTGAGGGTGATGGCCAGGAATCCGATGCAGCTCTCCTTGATGGTCAGGGCGACTTAGCAAGCACGCAAGCTGGCGGTGCCGAACAGGCATTTCGGCAGTCATTGATTTTGCTGGAGGAGGTGGATTTGTTGTTCAAAGATGATGTGAACTTTTGGCCCGCTGTTATTGATCTCATCAAAGACTGTCGACGACCGGTCATCTGCACTTGCAACGGTAAGTTTCCGGATCGCTTGGCCCGGGCGAGCTACAATTAACTCGACTTTATCCAGATGTTTCCCTCGTTCCCAGGGACGGATTACCGATTCAGAAAGTCTTGTATTTTGAGCCTTGTGCCCCAGACGTTGCGACGTCTTATCTCCAAGGCCTGGCATGCGCTGAGGGTTACGCAGTTCCTTCCGACTGTATTCGTGAACTCTATTCCGATACGTACCAGTTGTCAGGCGCCGACATCCCGAGTGATACAAGTCCAACCACGGCACACCTTGACCTTCCGGTCTTCGACTTGCGTAAGGCCATTCATGGCCTCCAAATGAGGTGTGCAACGGGTGTCCGGTGGGGGTCCAGGAATAACTGTGACTGGGAAACAGACCAGACTATTCTGAGCCGTTCGCTGGAATGGCCATGGGATTTCTCACATGATGATTGTAGGCAACTGCCTGCCAACCCAGAACACGCGTTTCCAGGTAGTGGGACGAAAGAGGAAAGAGAGGAGAACATTCGCATTTTAGACGTTATCAGTCAGCAGGAGGAGCTTGCATCTTACTTGGACAGTTCAGTGTTGTTGCCCTCGTCACGGCGCAGAGAGGTAAGTAGTTCTTGCGCTTGGCGGGTCTAGACTGGTTAACGTTCCTATAGACTTTAGCCTATGCGGACTTGCAGGGATCACCGGATGATGAGAACGGGTATGCAATACTGTACGGCTCAACGGTCAATTATGAGATCGCGATGCATGGCTTTCATGATCGGGATGTGGACGTGGCTACAACAGCCATACGACTTGCACGTGGAAAAGTGGCACCGAGAATGGCACGAGGGCGAACTTCAATTGACGGAGATGGAGCGTATCTGAGATGGACATTGTTCCGAAAGCGTCTGGAGTATCAGAGAGTAATCGAGTGGGCACTGAGGCGGAGCGGTGCCATTGACGTGGGAGTTCTAGGAGAGGAGGTGTATACGGAGTATGTGCCGTACATTCGGGATATGGTGTCGCAGGTTCTGGAAATGGGTGAGGGTGAGGGACGGACGACGAGGAATAGCACGAAGACGAAAAGCTGGGAGGTTGTGACCCTGCTGGGATGGGATGCGAGGAAGACAATCGCAGCAACGGGATTGCAGGGAGGCTGACAGATGTGTGAGCTGTTATGGGTTGAGGGGGGAGCCAACGTGGGGTGGCAGAGCTGTAGATTGATCTTGTTTATTCGTCCAATATAACCTCTTTCGGTTCCTCCACGCGACTGTCCCATATTTGTCCAAAAATCTAAAAGTTGCGCTTTCACACATCCTCAACATCCCTCCTCTCCCTCCTCCCGCCTCTGACGCCATGCCCGACTCCGACGCCAGCAGCGCCAGCCCATCCCCTGTTCTTCCCCACAGGCAGCTCTTGCCTTCCTTTCCTTCCCAAAAAGACCCTCACTCCGCCAGACTATCCCCGATTGCGCCCTTGGCACCTCTTGAATATCTGCAAAATCAGAGAAGAGGTTCTATCACAGATCCTTCCCTCCACGCTGCCTCGACATCTTCTGGCCTCAAACTGCCCTCTTCTCTCCGCCCAGACCATTCTGTCTCACCGTCATCTTCCATGCACAATGACTCCAACCCCAAATCCACCCTCTCAGATCCACGGCCCAATTCTCCCTTTGTCTTCGGAGATGCAAACAACCATCCCTCCGAAGGCACCTCGCCGCATCTTCGCAATCTCCTTCGCTCTCCCTCACTCGAACCACAGACTCACAGGCCCTCCTCCAACGAATCCCATGATCCCTCCCGGTCTAAACAAGGTATCCAAGGTTTGTTCTAATTGTGATTCTAATTCATCTGCCTCATGCTCTCGACATAGGGCTGTCTTCCAAAGATTCCATCCAGAAACTCTCCATCGACACCGATAGGAATGGCCACAGTCGCTCAGGCATGCGTGACTCATTACCATTCGACTATAATATGCGCCGACACTCAATTGCAACTGGCCAACACCCCCATCCACACCACGTCCTTCCTCCTGTTGTACATGGTATAAAACGCAAAATGTCAGTAGATCGCAACATTTTTGCCCCCGTCGGCGAGGAACCAGACTCACAGCTCGTTGGACCTGGCGTCCCGAGCGTTATGGAGGTAGATTCAGAGGGACCTGCTCCCAAGCGACGTGGCTCTGCCATTGATACTCAACGTATTGCACAGCTTAGTCTGAACGACCGCCGAGGTTCTGCTGACTCTCGTAGCCCAATGCCGTGGTGGAACAGTGAGCGCCGTGATTCTACATCTTCTATGTTGTCGAACCCATCGAGCACAGGCGGATACAGCTCGGGATTCACCGGCGGCGACTCACCGCATGGTCGGCTTCCAGCAAGCATTGCGGCTTTCTCGTGGCCCAATTCACAGTCCAATGATCCGTCGACGCCTGGGCAGAATGGAACGGACCCCAACACGCCTAATCTCCCCCGGCCTTTTGACGCAAACCAACCAGCAAACACGATACCCCCCTTAAATTACCTCCCCGATCGACGAATGTCTGTTCCTGATACCCTCATCTCCCCCGGCGGTCCAACTAAAGGTTTGCGACCAAGATCTAGACCCCCTTCACGACAAGGGCAAGCTGTAGAACCGATCACTCGAACCAGTTCTGGTCAGGAAAATTCCAACGCGGCTGGCCCATCTGGGGCATCTTCTGGAGGAAAGAAGGAAGTGGGTTCCACCCCTTATTCCCGCTCGCCCGAGTTGAGAGTGTCACACAAACTCGCGGAGCGAAAGCGTCGGAAGGAGATGAAGGATCTCTTTGATGAACTGAGGGATCAGCTACCAGCAGATCGCGGGATGAAGGCCAGCAAGTGGGAAATCCTGACTAAAGGTTTGGTTTTCCACTTCGGATATACCTGGAGCGCTCATATCCCTACCTTTGTTTAGCTATTGATTTCGTCATCCAGCTAAAGCAATCAAACCAGGACATGGCGCGGGAGATTGAGCGTCTTCGGCAGGAGCTCGACATTACTCGAGGGGGTTCAGGGCCACTACCCTCTTTCCAACCAGGAGGGCCCCCTCCGCCTTCACATGTCGTGTATGGGCAGGTTCCTCAGGTTCCCGTCGTACCTTCGCAAGGGCCGCCGCCACCACTTCTACAACCGCCTCTTCCTGGCCCCGGTCATCTTCCTTTACCCCGATCAACCCCCCAGAATGCCTATCCCTCTGTCACGTCCAACCCACCCTCATTATCTGCACCAAATGGGGGCCTTCACCGGTCTGATGTTGCCCCACCATGATCCTTGTCCTCTCTGAGGGCATGTGTTGTTGGGCAATTGTTCTTTTGTTTCGTTCACTTTTTAGTTTTCAACTATTCTGTTTGGTCTTTTGAACCTTTTGAACCTGATTATCATCGCAGAGATCGAAGTCTTCATGTAAATTTATTCTTGCGTCACTCGTTTTCGGCTTGCTCGTTCCTTTTTCATTCTTGCTATGGAGAAAATCGTACCGATCCGTCGAAAGCTTTTGTGCTCAGGACATTGACTGACGGGATAGCGTTGAGCATTCTCGGAGTCTGGTACCATTATCTGTATTTGTAGATGCAGCATTACTTTGTTCCCTCAATGCAATGGCCTTAGAACTCATGGTTCTTTGATTTTTACGCCCGCACATTTTTTTTTCTTCCTGTGGTTTTCATTTTTGGGAATTTTCCTGTTATATACCCCTCGTTTTCGTAGACAGAATCTGTCGTCAATAAAATCGAGACAATGGATACCCGATGGCCGACATGGAAGAGATTTACATATCCATCATCTTATGCGTTATTGTATCCATGAATACAAACACGACCAAACATGCGCTTGTCATGGATTGGTCATTGCAATACGGAGTCGCCACAAGTCGCATTCTTCTATCTACCATCACGCCTATACCCTGCCACACCAGTTCTCTTTCCCCTACCACCCGGGACCAACACTCGCACATTCCAATTTGCCAACAAATAACACTTAGACGCAAATTCTCATTCCTGCAATGCCACCAAAACAACCCTCAATCGACCTGCTCTTCCATCCAAAGAAGAATAAGAAGCCACAGCAGCCTCCACCACCACGCAAGACTCCCCCTGTTCCGCGACCCAAACCCATAAATGAGAAGAAGGAAGAAGAGGAAGGATTACAACTTCCTGACTGGCCCTTCCAGGAATTCAGACTTCTCTCTTCTGCATTGAATGGTTGGAAATACGACGTGATGAAATTTGACTCGCGCAAAGAGGTGGATCTCTCACGGTGGACGGCACCTGTGAAGCTCAATAGGAAGGATCTGCGGAAGGACGAGCCTCCAACTACGGGCGCGCCCCAGGCCGTAGGACCTATGTTGGGTCCTGATGGGAAACCTGTGATTGGTGCAGATGGGAAGGTGGTTATGGTGGATGCTGAAGGCAAACCGATACACCCTGCCGATGGAACGTCATCGTCTAAAGATAAAGGGAAGGGTGCTGTTAATGCTGCCGCGACGAAGAAACGGTTCCAAAAGAAGACGAGGCAGGTATTTTATGTGCCTGAGGAGGTGAGACAGTTGAGGAAGGAGGAAAGGTATCCTTGGGTACTAGAGGATTCACATCCGACAAATAAGGAGCTTTGGATCGGACAGCTTGAGGACATTAGCAAGGCGGAGACCCATGCGTTTTTCATGCCAGCCGCCAATGACGTTTTCAAGTTTGTGCCTGCGCATCGTTGGTACAAGTTCCAGAAGAAGCTAAAGCATAGTCTCCCGACGGATACGGCCGGCGTCGAGCAATTAGTATGTTTAACGAGGATATATAGATGCATTGTGGCTAATACATTCATGATCCTATTTAGTATACGACGAGCCAGAAGCGCGATCCCCAGGCATGGCTGGCCAGCCGAAATGGAGGGAGGGGACCTTCTGCCGCTACCGCTGCGATGTTCAAGGCTGAAGCTGAGGGTCGGACGATTACGATTGGGAACTCGCTTGTGCATGATGCCGGACAAAGTTTGGGTCCGGGAGGAAGGAAGCTGAGGACTGTGGATAGTGGCATGGACCATCTGTTTGGTGAGGAGGATGAGGATGGGGAGTCTAAGAAGAGGAGAGCGAAAGAGCTCGGTGGGGAGGGAGATATGGATGAGCAGCCATATGAGGAAGACTTTGCGGATGATGACGAACACATGGCACCAGATGAGAATGATGAGGAAGCGAAGGAGGCTGAGGTATGCATTAATTATGCTGAAGAAAGTTTGATGCTTACGGCCATTGATAGGAACGGCTTAAACGAGAGTACAGGGCCGCGAATAAGCAGCGCGAGTCCGGTGTTGATGACGAGGAGGAAGAGGAAGAGAACCCTGGAATAAGCAAACAGGCGAAAGCAATGCAGAAGCTTATCCGCAATCGCGAAGGAAACGATGCCTATGATACTGACGAAGAGAAGAATCCCTATGCGAGTTCGGTAAGCGCTTGTTGTTTGAGGCTGTGCTAGAGAGTTGACTCATTCGATGAATAGGAGGAAGAGGAAGAGGAGGAACTACCCGTGTATACTGGACCTGCCATTCAACAGCAACCCCAACAGGTGGATGTCCGTTCCCAGTCACAGACACCCAAACCCGGAGACGCCACCAAGCCTCAGACAGATGTCAGCAATTCACGAGCGACGTCGCCCATTGCATCACCAAGTTTGGGTGGACACTCGGTTGTTGCTAAACGGGCCACGAGTCCCAAGGCACCCAAACCTAGCACACCAAACGTTAGCAAGGGCAATAGCCCAGCTAACAGCCGAGCGACTAGTCCGGTTACGGGTAGCCGCGCGACCAGTCCCGTGGCGAATGGTCAGAAAGTTAGCAACAACAAGCGGAAGGCTGACGATTTGGCAAACGTGGGACAATCAGGTGTCAATGGTCAGCCAAAGGCGAAAAAGCGGAGAGAGGTGGCTCCCGTCACGCCAGAAGAGTTGCAAGCGATGTTGGTCGACTGGTTGAGGACGACGCCCAAAGAGAAAGCTACCACGAGGGACTGCATCCAACATTTTACGCCATATCTGACAGATCAATCGAAGAAGGGAGAGTTTTCGAAGATGGTGAGGGAGGTTGCGATGTTGAAAGATGGGGTTTTGGTGTTGCGTGCAAGCGCAGCATCTGCGGCGCCTTCGCCAACGCCGATGGCCCAATGATAAAGCGATCGATTGTTGATGGGATATGGTCTTTTGTTATTTTCATTGTTGACTCGGCGTTGATCTGCCCCCATTTGTGGGTGACAGATTGTGAAAGACATTCTTTTGGCTTGATGCATCCTCGTGGGGGTTATTGGCAATGTTTAGTGTTACTCATCATGATCTCCGGTGAAATTATCGTGGGATGCGAGATTCCTCAACGCGGCTGATTTAGCCCGTGGACTGATGTTTTTTTTGTATAAACCTGGCGATGGTCGCCTAGCGTCGATTACGCTGACAGAGCTGGAGTACATGGGATCTGTATGAGGTTCGTCTGGTCAAGAGTGCTGCCTTGCCCTGACATGGTGAACCAGGGAAGTTTTGGCATAGAGGCTGCTGTGTTGAGACGCTCGCAGAGGAGAGTGTAGTGTACATTCCATCCTCGAGGTATGTAACCTGTCCTGACATCACATGCATCAGTGACACTGGGCCTTATCTGCCCGTGACGCCCGACGATAGGGACACACTGAATTCAGTTTAGCTTGTTCTATATTTATCTTCCGAAATTGAACTTGACAAACCCCCTTACAGGTGCTTCGCAGATCGTGTTACTGGGAACACATATCTCTCGTTTCCTTTTTGATTGCGGGAATGAACACGGAATCCACAAGAAAAGAAACTCTTGGGGCGGTATCCTGCTTACGATCAGCATAACAGTTGCGTGCGGCGGGACATCTGGTGGTTAGCGGAATGATGGCGAGCTGTGCCAGATCGTGGGGAATTCCCCCGGCACCACTTAGTGCTACCTCTAGCTTCCGGCGGACAGATGGGGTTTACCGCGCCAGAAAAAAAAGTGGACCAGAAAGTTATTTCCGAACTGTTGAGCCGCATGCTAGAAGACGGCATGAACAAAGCGTGGTGTGCAACAAGATGTGAATGGGCGGCTAGACGCATGTTTGTTTTCGGCTTTCGGCCTCACAAGGCCTTCCGCACTAGGGCTGGGACTTAGGTCCGGTCAGCGCGGCTAACACGAGCTTTTACATAAGTTTAATCTTAGATGTATGGATTTCCATTCCTGGAAAACGATACTTAACGGTAGTCGAGTTGTGCTTGCGTCCTCCCCCTTTCCCCATACCCCTTTCACCCCCTGACTCTCCCTCCTCCTCTCCCCGGGTTCTGTACTGCCCTTTCACCCTTTCCGCCGCCTTCTCTCACCCGTCACATCCATCCCATCGCTGTCCTCTCCGCCAACCCAAGTGACCAATACACGCTTTGGTGCCACTGATGTTGTTCGCCTCGGTGCTTCTCGTCGTCCCTCTTCTTGTTGCTTCCATGCCTGCTTTTGAGCCTCATGACCACTCGGTCAAGAGACGACTTGCTGCTCGTTGGTATCATGACGAAGACCATCCCATCCACTCACTCTTCCGCCGTGGACCCACTGACGACGAAATCCAATATGCACCTGTTGGTTCTGCGGGTCCGCACTATTTGATATATACGCGTATATGCTGCTGTCTGACATATTCATCGCACATAGCCTGGTCAGCTAACTTTCCGTCGAATACTCTGAATCCCAATGACCTGCCCAAGCCTTGGGTTGACGCTCTCAACGCCGCTGTTCAGGCAGGGAAAATCCCAAATATCCCTCAATCGACCGGGGCGAGCGGTCAAAATCCAAGATATCCCACAGGTGTCGATCCGAATGGAAAAGAGGTTTGCTCGGCCACTTACAAGTGCCGGAATCCTGAAGATCATTGGGATAGTCCAGACGGGTATTTCGCGAGCTCCTTCGACGATGGTCCATTGCCTGTCGGTATTCACATTCCTGCCGCAATCTTGGTCCTGACTGTTCGCTCAGCCCACAGATACCCTCGTCCCTTTCTTGCAGCAAAACAAAGTCCAGACGACTCACTTTATGATCGGCGTCAACATCATTCAGTACTGGCGTCAGTTCTTGACGGCTTGGAATGCTGGGGGTGACATTGCGGTGCACACATGGACTCATCCCTACATGACCACGCTCAGCAACCTTGAAGTCGTCGGTCAGGTAAGCGACGATTCGTCTGGGTCCCTGAGATTCGGTCTTCCTCACCTCCTGGCCAGCTTGGGTGGACTATGGAACTGATTCATAACTCTACTGGTGGCCGTGTGCCGAGGTTTTGGCGGCCTCCCTATGGCGACTCAGACAACCGGGTCAGAGCCATTGCTAAAGAGGCAGGTTGTTGTGTCATTTTTGTGTAGGTTTAGAGCTAACTTTGAAACAGGTCTTCGCACTTGAGACTGTCATCTGGAATCAGGAGTATGTATTTAACAAATTATGATACACGCGCCTCAGCCATCATTATAGTACCGAGGACTGGAGCTTGACAACTGGTGGAACCACAATGGACAAGGTCGCAAATGATCTTGATCAGTGGATCTCAGGTAGGCGTCCTGAATTTTGTCAACTCGAGTTTGAGGCTATACCGAACCTAGGACCGAAATCGCCCGGCCTTATCATCTTGGAACACGAGGTCTCCAATGGCTCCGTTAGCTCTTTTATGAATGCCTTCCCCAAGATCGCAGAGCATGGCTGGAAGTTCGAATCCCTCGCGCGTCTGCTTGGTAATGGCCAAGTGTACCAGAACTCCAACGATGCTGACTCCGATGTCGCCCCGGACGATATCATGAACGGTCCTAACACTTCTGTGACAGTGCCGAACGATCCATCGTCATCCTCTGGTACTTCTAGTGGACCTTCTTCAACTTCCCAGTGAGTTAATTGTTTCCCCTTCCGGCCCTCACCGACTAATGTCTACCGCAGGTCAGGATCCCCCACACCTGGAAACCTCGCCGCAAGTTCACAGACACCAGCGCCCAACGCAGCTATGTCAATCTGGAAACAAACCAGCTCGCTCCAGAGGATCCTCACAACAGCTCTGGGAGCATCTTCGGTGACAGCGGTGATGCTTTGGGTATGACCCTACCTCTTTTGTTCCTCTCTGCTTTTCGGACCATCACCATACTGCCTTTCTTTGATTGTACACGCTACCCTACGCGTCCTCTCTTGGATTACTCCAGTTCTTTTCTGGACTGTTGCACTTCTCTTGTGGGACTTTTCCCTTCCATGAACCGTACCATATTTTAGACTACCCCACTTTCACGGGTAGATAGAGCTTTTATATACCTTAATAATCGTCACGTACCGCTTGGACCTTTGCTTCCCCTTGTATTCGAGGACGAACACTGCACGATCGTTTACGAGCGATGGTTATTTCAGTGTTGCTGTTCTTTTGTTGCCGCAGATAAAAAAAAGTTACCAATGTCACACCCCTAAGCCCAGAGTCTCGGAACCTCCGAAGCTCGAGTATAAGTCGTAGAGGTCGACTTGGAGCAGCGGCGTTCTAAATATAATGTGACATTCATCTTGATTGCTCTATTTTTATCTTGGCTTCGCCTCGGGTTCCATTCCAAGTCGAAATCTCTTAGCTTGGCAACGGATCACACCGAAAAATACGACATAACATTGCATTATAATTACAGGGAAAAAGCATCGTGGGTGGATCGTGGCACTTCGTGAAAGGGGGGATGAGGAGGTTTACAGGATACAGTAGGGTCATACAATATGAAGAAAAAGGAACGAAGAGAGCGTGAAGACGCCGGAAGCACAAAAGGGAGGTAGATGATACGGAAGGGACCAGGTGACCATATTGTACAACAACAACCAAAAAGGACTGTCAGAACAAAAACAGAAGACAGAAAGAGTGGAAGAGGAAGATGAAAGCGAATGGATTGGAAGGGTGTGTTGCAAATTAAAAATATAACATTAAATAATCCGTGAGAAACCCAAGAAGGATTGCAAGCAAGGGTATACTTCGGCAACAGCGAACGGGACAGCAATGGTTGGGTTTTGATTGTTTCAATTGGAAGAACGTAGGTCGGAGAGTGTGGGGTGGGAAAGGGGGGGAGATCATGATGAAGACATCAGGCTCGGCCACTTAAGGCGCAAGCCTTCTAACCAACGCATATACAGTAGCTCCGCGATCGGCGACTTGCTCTTGGGTGATGAAGGCGGCTCGTTTGCGTCTGCCGGTGATATATTGTGACTATTGACACTGGTGGGTGATGGTGATGCATCAGAAGGAGATGGGGGTGGCATGCCAGCGATGTCTTCCTGTTCTTCTGTAACAACTAAACCCTTTGCGGTCATTGCGCTCTTTCGGATAATGCGCTTGTGTGGGAAGAGACCACGCGACGTCTGTATGTGTTGTTTGACAGCGGCGTTGCTAAATGATGGTATAAATATCAGCAGGCGCAGGGAAAACCAAGGGGATAACTCACTCGTTGATTCCCTGAAGAATGTCAAGTACGACGTTATACGCTAGTTCTGGGTTTGCGTCTTTGAGTTCTGCAAAGCCACGGGAGAGCATGCTCAAGGATTCAATTTCCCGGGCATCCATGTCGTCGCGAATGGACTAAGGATTGTAACAGATCAGAAGATCAGACTTGTGTTAATCAACCAAGTTTCGTACCTTCTGGAGGATCGGAAGAATAACCTGATCAACCATCGATACACCAGCTTTAGCAAACTCGCTAGCGTTACGCTTGTGGATGGTAGATGACGTGGGGGAAGGTCCACTAGCTTCTTTTCTCAAGCTTCCGACATATTCAGCCGATAACCTGAGCGATCCCACAGGATCGACCTTCTTCACAGGGCGGATAGTATCGATGCCATTCCCAATGTCAGCTGCACTTAATACTGTTCCTGTGCCATCTATGGACGTTCGCGCCGCATATGAGGCACGACGTGTGCTACGTATTGATCCTGTATATGCCGGCGGTGCGCCTAAAAGTTTTTGTCAGCACTACAAATATCACACGCCGTGGAGGGTCTCTAGCATACCTGATGGTGTATCATCTTCTTCAGGGATTTCCTTGCCAAATTGTGCAGCTTTTTCCAGAGGTTTGATCACAACAGTTGAATGAGCAGCTTGAAGGTTTGTGCCAATCCCAGGCAGGAGACCATCGCTTCCCTTGGTCGCCGCACCGGTATCAATAGATGGTTGACTCTCCTCAAACTCGGACTCTTCATCAATATCTGGTACCACCCCGTTAGGTGCCTGAAGGTCCTGTGCCATACTACGTATCGTTCCCATCGCGGACGCCGTACGCACGGTGTCAAAATTCCAATCGCTCCTCATCGTGTTATTGTCCCATGCAATGCTGTTACGGAAAGTCGGGGCAGCAGCTTGGTTCTTCTGCGGTTGTCTCAGTCGCCACTCTTGGTATCTTTCAATTAATTCGGTAAGGTACGACGTTTTGCGGGCTGAACGAATGAAGCGATGTTGAAGCAGTTCACTCGCCGTGGGACGCTAAATCAGAATCAGTAAGTTGCCGCGTTTATGCAGGGAATTTCCACTCACAGCGGCCGGATCCTTTGTCAGGCACTGTGCGACAAAGTCTTTGAATGCTGAAGAAAAAGGACCTTCAAGCACCGGCGGCTTTGCCTTCGGGATCAGGAATAACACTCGCATAGGGTGATACTCGGCCAATGGAGGCTCTCCCTTTGCCATCTCGATGGCAGTGATACCCAAACTCCACATGTCCGCCTTGACATCATACCCCGCCTGCCGAATGACCTCGGGCGCCATCCAAAAGGGTGTCCCAACAAAAGTGTGTCGGAGAGTGTTCGTGAGTTGTGCAGCAACGCCGAAGTCCGCCAGTTTGACCTTTCCTGATGACGATAGTAGGACATTCGCCGCCTTGATGTCTCGATGGATCGTGCCCTCAGTGTGCAGATAATCAAGGCCGAGCAGGAGCTCCCGACAAATAACAGCAATGTGTGCCTCAGAAAAGACGCCCGCCTTCAAGAGATCGAGACATGAGCCTCCGGCGAGGTACTCCATGATGATCCACAACTTGTAGTTGACGACAAACGAGCCGTAGTACCGAGTGACATATTCCGAATCACACTGTGCGAGACTTGCAATTTCCTGTTGGATTTCCGAGATATCATCGTCAGAATCCTCGAGATCTACAAGATACCTGTCAGTCGCACAGCTTTCCACGATGCGCTAGGTCCTCATTGCGCATCATCAGAGGAATGATTAAACACCTATTTGTTTGATTGCAACGATTTGCTTCGTCTCATTATGCATGGCCTTGTACACAGTTCCAAAACTGCCCGTGCCAAGCTTCTCTAACAGCGTGTATTGACTCGCAGGATTGGTGCTCGGAATCGGACATGGTTCTCGGGGCCTGGGCTTGTGTTCAACTTGAGGCGAAGGTGGGGGCGACCGACCGGCAGCAGATTTGGGCTGTTTGGGAGGATCATCAGCATTGAGCCGCTTCAAAATGCGGGAGCCCGGAGACATGATGGGCGCAGAAGGTCAAAGGGCGGGGGAAGCGAGCGCCAGAATGCCTTGTATGCCTGACCTCATGGTCTATATAATCTACCCAAGATGGTTGACAGGGTACACCCACACGTGCACGTCGGCGCAAGGGATTGGCTCAAATTGACTCCACGGTGCCCCGTGAGTACCAAGTGCCAGTACTTTTCCAGGCTCCCATGACGCAAAGGAATACGCGATATCAAGACTCACCATTATGGCAAAGTACAGAAGGAAAAAGTCGAAAAGAGACTATAGTAAAATTGTCGGGTTTCTAGGTTGAAGAGAAGACAGTGGCAATAAGAGGGGGTGTTGCGTAGGGATTATGTACGTGGAGTGGTCAAGTGATGCTTCCACGGCCCAGGATTCCCTGAGAGGTACTCCGTGGCCAGTCGTGAGGAGATTGTGGAAGTTGTCAAAGAGGATGAATGATATGGAGAGAGGACACCCGGGGTCGTAGCGAAGGTGGTGAGGGTATTACGAAGAGGTGAAGAGGGATATGGGCGAAGAATAGGCGCGGGGATAGTGACGATGCCGAGGAGGCGTGGTAACCCTCCAGCAACTTCCACTTTAGGAACATCTCTTCAGGGTCACTGTGAGCCGTCTCACCATTAACCAATCTTCTTGTTTTGCCTTGCTCGGCCCTCATGTGGCATGTATGACGATCAGTATTCGTTCATGGAGCATGGAGCATGTAGCGTCGCTTTGCATAGGAATTATCGTGTGGCATATTGAGACAATGAAGAACAATAATCAGAATCCAAGGGCATATGCATGTCCCGCAGTCGCTCGACACCCATGGTCCAGTCCCCTGACCCCTCATGCCTTCACAGCGTACTTCCTCCTGGGGAAGTTTTGGTCCTTCTTCTTCTGCTTCAGTGTCTTCAGCGACTTTTCGTGCTGTTCATTCGATCGTATATGAGCACCCGTGAAGGGTCCGCCGAATCAGACTACGCACCTTGGTCAGACGCCGCCTGATTGCCCGTGTCTTCTTGGGTCGGAGGTCAAGAGGCTTGTACTTCTTGTCCTTGTAGAAATCACGGAGGTTCTGGCGGGCTTTCTGGTTGATGACAGTCAAGACCCGGGCGATCGACTTGCGAACAGTCGCACTGTTAATTTCCGACGCAAACATATCAGTCTCCTATTCCAACGCAACAAGAAGCACCCGCAACGCACATTTTGGTGAGTTTTGCAGCAGATCCACCGGCGATCTTCTGTACCCGGAGAGTAAGGAGCTCATTCTTGAGTTCGTTCAATTGCTTGTACAAGTCATTCTTCGACCTAGTAACACAAGTTTTAATATTCCCGTCCGTTCGCGCCGCATTAGACCGTTACAAGATGCGCACTTGGATTGGAGCTCGTAGGCCTTGACTTTGCCGGGCATTTTGAGGGTGTCTGTTGAAATACCAGAAATGCAAAGATCAGTAATAGCCCTTCAGACGTGACGTAGTTTCCCGATGACCAGACGACGGATTGAGACCGGACAGCTTCGCAGAAGCTGGGAATATGCATATCTCTTCACCGCGCCAATCATCGTGCAACGGAATGGCATAGGTTTACTCACCTTGAGGAGCGTCGTACTTAGTGATCACTGGCCCTGCCCTACTCACAGTTTGTGTCGTAAACCTTATTTTTCAAAACTATAACGTTGATCCCACGCCACGTCGGCCATCAACATCTTATCCTATCACACCCTTCTACTTAAGTATTATCAATCTCAAAAGTGCTGGATCAATTGCTGCCTCTACCACGTGCACTTCTCTCAACAAGCTCCTCGAAATTGACCAACGTTCCCCCGAATATGTCCAAAGAACTACAGCGTGGTTAGACGGTGTTTCTGCTTTGAGTGACCGACAAAATACCTCACCTCCCATATGTCAAATCGACCCGTCCTTCGGAAAGTTTATCCACCAGGTCCAAGTCGCTGATATCTACGAAGGAAAGAGTGTAAAAAACCATCCCTGATCCTGCACAACACCGTTTACCTTTTGCTCCACCAGCATATGTTGTCGGGATCGTTACCCATTTCCCAAGTTCTAGTCCTCGCGTTAACAGACCCCCTTTATGAGCGACCTCCTCCCTTACTTTCCACAAGTTCTTGGTCAATACCCTGACATAGTCCTTCCACGTCAGCAGCATGGATCAGGAATTCGCTTCATAAACTTAATAAGCAAAGGCCATCCGCAAGGGGCGCCATACGGCATACCTGCAATACTCCGCCAACAGGTCCAGTGACTCTAATCGCAGATTCGACGTTAGTCCATGTGGCCACTGTTTCTCATAAGGATCGACCAGACCTACCTTTCGAGACTTCCATATCCGTGATATCTTGCCACTTGTTCATTGCGACTAACCATTTATCTCCTCTCTTTCTACAACTGCTCCCGGTAGCTAGGCCATCAAGAACCTCTCCTTCATACTTTAGTTTAACCCACGCACCTCACGTCAACGACGAGTTTATCTTTTCCAACAGCCTCCGAGATAGCTTTCAGTCGTTCCAGAGAGAACTTGGCGTTGGGGAATAGATACGAAGTGACAATGACCTAAGAGTACCGCCCATACAGTGAAAACCACACTTCGTGATGTAATTGCGCGTACCTTACTTGCGCCAGCATCTATCCATTCTTTTGCGTTCTTCCCATTAATCCCGCCTCCAATCTGCAATCCACCTAAGTACCCATGAATATGAGAAAACGGAGATGAGTCAAATGGATGGAATGCGGTTGCAACACGTACCGGGCCAAGCAGCAAGTGCCTCCCTCGCAGCATCATCATTCCCTCCACCCAACTTGATAACATGTCCACCGGCAAGATTCCGCTCCTTGTACAGTTTCGCAAACTCAGCCGGTGTCTGGCTGTAATTCCGTTTCCAGTGAGAACACCATCTCACAGCGACGAAACGGAACCCATACACGCCTTGCAACGAAATTCGTCTTCAACTCCTCTGGTTTATCATCTGACAACGTCCCTCCAACTATTTGCTTGACTTTTCCATCGTGCAAATCGATACATGGCCTAAATACGCTTTGTCGTCGTTGTGAAGTCGACATTTCGGGATGCTCTTTGAGTGAGATAAGATTAGATCAGAAAAAGGAAGACTCGTAAAAAAGTCTAGATAGGGGCTTTCGTAATCATCTCATGACCATAACAATTAATGTTTTGGAGTTGTGACTCAAGGCTAGACACCAACCGCGAACATACAAGTACAGAGGTATAGGAAACAATTGTCCCGACGAAGTGTCGCCGAAGCTAACGCACGCGATCAGTACTCCAACGAATTCTCAATGATCTTCATCAAATGCTCCTTTCCATCCGAACCAACAACATTGCCGATACCAGGCGCCAAGTCCAGTACGCGCCTCTGAGGAATTGCACCCTCCGCAAGCTTTTCAACATCGCTTCGTGTATATCTAACCAAACGAGCCCAATTAACCTCATCGCAACAACATAGGGCCGGAAAGCTTACCCAACAGCCTTCAAGCCACGAGGAACATCAAGTCCATCGAGGAATCGCGCGATAGCTTCGTACAAGTGCTTTCCAATGTCGGAGTCAGGAATGCGTGCGATGGAGGGGTCAGAATCGGTCGTAGAATGGAAGATGGCCAACGCGTGGCGGTGGCGGTCGGGGGCCGAGGGTGCGGTGAAATCGAAGACTGGGAAATAATGATTAGCTGGATATATTGATGGGCTGGATGTCTCGTGAGGCTTACCAGCGGGTCCAGTCAAGGCGACACTTGAGAAATGAAGAGTAAATACTTTGTTGCTTCCGGAAAAGAGGATTGATTTACCTAACACCGTGGGGGATAATAGGAGTATCAACGACGTAACCTGGGTGCTTATACTTGGGACCTTTCTTGTTCAATCCAGAAATCTAGAGGTCAAGGTCAGTGCTGCAGCATCACGTCACATCATAATTCACGGACTGGATAGCTAATGCCATGGCACAGGTGAACGCCAGCATTTCCAAAGCCAATACCGGCGAAGGAAGCTGCCAAGCTTGAAGGCGTCGTCAGCATCTGCAACCATAAGTATAAACTTGGACCTACAGCATCTGCTGTCTGGCTTCGTAGTCGCTACTGCCGTTCTTGTGAATACGAGGAAGATACTTCACAGTGGTTTGTAACGCCCAGAGGGAGAAGACATCAGCCACAGGGTTGCTTCCCTGGTACGAGGGACGCAAAATCGGATTGGCAGGTCGTGGCGTGCGTTCGGTGTACCTGAAACGCGTAAATGAAAGCGTTGTGCACCAGTGAATACACCACTCACGGGATTGCAGTGTAACTCTCCAAACTATGGAATAGCACGTCGAGACCAGCACTGATTTGCACCTCGGTGGGGCACGATTCAGTGTTTTGAGTGTCCTGGGAGAGAATATTTATTTTTGACGTCGATTAACTGCCCAACAAGAGAAATACTGACCACAATGCCAAGGATGGGTTTCATTGCTCGGTTAGAGATACCAGTCTTGAACGAGCGGGAAGTAATATCAAGTATAGCTGTTCCAGTGGTTTCGGAGCCGGTACCAGCGGTCGTTGGGATTGCGATTAGCGGACGCAGAGCCTGGGTGACTGGTAAGCCCTTGCCAATTGGCGCGTTGATGAAATCCAACAAATCAGCGTCTTTGTAGACAGAGAATCTGCAAGGGATCATCAGAACCCAACCAATTCAGACTAAGTTCAACTCACAGGTTCGCTGCTTTGGCGGTGTCCATTACGCTACCACCTCCGACGCTGCACAAAGCTCAAACTCAGTAGCATTGGTCTCATTGGCGCGACTCACGCAAGGAAGTGGCTGAAGTCGTGGTTACGAGCCCAGGTTATTGCATTTCGCCAACTCTCCTCTGTGGGCTCGGCTACGACTTGGTCGTATACCTCGAACGGGAGGTCAGTTTGGGACTCCAGAGCAGCAATAGCCTATGACGTATGACCTCCGATTATCAGAGATGATGTATTTCAATAAGGGTAAATGATGTACCGCTTTCATAGGCTTGAGCTTCGCGACATTGGGGTCCGTGAAGACACCCACCTAAGAATGGTCGGATCAACTTGGGTATGTTGAACCGGAAGTCGCTGAACGTACTTTACGAGCCTTCATATTCTTGAGGTCCATGCCCACCTCAGAAGTCACCCCGTCGCCAAAGCGGAGGTTAGATGCAGCGACCTATGGGCACATGTGATAAGATGACTACTTGGATTGAACATTGGCGGTGTTACCTCGAAGGCGTATTCCTTTTCGATTTTTTCGACAGGAGTTGCGAAATTGCGGAGTTGGTTCATTGCTTGCGTTTGGCCATGCGGGTGCACATGGGGACGACCACCATGACAGGGGCAAGCGGAGTGTTGGGAGGCATTAATAAGGCGAAGGATGGTATTCCTAGATGCGGACATGGATGGGGGAAAGGCTGGTGAGAAGAATGCGGGGTCAGGGGGTGAGTTATATAAGTTCGCGTGCAGGTTATTTCTGGGAAGAATAGCCGGTTGGCCGCGGTCGCGTTCCCCATCTTAGTGCAAACCAGGGAGGAGCACGTGAGCGAACGAGGATGGAACTTTACGCGAGTGTCGATGCGTGAAGGACAATATGACAGGCATAATACAAATCCCGGATACCCCAGATGTGGGCAGGGAAAGCAAAATTGTGGGGATGATTGAATAGGCGCAGAGGTGAGAATTACATAGTTGGAGCACGCACATGGTGATACATCAGACAAACAGGCGGCTGTTGTTCTCTTGATTGAGTCCCTCTGCCTCTGTCGCTGCCAATTGTCCCTCCCTAACCACTCTCCTTATCCACCTCCCCTCTTTTCCCCGGACTTATCATGAAAGTCCCTCTTACGTTCTCTCTTGCCTTTGCGGCACTTGCTTCGGCCCACAAGTTTTCTCTTAAGCGTATCAAGCACCAGCCTCAGGACATTCTCAGGCGTTCCCCACAAGCAACTTCAGGCGGGCAGGTGGTCACTTCAAACCCTAAGAGTGGTTTTAGCCTTAGGTGCCTTGTTATGCGGCCAGTTGTTGATCTGTACTGACACCTCACAACTAGCACCATTCATGACCTGCTTTATCTCGTCAATGTACGCACCCACCCTCTCATCCCCGACAATTAAACTCAGCCTTTATTTCAATTCAGATTACTGTTGGTGGTCAAGGTCTGTTTATCTAGGTTCTGTGTACATCCTGTCTATTTATCTTTCTTCAGAATATTCCGTGCAACTCGACACCGGTTCGTCAGACCTTTGGATAAAAGGGGATGTTCATCCATTACCTGGAGCGACTACAATGGTGAGTTTTGACTCTGAGACACCATTCCTCTAATGCTCATTCCATGGCCAGGACACCACCTACAATATCAGTGTGAGTAATACAACCCTCAAGTCCAGCAACATGTCCCTAATCTTGCCGTAGTATGTTCTAGGTTGGGCTGCTGGTCATCTTTCTTACGCACCCGTGGAGTTTATTGGGTGAGCCATTTCCACGTTTCTATACAATTTTTCGCTCATAGTATTCTTCAGGCTCAAGGTCCCCAAGCAAGCTTTCCTTGACGTTACTGATGCAAACAACCCCGTGCTCGGATACGGACTTCATGGAATTGTTGGCCTCGGTTTTACTTCCCTTTCTAACATCGACTATGCTGTCAACCAGTCCTCTTCGGACACGGGTCGGAGTCTACTATACAACATGTTCGCCGTCAACCCTTCAGAACCCAACTTTCTCGCCTTTTCGTTGCACCGCAGCACGGAGGCGGAAGATGAGGTGGAAGGGAGCTTCTCAATAGGTACGATTTTCCATGCTCCCGCTTGATTTGCCGTACTCACTGACCCCATCTTCCAGGCGAGTATGAACCTGAATATGCCGCCGTCGCCGACACCGCCCGCATTCCGACCTGGCCTGTCCACATGCCGAAGCGGTGGACCGTCCTTTTGGACTCAGTCATCGTGGGGAGTGAAATTACAGTTCCTACAACCCAGGTTGTTGGTGCTCCTAGCAATAAAGCTGTCGTGTTGATGGACAGTGGTGCATCCTATACGTGAGTAATTTGATCGGCACTCATTTGATTTTGTTTCAATCAATATGATGGCTGATATATTCCATATAGCTACGCCCCGAAAACAATCACAGATGCAATTTATGGAAACATTACTGGTGCTCGGTTTGATGAGCTGAGCAATCAGTGGCTTGTTCCGTGCGATTATGAGATTGACATGGCTTTCCAGATAGGGTCCGTATGCTATTTTACTGTCATTGAAAAGAAACCTCACATTTGTGATCAGCGGTCAGATATTCCCGTTACACCCTCTCGATGTGACTCCTGCGACGGCCGGCAACAATTCGACTTGCGTGGGTACATTCATCCCAAGCCAACTAGGGCCTCAGAGCCAATTGTGAGTCCTCACTTAAACCCTCATCCAACTTTTCTCATCATGTCCACAGTGACTGGCTGATTGGAGACAACTTCCTTCGTTCCGTCTACGCGGTCTATGACTTCGGTGACTATGACGACAAAGGTGTCATGGGTAATCCCTACATGCGTCTCCTTCCTCTCATCAACCCCGACGAAGCCTCCGCCGACTTTCACAAAATCCGGGGCGGCGTTCCGAAGCAGAACATCACCTATGTCGGTCTTGATGGAACAGCAAACGCACCCTCATTCTTTATCTCAGACGACGTCTCTGAATCGCTCGAGATGATTAGCAAATTCATCCCAGCCATGCTCGGCGTTGTTGCTCTCAACGCTCTCATTCTTCTTGTCCTCGCCATTGGCGGGCTGATATACTGGATGAAGAGGCGACGCCTGAGGAGGTTGGATAGGACGAGGAGTCTTCGTGGACAGAGGGGACGGATGACCCCGATGCAATTGAACCCTATGCCAGGTTATGTTGCAGGTGAACACCCGTCACCGTCGACCCCTGTAGTTTATGAGCCTGTGTCGATGGCTTTGACGGAGGACACGTTCGTGCCACCCGCACCTGCATTCCATAAGTTTGATAACTCGATGCAGCCTGGTGACCGGCCAAAATCGATCGCGTGATGGTCTTTACATATTCCTTTTCATGGACTTCTTTTTGCTTTTTACTTCCTCGATGGGTTTATCTTGCTTGCCCAGTGGACCATGTTGCTTTCCGCTCGTGTTTATCTTGTTTCTACTGACACGTTTGCGTTGTAGTTTGCCTCGGCTTTTTTCCTATTCCTAATCTTTTTTTATTAACGTTTATTGCCACTTGTGGTTTTGGATTTAGCCATAACGCGCCTCGATTCCATGCACTCCGCGTCACCCGTCACCCTCCACAAACTAAGCGTTTTACGCTTCGATACTGGTATGGACAGACGTCTCGTCCTCGTATTTGCCTTACGATTGCTGTTGTTATCATGTCATGCTGTCATTACCTAGCGCCCAAAGGGAAAAAATATATCGTAATCCCTTTTTAGTTTCGGAAGTCCAATGTCTCCCATTATCAATTACCATAAAATACATCAGCGAGAGGTCTAAAGAGTGGTGGGACGACCTAGTGTGTTCCATGTATATATCAAGCAGAAGCAGCAACACTAGCCTTCCGCTCCCTCCTCCCCCTGGCAAGTTTCGCCGCCTTGACCAAAGGCGACCCGCTCCCAGAAACCGTCTTGTGTAAAGTAGGAATCAACGCCTCCTCTCCTCTCTCTTTCAACTCCATCCTCGCCCTCTCCGCTAAAACCTTCCACCTTTCCTGCTGCTCCGGATACTTCTGCTCTGTCGCCCCACCGAGTACATATTCCACCATCTCTACAATGCCCTGCGCCAACTTGGCAACAAAGAAACCACGTGCTTTAAACGCCCTCCGACTCTCATCTGCAACCTCACTCGTCCGCGCCAGCAACATATCAATACCCAAATGATCCACAATCCGCAAACACTGTCGCATATGCGCACGGTTCCGCGTCGCGTATGCTGTACGCACAAGACTTGAGACGTTTTCGGCTGTAGGTGGAATATTGCGTCCCTTTGCACGTTGGTCGAATCGTGGAGGCGAAGCGACGGCACCGTCCATAAAGTCATGCGAGTGGTAGCCGGTCATGAGGTCGAATGTGCGCGTTGCGGAGTTCCAGTCGGCAGAGTGCCAGCAGGTGACGAGGACGATGTTAAATGTGGATGCTTGTGGTCTGATTTTTCCCCCGTTTGGACCGGTTACTTCTTGACGTAGCATCCATTCGAGGGTTTGTAGAGATTGGTAGGCTGAGGATGGGACGTTAAGGACTTGATGAGCGCGTAGGACTTCTTCCATGTGTAATCTGTCTAATAACTCGACACCACCCACGTCCGCGGGGCGTCGTTTGACTTGATTGAAAAAGTCGATACAGAGGTCGTAGTTATGGCTTGTATTGCATAACCGGAAGATCGCAGATAGGGAATGTGTGGATAGGGGGAGTGTGCCGGTTACGCGTGGTGTTCCGGGCGGACATAAACCAAAGAAGTCGCGAACGATTTGGAATGCGAGGTCGTGATCCGAGGTTTGGCCTCGCGTGAGTGCGGAGATGGCAGATGTGGCTAGGTGTGAGTCTATGACAAGATTGGATTGCCGTTTAGAGGCTTTCATTGCTTGGGACCATAAGAGTCGGGCATCGGCTTGTCGGAATGTAGATGTTTCGGTCTCTGGACGAGAGGCGAGAGCTTGGAACATGGATGTGTAGATGAGCTGGTTGGGTGCCAAGGGGCCGTCGGAATCGAGGGAGTAGAAGACGTCGAATATGTCGTTGTAATATTTAGCATCGCCAAGGATTTTGATATAGGAGGCAAGAGGGTCGACGGAAAGTTCAGGGTTGTCTGGGTCGACGCGTTTGATGGATTTGAGGTGTCGTGTGAAGGCGTCATAGAGCGAGCGAGCATTTTTGAGCTGCTGGGTATATCGCGAGAAATCCTCGATACGTGCTAGGCCATTGAGCATGGTTAAAAATGTTCGTGTAGTGGGACTGTGACCACGTCTTTTCATCTGTGGGAGAAGCGTATGTGAATATACCGGACTCTGTAAAATAGGACGAAGGACATACATCGACGTAAAGCGAGTACGCGAGCTTGTATCGATTGGCCTTCATGGCCTCCCAGATGAGCGTGTTCCAAACGGGAGTGTTTTGCGCGTCCAGAGGCGAGTTCTTGAGCAGTGACACTGCATCATCCAATTTGCCTCTATCACACAGCTTCTTGAGTCGCTGGGAAAGGACATGGGGTTCGAGCAGCTTTAACCCCTCCTTATTCTTGTCATTTTCCTTTGCGGCATCCGGGGGCAAGTGCTTCGAGCGAAATTTGGGTGTCTCCTTTACAGGCAGAGGAACGACCTCCTGTTCTTTCGCTTTCCCTTTTCGCAAATCCTGGCGTCGGAGCCACCGAGGCAGGCGAGGTTCCTGCGCAAGATCGAGCTCTGGAGGTGCACGGTGTTTCTGCGCGGAGTTTGGGGCAGTAAGGCTAAACGATCGTGTCTGCAGCGACGCTGGTTTTGAAAGATGGCGGACGGTTTGGCGAAGCATCAGATGCAGCAATGAAAAAGTTGACGAAAAAGCTGGTGTATGTGGGGAGCCGATGGGAAGGTCACGTGCGGATCGAGATTAGTCCGTGAAAAAGCCAATTAGTAGTGGGGCATTCTCCTCCTCCGCCATATCCGACGTTTCGCCTCTCAGTCCCACTCATGCAATGATGCAACACGTCGCTCTTTCCCACTGCCTTATAATCCATCACAACCACACTCTCTCCCCCACCTGACCATGTCCCCACTCCACGCCCTCGCTCTCTGGATCTCATGCCTTGCTGCCATTGTCGCCGCAGTCCCCACCTTTGAACACTTTACCTCATGGGACTCAAACATGGGTGACCTCATCCCAGGAGCCTCCTACATCCAAGCCATCGGGAGGCAAGATGCAGGCGTTCGTCACATAAGACATCTCAACGTCCACGTTGAAGGTCAGTCCATCACTTTGTCCCTTACGCATCCAATCGACCCATCTCACACCCTTAATAAAGGTTTCCCCGGAAACTTGACTGCTGTCACCAACGATCGCCGCCCAGAGTGGTTCTACATCCGCCAAAACCAACTCTACCAGGTCGTCAACTCGACCACCATCTACGCCGTCAACCTCAAAAACATCGGCATCCCCGACTATCCCCTCCAACTTGTCAGCTCCAAGAAGCGCGAGGGTAATCGCTATAGTGTCTGGAGATGGCAGGGCTCTATGCTCTTCTACGAGGAAGGCAAACTAAGTAACGGTGGTCTGTACTATGAATGTACACTCAAGGACGGTCATCCTGGCATCTTCACATTCTTGAAGAAGTTAGTCGTTTTATGGATTAACGCATGCACGAACCTAATTTCTCCATTCCAGTGTCAAACCACCTGCTGAGTGTTCGCCTATGACACTCCATGGCTTTAACAGACTCTTCCTAAATGATCAGTCTCAAGGTGGCAGGTGAAAGGCATTCACGGTACCCTCATTGTATTCTAGCCTTAGTGGAATGTATCGATATTCCGATTCATATCATGATCAATTTCTTCGCTCAGTCCGAGACTGTGGTAACTATAACCATCCCGCCAGTCTTGGCGAGCTCGGTAATCTTGATACGTCAATGCGGGTACAATACCGCGATGGGACCTTCCTTTTTGTCGTCCCCGTCCTGTCTGGCAACCGCAAACACGCCGACCTGATGTATCGAGTCGGTATCCACGATGCCGCTATGCGTGTGCTCGTCCTTGAGCAGAGCAGGAACACTGAAGCCGAAGCACCATGGGACCTGGGAGTGATTTTCAGGTGCAGACTTTTGACTTTCGATCTGCAGTTGGAATTTGATGATGGGGAAGAGTGTGAGGGTTGAGAGGGTGGCTTGGAACCTGAGGGTGTTGCTGGAGAAGCTCATGGTGCTGGTGAGGAAGATTGCTCCGGGCGGCAGTCTTCCATGTCCTCTGGTTTCTGTTTACGGTGGTCTGGCAGTTCTGGGGTGTCTTCCACTGGATCCTTCGCATTTGTTGATCATCAAGAATGTATGGAACGGGGAAGGAAAAGATACTGCAAGAAGGTTCGTCAACGGATTGTAACGTTAGGAGAGAGAACATACTTAACATACTTGTTACTCTGGTGATGTCATTCGTCGTCACGGTGTCACAGAAGTGATATGCAGAAAACGCTCACAACAATCTCCCACGTGACCAACACTGCACTCAAAGGACCCTGTATTGGAAGAAAGGTCATCTTTTAACAAAGGCGAGTGCGACACGTAACCTCGAACATTGGCACGGATGACGCAGGCGGTGGAGATGAAGAGGCTGGGATACAGAGATGATGCGGTGATGAATAATATCCCCTTGCTTGGCAAGGGCTTCTCTACTTGTTTCTCTACTTGCATAATTCCCATCAATCCGTCTCATCGCGTACACAAGCACAAAACGGACTTTGATCTTATCTCTGACCGGTGACCATAACAAAATACTGCCAAGCAAGGGCTCTTGGAGATGGAATTGACACTCCTAGTGGCAAGAATGGCGGTGCAGAAATGGCTGGGGTCAAGTGGGATGTTCGAAGATAGGTGTACATATTGTGATGTGTGGTGACGGCATGGAAATCAAGGGACCTGCACTGGAGCTTTCCAGAGAAATAGGGTTCCTTGGGGGGGGGCTACTTAGGGGCTGAGGTAGGGGGTTGCTGCCCGAGAGCACTGTCTCAGAGAGGCAGATCACTAACGAGAGCTCGGGACAGGTAGGATGGTGGCACAGGCGTAAAGGACAGATGACTTGCTACTCGGGTGATAGACGCTAAGGTACTGTCGTTGTCTCCTCACTCAACTCCCGCTATTGACGTGAGAGCCTTCACAGGGAGCGCTACTCTAAATGCCTCGAGACCAAAGCATGTCACAGCTATCCTACATGCCCATTGACCCACATCAACCGTACATTCGTCCAGGACCTATCTATTCACGATGTTCTCTTGTCTGAAACGCTTCAGAAAGAAAAAGCCTGATAGTGCCTCTGCGCTCACCACCAGTACCTCGGTTCCTGGAGCTCCTCGTGTCTTCCCAAGAATCGAAACACCTCTCTCTGGACCTACGACCCCTCAGGCTCTCCCAAAGGTCCAAACCCCAGCACCTCCATCCGGTAACGAATATCAAGACGTCACCCCGACACCACAACAAAACCCGTCAACACCACGCGAGAACGTGAAAACAATGGCGAGCACCGTCCTTCATGGGCTGGTGTTCGTAGCAGAAGGAATCGAGGGTTGCTCGGATCTCTGCCTACCCCTGAAAGCTGTTGCCTCTGCGTTCTTGACAATTCACAAAATCTTCGATGTGCGTAAGCCATCTATATCGTATTCATCTCACTGAGCTCCGGCGCGCAGGGCGTATCCGCGAACAAGGACGAACTAAAGGAACTCGAGACAAGATCGAAAGTTATCCTATCACTTGTGAAAAGGTGCGAGGAAGAAGGAGCATTGGATGCGCTTGAAGAGAGGATCCAAAGTTTCTCCGCGTGCGTCTCGGCCTTGCCTCTTGGATTAGCATCTGATTTTTCTTTGGCTGTCTCACAGAGCTATAGAGAGCTTGATTGAAGACATCAAGCACTTGCAAGATCGACCATTGCCGACACGCATTGCCGAAATTTCGAACGATCCCGGAACGGTACAAAAGATATTGAGGAACCTCAATACTGTTTGCAATCTCTTCCAGGTAGGTGCCCAAACCGCGGATCGTACCCGTATATCCATTGTACTCATCGTGCTCCACAGATCGACATGCAGTTTCAAACCAATGTAACAGTGCAGAATATCTTACAGGTAAATAGTTTTGCGTCGGAGGAAGCACATCCTGGCTCACATATTCCATCAACAGATGATGAACTCCCGTAAGCCGCTCGTCTTGGTGAGAATGACAACACGCGACGCTTACATCGTTACAGGACCAATAAACAAACTTCTTCCCGAGAGCACCTCATACCGAACACGGCGCTCCGCCTATGGCGATCCCACAAGATGCATGACTGGCACACGTACTCATGTCCTCGAAGAGTTGGAAACATGGGCCTCTGACGAGCAGTTTCCCAAGGTGTATTGGCTCGTCGGGATGGCGGGCACTGGGAAATTAACGATCGCTGAGTCGTTGTGCGAGCTCCTGGAACAACGACAAATGCTCGGGGCGAGTTTCTTTTGCTCTCGAGCCTCAGACAAAGCTAGTGATGCACGCTCCATCGTCCCAGGTATAGCGCACCATCTTGTCAAGGGTTCTCCCGTTTTTGAGGCAGAGGTCACGAAAGCCTGCGGGAAGGGCCTGGATTTGCCGAACTGGAACGACTTGGAAAAGCAGCTCAGTACCCTCATCGGTGACCCATTACGGATTGCGCTTGGTGGCCAGGTCAAGGTTTACAAGGTTGTCATCATCGATGCTCTCGACGAATGTACAGACCCCCACATCGTTTCCCGTCTCATCCAGCTCATCCTCAAATCCGCTTCGAACCTTCCCCTCAAGCTCTTCCTTGTCAATAGAACCGACCATCGCATTTCTCGCGTCTTCGGTTCCTCGCAGGGTTCTCATGAGACTTTTATACTTCGCGACATCGAGAAAGACATAGTCGAGAGCAACATTCGATTGTATGTAAAAGAATCACTGGCCGAGATCAAGAGGTTCTGGGATCCTAACAAGGAGGGTGGGTGGCCTCCCGACCATGAATTGTCCCAAATCGTCAAGGACTCTGGGAGACTTTTCGTTTATTCATCCACAGCTGTGCGCTATATTCGAAATGGCGAGCTCAATTACAAACAGCGTCTCACTGCCTTGCAGAGTGCGCATGGAGCCGGCAACAAACCTCAGCCATCGACGGGCTCTATGGAGATATTCTTACCAACGCCTGTCACGACCGGGAAGAGGAAGAATTGTCACACACAGGGACCCTCCTCTCGTTTGTTATATTCCTCCGACATCCGTTATCAATCAATGTTCTTTCCGTACTGTCCAGGATACCAGATCCTGCCATTTATTTATCGCGACTCAGCTCCGTCGTCCATATCCCCACCGACGAAAACGCCTCCGTCTCCTCTTTTCATGCATCCTTCCCCGACTTCATTATAGATCCTAAACGATGTCCACCAAATCGTTTTTCCCCGTTCACTCCCCCCCGTCCTGCCAGTGCCCATGCAGAGCTTGCACTCAAATGCCTGGAGCTCATGAACGAGTCGCTCAGGTATAATATCTGTGATACCCCTGAAGAGTTGACCTTCTCGCACATGAACAGAAGGAACCAACCCGAAAATGCCAGCAAAATCCCCGAGGCACTCCAATACGCATGCGTTTACTGGGCCGTCCATTTGAGTGAGGTCCGTGGCTCGGGCCAGCCAGTTCTTATAGGCGCTCTACGCAACTTCCTGAATACCCACCTCTTGTACTGGATGGAGTGCCTGAGCATAATCAGCCGACTGAAGACAGGAGTTTATTCGCTTCCCGGTGCAAGTGACGCACTCTCGGTAAGTGTTGATTAGGAGGAAGTCAGGTTCGTGTGCTGATGTCGTTGCAGGGCATCCAAACTACAGATGTTGAAGATCTACGACCACTCACTGACGACGCCCGTCGATTCTTGCAGCTGGTTTTCGAGTGTATTGAGCAGCATTGCTTCGAGGTTTACCGGTCAGCGTTCACGTGGATTCCCAAGAATTCATTGATACGTCAAGTCTATGTTGCGCAGGCGAAGCAGACGGCGGGGGTTACATTAGGTCTGCCTGACTCGTGGGGACCGATGGAACTCTGCATCGAAGAGGGTTGGATGGTCAATTCTGTCGCATTCTCCGGTGACGGTAGACAAGTTGCCTTCGGATCGAGTGATCAGACGGTCAAAATTTGGAACGCGAGGACAGGCGAGTTGGAAGCCAAGCTGGAGGGCTACACAAATGAAGTGGCATCTGTCACTTTTTCGCGCGACGGCATGCAGGTTGTATCTGGATCGCATGATCGTACAGTTGGGGTTTGGAATGTGAGGACAGGCGAGTTGGAAGCCAAGCTAGAGGGCCACACGGGTTGGGTGGTATCTGTCACTTTTTCGTACGACAGCACGCGGATTGCCTCCGGGTCGCATGATGGGACGGTCAGGATCTGGAATACGAGGACAGGCGAGTTGGAAGTTAAGCTGGGGGGCCACATGGGTTGGGCGACATCTGTCGCTTTTTCGTGCGACGGCACGCGGTTTGCCTCCGGATCGTATGATGGGACGATCAGGATTTGGAATGCGAGGACAGGTGAGTTGGACACCAGGCTGGAGGGCCACACGAATTGGGTGAGATATGTCGCTTTTTGCGCAGCGACACGCGGTTTGCCTCCGGATCGCATGATGGGACGATCAAGTTATGGGATGCAAGGACGGGCAAGTTAGAAGGCGAGCTGCGAGGCACCCCGGGTTGGATAATATCTGTCGCTTTTTCGTGTGACAACACGCGGTTTGCCTCCGGATTCTGTGATGGGAAGGTCGGGATTTGGGACGCGAGGACAGGCAAGTTGGAAGTTAAGCTGGAGGGCCACATGAGTTGGGTGACATCTGTCGCTTTTTCGTGCGACGGCACGCAGTTTGCCTCCGGATCGTACGATGGGACGATCAGGATTTGAAATGTGAGGACGAATGAGTTGGACGTCAAGCTGGAGGGCCACAAAGATTCGGTGACTGGCACGCGGGTCGCCTTAACATCTCGCATTGTCAAAGTCCGGACAAAACGCCCCCCGACTCTGACCAATGATTCGCACAACATTGAACTCCAGTCCCATCCCCATTTCCTTTCCTTTTCTAATGATGGCCCCTGGGTGGTGGGTGCACCTCATCATTGCTGGATTCCCTCCTCTTATCGGGATATCAGTTCATGTGAATCTTCTGCTGACCAAGTCCGTTTTGGATATGCATCTGGCTCTGTAGTTACTCTGAACATAGCCTCTGCAGCATAAATATCTAGCTTATGTATTTTGATCATCAGTCACATCAGTCTGTATTATTCTGCATTCAACTGTAGCTGGGCGTTACAATTTCATAAATCCTAGATTTGGTTACGGTAATTGTCCCAGCTAGTGTAGATAATCTTAGACGATGCATGAATCGAATTTCTCCGTTCCGGCGCCAAACCACCTGTGGAGTGCTCGCCTGTGACTCTCCGTGGCTTCAACGGACTCTTCCCAAATGATCAGTCCAAAGGCGGCAGGTGAAAGGCATTCATGAGACCTTCATTGTATTCTAGCCTTAGTGCAATGTGTCAATACTCCGATTTATATCATAGATAATATTCTTCGCTCAGTCCGAGACTGCGGTAACTATAACCATCCACAATTAATCTACAACCTACGCAGTCTTCCGCTTTTTGTGAATCGTGAGGTCGATCCGCCTCACGATAAAAGTAAAGAGGAACAATCCAAAGAAAACAGCCGACACTGCCAATGGTTTTCTGAAATGCTCCTTTGCCGAAAGCTTGTAAATGACCTGTGTCCATGCAAGTTCGGAGAAAGGAAGCCGTTAATCGTCGGGAAAGCTCATCTCGGACAGCAATGTGGAACTCACATAGATATTTTGGGCATGTCTGATGGTGAGATCCTTGTATTCAAACATGATAGCGGGGCGGCCAATGGTATCTAGGTAAGTCGTGTGCTTATCGAGCCACATGGCGCGAGCTGGATACGGAGTAACGACTTCAATATCCCTAAGAAGAGAAGCAGGCAGAACCAAATTAGCCACTATTTATACACACAAGTTCGTCATAGTAACACTCACGTAGCACCCTCGGGAAGAACGACCTTCACCTCTAAATTGTTCACGACCGCACCAGGAACGGCTGTCATAATCGGGACCTCGACATGATACTCTCCACTCGACTTGTTATATCCACCAACATTAGCCAAATCAGCGTCCCAGCCCAAAGTGAAGGTGTAATTCCAACCACCCATCAAAGGGTACCTAGGCTTGAACTCCAAAACGCTGGTCTTCTTGACAGGTTGACCTTTCGGTACGGCAGGAGCGACATTGAGTCGCGAAGTCGAGACATTCCCAATCAGATCATAGTAGTAGGCATTGTTGATACCAGGTGGAAGGTCCATTCGGAGAGAGTGGAGGATGTGAGGTGTCTTGGTGCCGTAGAAAGCTTGTTGTTGATAGTCGACGCGAGAAAAGTGGCCTTTGAGTCTACAGAGGATAAGATATTAGTACCATGGCTTCCGTCTTTCTTGAGATGAAAGAACCAACTTGGGACCAGCGTTGTGCAAGACGATGTGGTCCTCAGTGTTGATATTCGACCCCCAGTGGCTGATTTCCACGGCACGTTTGTAACTCGTAACCTCGAGAACGGGTTGTTCGTGGTAGTAACGGATGGTGACAGGCCGTTGATAGGTCTTGAGGAAATCATTGCTCGCCGAGACAGGGAGGTTATTGAAAGGACCGTAAGTGACCGTAGCACCCGACTTGGACGCGACATTGTCAGAGGTGAAGGGCTCGACGCTCTCTGGGGTGGTATAGGAGATGATACGGGGAGCCAAAGCCCTATTCCGCGGGTTCAGTGGTGGTGGGGATGAGATAGAGATAAAACGTACTTGATCCTGGTACGTTGAACCAAAGTAGGGTATGGACTGAGGACATAGAGGTCGGTGGTGTACCTCAGCGCCTGGTCATCTTTCTGGCTCGCATATTCTGGCCAGGGCTCGGTCACATGCGTCTGAATCGTCTCCAACACCAGATTCATCGTCGCATTCACCGCCAACTTCTTGGGCAACAACACGTCAACCTCTGTATATTTCCTATCATCCGCAAGAACATGGTCATAAGGGTTGATAGTCAGAGAGGTAATATACCACTAGTAGCCAGAAGCTATAGTTATACTCACGCGTTAGCGTAAAAAGGCCTCTCCCGAATTTCCAAGGGATCCTTCTGTCCTTTCACCTTCACTTCCAAAAAGCTTGAAGCATCCCTTTCCCTCCTCGGAAATGCAACTGTGTAGATGTCTTGCCCGTTCGCCAGACTCTTGATTGCATACGTCGTCGTGACGTGGACAATCGACCCGCCCAGCTCCGCCGTGCGTACAATCGCAGTGTTCTCAAATGCCGCTTCCTCTGCACTGCATGTTGTGGTTATAGATAAGAGAGTGAGGAGGAGAATACGAGGGAGTGTACGCCAACCAAGTGGCATTGTTATGGTTTGTGAGGGATGAAGAGGAGTTTTTGGAGGTGTGAATTGTATGGGATGGTCGTTGATGTCACGTCGACGTGTCCAATCTCGTGGTTACTATTTTTAGCCAGCCCGTATGTTCACGCGTCGTCTGGGGGTTCCCAGTCCCTCTCCTCATAAGTATTTCGGTGCAAGTCAATTACCTTAAATTAGAAGCCTGATGAAATATCTAAGAGACTACCAACACCATGTAGGCGCAGGGTTTCGCAGAGGAACGTCCTCCCGTGTAACACCAGCAGAGACAATCCGTTTGAGAATCTTCTGTCTCCGCTCCGCCTTTTTCTCCTCCATGGTCTTGCCCTCCCGCAACACGACGGTCATTTTCGAGTTTGGATGTTGTCGGACACCGTAGTGGTTTCTACCACGTGGTTCAATCTGACGTGGGCCGCGAGGACCTTTGGTCACCCACGCCTCGGCTGAAAATTAGGAACTCAGTCAAAAGGATAGAGGGAAAGCATGAAAGAAGACATACAAACGATGAGTTTGGAGCGGTCTAGATGCTTATAACGTGAAGCGTGATCCTTCGCCGTTGCCAACATATTCATAATCCTCGTACTCGCCCTCTTCTCGCTGAACTGCATCTGCAGAATGGCCCAATCAATGGGCTTTCCAGAAATCTGCCTTGCGAGCATATTCAACTTCCTGTGCGAGATTTTGAAATTCGCTGTCGAGTATTTATGCTATCACCAAAAACCACATTATAAGCCCGAAAGCTTGATCATCACCAAAGCACGAAGACACACCTCCTTCGGCTGAGCCTTCTTTGTACCTTTCTTCGCGCCTACTCGCACAACGTCCTCCTTCAAAGACTTTGCCACAGCAGCAGGTTGAACGTCAAACACGCTCCTCGTACCCTGCTCCGCTGCCTGTTTCTTTGCAGCCTCAATCTCTTCCTTCGTTTGCTTCTCCTTCATCTGAGGAGCGACTTTCTCCCGCACCCAGCCCAGAGGGTTGAATCCACTCGCACTGGCATCCCAGAAGAAATCCATTAGTCCCTAATCTGGCACCTGAGAAACGTCGAAGAATACACACTATGTCCGCCTCGTTTGCAATGTAATCCTGGATGACCCGGCTTGAGAATTGAGAATTACAGAACGTGCCAAGGCTCCTAAGTACCACATTAGTGCAAACACAACATATAATACGAATCCTGCACACCATTTCGCAAACAAGCCTGCATGGTCGAACCCCGACGACGTCCAAAATGGGGGGAAACTTCAAAAATGTGAGTTCGGAGGTCCCGCTGTCACAGTTCTAGATTGCATGTCACGCGCCGACACTTGTGAGGTCACAATGCTCTGACGCAGCGCGTCGTGTCCTCCAGCTACTCAACACGTATCCTTCACCTCCTCAAAAACTCAAACTCCGTCTCGCTTTGCCTGTTCTATCCCCCGGTACTCCAATCTGCAGGCAGCTATTTAAATTCGAAGGACGCATATAACAGCAAGGAAGGACCATGCTTGGCACTTTCCTTCAAGTTTCCCTGCTGTTCATAAATGCTATTGCTATCCTGAATGAGGAACGATTTCTAGCCAGGAGTATGTCTCGTATACATCCATCGAGTCTTAACGACATTAACACCGTTCCAGTTGGATGGGTATCAACCTCACGGTCGCAAGCCCAGAACGCGAATGTCGGATACAACCAGGGCTACGATCAGACTGGTTACGGGAATCAGGATGTTAGCATCAAAGCCCGCCTAATTGACCTCATCAGTGCCGTGCGCACTCTCATGCGGAGTGAGTGGTCTTCACTTGTTTGTCTGTACCTTATTCTGACATGTTTGCAGTACCCCTGATAGTGTTAAACATAAGTGTGATTTTATACGAACTAGCATGGGGATGAATTCACGCATGTACAATTTTCACGGCTATGCACGGCTTGGATTGAGATTCCTAGTTCTCTCATAAAGATTCACGAACAAATGGAGAAAGCATCAAGATTCGCAATAAGGATGTCCTTGAAAATTCGCAAAACAGATGAAAGGGATTGACGAAAAGGGAAAAAGAGAACGTTCCTAACCCACTACTCTCCAATAGAGTTGAGTCTATCATACTCTTCATTAATCTGACGAACAAAATCATTGACAGTATGTCCGTTCTGGACGCGGGTCAACTAACGGCCTACCTGTTAGGTCAAAGGCGGAAAAAGCACTCACCTCACATTCCTTCCAAGTGCCGTCATGCACGCACACCCTACGCCCACTGATCAAAATGGTGCAGCTCTTACTAGTACAAACTTTGAGCAAGAATGGCACTTCAAAGTCAAGTGGCTCCACTTACGTGATATTCAGGTCCTGCCCGAGCCGCACGCTGTCGTGCAAGAGCCCGACACCCTCTGCGCCCTTGCCGCTACCATCCAGTCCCGCACACTGACCTGCACCGCTCGTCTCCCAATCAACCTGCGCCGCCTTGGCGCACCTCAAAGCAACCTCAGGCTTTCCTACCCCCTCTCGTCCCCCGAAATTCTGGCATTGGATGAATCTCCACCATTGACCTTGAGTTGAATACTTGGCTACGCAAAGCTGCTGTATGTTGCCGGCACATTCTTCTGGTCCGTGCATACAGGTGACGCCGAAGTCGGGTTCCGAGCTGTTGAACCTGTAAGAGGAAGAGAGACCGGGTAGAAGTTATTGTTATTGAGTTCCCAGGACGAGTTGCAGGTTTAAATGAGGGACCCCCCCTACTTTGCGACGTATACCAGTGATAAATCTACTTTATCCTTGACTTTATCGAGGACACCATTGAAAGTCGTTTCACATAGAAGAGCGTCCGGGCATTTGCTCATGACCCCGAGCTGGACGGGAACCTTGACGTCAATCAGGGGTATGTTTGCATTCGTCTGGTCGTTAAGAATGATATGTGAAACTGCCGCGGCCAGCGCCGGAAGAATGAGCGTGATGAGAGACGACAACATAATGGTCAGGATAGTCGAACTCAAAGAGACGCTGCGACTGTTGCCAGGATCAATGAGCACGCAAGTCTCCGAGGGCCGAACCGATGGCGTCATACGTTGCGTCTGGGATCTCCCACTCTACAGTCTACTCAACCTCGAACTACAACGTTTCAGGCTTCATCTTCCACTTCCATGATGATACTTGTTTTATTCGCATAGTGTGTATATAGCACATCCTTGGCACCCTATCATCATATCCCCGTGCTCATTCCTGGATTGGATGAACCGGCGCGCAAGGATATCAGCAAATCCTGAGTCGGCCATTTCGTCGATCAGGCCCATTGGGTATTGCCCGATGAACAGGAAATCTACAATATATTGATCTACTTTTGCGCGGCCTCCCATAGTCTCCGGGCTTCCTCATCAGTAGATGGTGGCACAAAATACTGGCATCTCGATCGGAACGCTGTGATAAATACGAAATATGCCGTGATCAGAGGATCCAGTTAGGCAGAGATTCATGAGACTTGCCTTCGACAGCCCGCTTGCGCACGATGTTTTCGACCGTTAATTCGTTATGAACTTGATTCCTCTAATCAATGAAGTTCAGCCAGGTCCTCACACTTGATACTGTCTTATCGAAGACAGCAGACAAAATGGCACGCTAGTTCATACCTTGACTTCGTCAGCAAATATTGCTGCCTGTGTCTTTCGCCGTTGCGTGGGGTCGTCACCTTGCTCCTGCAACGCTTCTCGTTTCTCTTTTAACGACTGGTCGACAACCGCTGTACAGTATTCCACCAGCCGTGTCCGCCGCTTCCAATTTTCTAGTTGCAAGCAAGCTTTCAATGCACTTGGAACACGGAACTTCCGGTATGACACTCACCGACTAGTTCGCGCCAGAGATAGGCACATGCCTGGTTCTGAACATTCTCTCTGCTCTCATTGTCATGTTCCCGTTGCTTGTCCCTCATGACAGCATTTGCCCTGTTCAAACGCATGGTGATTGTGTCATCTAACCGACGATACTCCCTGAGAATGTCTGTTTCAGATAGGAACAGGCTGAATTGGACGCGGAGTGCTGAGACGGAATTCACCTTTAAACAAGGAAAGGTCCTGACATGTCGATGCTGAAACGTGGACTGTTTGGGAATTCGACGAAGGCCCTTGAAGCGCTAGACTTCCGAGTTGGGGATTGTGCTTAGATGGCATGAGCGGGATGTGAATTCCGTATTCAACGCTGGTTCTGAAGAGGTCGGAAGCATATTCCACCGGCAAACGACACTGCTGCTCGAGTTCTCTTCCCCTTTTAGGAAGTGATTCCCTCGCTCTTGCCGATCCGTCAACTTCTCGTGATGCCATCACTGATTATTCCGCCCATACCATCAACGCTATTTGCAGCACATCCTATCTCCCTTTCAACTCAACTGCCTTGACAGCAACTTCCATTCGGAAATTGCGTGTATCCGACTTATATATATTTCGTTAAGGGATGCTTCTCTGCACTTTGTAGTCTTGGCGCATCACTTTGCTACCTAGTTTCGCCTTTTGCTATCGTTACAGGTCAAACATATCCTTATGTGGCGTTTTTCGGGTCTTAAATCGTACACCTAGCCTCCCTCTCGATTCCCGTAAACTCGGGAATTGAATTCGCTCACACACGGCCAAACGATATTCGCCGATATATCGATAATCAAAGAGTTCTATCGAGAAAAACCCACTGCTGCCTCCTATTTCTTGTCCACATGAACCTGGCCTGAATGTTGCTACTTACCTGGAACAAGAGATGCTTCTGATAATCACCCATCCACAAGGAATACCATAACACACGAGGTTTAAGCCTGTCAGCGCTAAAGACGTGGTTCCACACGGCTATCTCCTGGGCGTCATCACGCCCACAATCCACCAATCTGGGTAACATGAAAAGAACGAAAAAAGAATATTTCCCAAAAGAAAACAAATCCTTCCCTCTTGAGAGCGAGATTTGCTCAGATCAAGCACCACCTGAGAACCATGAAGAACGGAAATTTTTGTCCAGGGACGCCAAAAACCAGGACCGCCTATCAAAACAGACTTGTCTGGTCTGCAAGGACTAGAACCCCCCGCTCTTCTCCCTGTTGCAATAATAGCAGAGAAAGTAGTATCCCTGCTTATCTCCATGGGATTTCATACTGCCATCGGAGAGTTCCTGATGGTCCACCCGATGGTCCACAGGTAGTGAACCCCCTCGGCTCCCCACTTGGAGGCCGGAAACATATCACTTCGTTACTACATTCCACACTTCTCTCCGCATTTGTTGTTTATTGTGCCGAACGAAGCCGCGATGGGCGCCCACAAAGTAGTTCGTTTTGTTTCGTCGCGAGGCCTGAGGTTTTTGGGGTCACCAAAATTAGTCGCCTTGAACAAAGTGCGAGAGTTTACGTCCGGCAGACGTACCGTTACTCCCCAGACAATGTAAATCAGGGTCTATTATACATTACAGGGCCAACGCCACCCTCGCGTCAAGTGTGAAAGATGTCGACGGCGTCGACGGCGAGGTTGGCTTAAAGTAGGGCGACAATCTGTGATCTCCAACGTTATGGAATCCACGGGACGACCGGGGGCTTTATTATGAACACTTGATGTTATTTTACGTTGGCGAAAGAATAATTTAATGCGGTACACAAGGTTGGAAATATTTATACATAATCCTCGTAGGTGATCAATGGTCAGGGCATATCATTCATTAGCATACGGCGGAAGCGAAAGGCATAGAGTTCAAGCAAAAAACACGAGAGGACTTCCGTAAGGCATATCTAGATTTACGATCATCCACGCATGTCTGTTGAATAGTAAGAATGGAAGCGGGCGGGTCATATTGAATCTGGGTCCTCCGCCGCTTGAGACTTCTTGGACTTTGGTGACCGCCTGGTCTGTTTGGATATGTAGCCATGCACGTCTTGATAATGCCTATGACGCCTGGCGACATCGTTGAAACGCTTGGCACATTCAAATTTGCACCGGAAGGGAAAAACTTTGAGGCTGTATTACCGCCCGACATCAACCACGGTCGAGAGCTTGTATGGAATAGAACTCACTGTATGCTGGAAATATGGGTAATAGCACAAGTTTCCTTTGTTTATCGTCATCGGTGAGACACATTTCGGTGTCATGGTGTGTGCGGTACACTAACCTGATGGAAAGCCGCATCGCAATAGGGGCAATGATACTGCCTGAATAATCTAGTGTCAATACCACTACATTGAGGTAGACGACGAGGTCGAAACTCACTTCATCTTAAGATGTACGCCTTCAATATGTCGCTGCACGAGTTGCTTCTTGCCTTTGTAATCACAACTCCCAAAAGTGCAACGGTGGTCTTTCTTACTATTTGGACTCGGCTGATACACGGCATAGTCTTCCCACTTGCCATCAAGATGAGTCGGAACCGGAAGTTTCTTAATCAGAGTTCGAAGCTGTGGAACAGTGATGTCGGCGAGAGGGGTGCCATTAAGAGCTTTGTCCAGGGCGGCAGCGAGCATGGGATCTTCTAGTACTGGACTCGGTGACCGACGGACTTGCCGCGCGGTCGTCCGCCTTTCAGGCGCAGTGTCACGGGTTATAAGCTTTTGTGCCGGGAGCGCGGCTTGGTGGCTCGGCGCTATCCTGAACAAAAAGGTAAGCCATAAACCGAAAAGATCATTCTCTAGGGGGGACGTGTGTACCTTCTTCCATTGGGGAGCATCGTGCAAACAAGCTCGGGACTTCGGGAGCTATGAGCGATAACATATCAGAGTGTGGCGCCATGTAGATTGGGACCGAGTCCACTTACGGTGGACGTGAAATATCGCTTTCAGACCCAGGAGTTCGAGGTCGCACAAGCTTGAACTTGTTGAGAACTTCAGGTAGACCTGCGTCCTCATCGCTCGAATCGTCCAGGGACATAGTGTCATAATCATCACTGGCAAAGGACCGTGGTGATGTTCGCCGAGATCCTCCTGTTTCAATGTTCAAGGGCGGTAACTCCATAGACTCTGCGTAAGATGTGGCGTCATGGGAACAGTTGTGATATCCCATGCAGCCGCCACAACATTTAGATGGGGGACGGCAGGCCACTGCGGGAACGCGACCATCGGGGCCAATCCTACGCAATGGTCAGCAATAGAATTAGGACAGTGTGAGATTCGCACGGAACGCACCATTGTCTGTGGAATGGAGGCAGAGGGTAAGGCTGCATACTGCAAAGAACGGGGAGGTTAGGGCCTGGAGAATGAGGAGGGGCACCACTAATATACTGACCAGTGGGCTCTGACCTCGCAACCAAATTTTCTGGAAGAAACGCCGGCGACTTGAGCGGCGGGATTCGTTCTTTCATGCATCGGCGGAGGAGAGGGTGTCGAACAGCCGATAGTGTCTATGAACATAAATGGTTAGCGACGAAACTTTGCCTGTGAACTTTAAACGTGTAACAATCCGTACCTTCGGCATATAGGGCGGGGCTTCAGGCATTCGAAATATACGCCATCAGTCAGAAGTCACGACATTGAAGATATAGAGAAAAACGCCACGATGGCTTCCCCAACGGGTGTGGAACGACTCAATCGAGAGCGTTCCTGTTTCCCATATCTATAACGGCGGACAAGACGACACACACCGAAGTATTGGGTAAGGAAGGCTCGCTGGAGCGTTATAAAGGCTACCATGGTAAGACGTTGTAGGACGTTGAGACATTGTGAGGGGAAGAGTTGGAACGTGAAGAAAGAAGAGTGGGATGTAACGAGGTAGGTGTGTGGCCTGTGAAGGCTTCGGTCCGTGTTTAAAAAACGCATAAGTAGGTGTGTCATATATACCAGTCTCTTTAGGGATAAAAGGAGCCTCTGTTGATCAAACAACAGTGTGTCCCAGATCTTCATAGATAGATCCATGCCGTAACAGCAGAAGGGGGGTTCTAAGATTTCTTGAGCGTGTCAACAGCCACATACCAGATATTCAGGATATAGCACACCTTTCTTGGAGGCGTACGTATGAAGCCATTAACGGCATCTTGATGACAGGACCACCATTGGAGGGATGATATAAGGGGATACTGAAGTCATCGAGACCCGACTAAGGCGCTGGATGCTGACCTTTTGGATTTGGAAACCTAGGTCCTGATCCCACACTCAAAGAACGAATACTCAAAAATCAACGGGCAATCCAAGGAATGGTGAATCATTGGACACTGATCGGACATGATACATCAATGCGAATAGGTACACAGCAAAGGGAAAATATAAAGGGTCACACTGGAAATCGTCTCAGAAGAGATTCATTTCCGAGAGATTGACTCGGACTCTACTCACCCAAAAGCATCGTTTCGAAAACATACCAAATTACTTTAATCAAAGACAACTGGCTCAAACGCAGGTCGATCCGAATTGTTCGATGGTGGGATGCTCCAATCTTCCTCCGCCTCCATTGTAGGTGCCATAGTAGTAGCTGGATTGAGCGGCTGATTGGAAAACCGAAATGCCCCAACGGGTAATGAGCGCGTTTCCATCAATCCTCGGTGCTTTCTTAATGGCCTGATGGCCCTTTCTGGCTTATATTGTAGGCGTCGAAGATCTGGAACGGTTGCAGAGCTCTGGTCACCAGTCTCCCTTTCGTGGTCGTTATCCTCGTCTGGCTCTGTGTCGCTACCGCGATCAGCTGAACGGGAACGCTTCTTATGAGAGTTTGTAGGATTGGCGCGGGTCGGGGCGGGTTTGGATGGTGAGCCAAATACGTCCCGATTGATATCCTTTGCGGATGAAAAGATTGTTGTGGTCGACTGGGCCTTGGTAATTGCGCGAGAGGGTGGAGTGATGTATCCCTCAGTAACGCCTATCGACGCGTCGATCACATTCTAGAGGTCAATTCGTGGATGATCAATCATTGTAGTAGTCATACTTTTTCTAATGCGTGGCCCAATGTTACGCAATTGAGCAGTGAGTTCCGGGGATGTGCTGTGACAGTGGCACTTAACCTAAGCCTTGTTGAATGGAGAGAGTATGCGGGATAGCTCACTCGGTGCGTTGTAACGTTTCCGATTGGCCAGCGAACGATTGGCCACCATCGATAAGCGTGCGCTTGAGGGAATCCGACATTGGAGGGCTGACTGTGTAACTTTGTGTGAGGAAAGGGAAGGGGTTCGATGAAAGTGTAATGAATCACGTGCGTGCTATGTCTCCTCGAATTCCTCATAAGGAAACTAGAACACCTTTCTTGTGGGCACATAAGTAAGTATCGAGGAAATCAAGGCAGTTGGAGAAATACTATCGAACCAGTTTGTTGGCTTGTGGCGTTCCTGGGGAGCTTTTCTCCGATGAATGCTATGGTGACCGGCTCAACCAGTCCTCCTCCGCTTCTATTGAGACTAGATCCTGAGAAGTAACCGCTATTACTTATGTGTAGAAAATTTAAACGAAAGCGCGGAAGGCGAGGACAAATATGGCACAGCTATTCAACCGTTAACTTACTGACAAGGGCACGCAAAAGGGTCATGGCGTTGCGTTTTCTTTGTAGAATTCTGGTCGTATGTACGCGATGACGTTTATGGAGGCAAGGAGAGTTGTGGTGTATCGCTGTAAATGGGCTGAATCATAATACAGAAACGGCTATAACACTCTTGATTCTAAGCCGGGTTTTCCCCGTGACGATACAGTAATGCTAATGTTACGCCGTCAATGAGACACGCCCAAAAATGGAGAAGTCTGAGTGGGCAGATTAGCTCTTTAGGGGACCGGCACGCCAGTTGTCCAAACCACAAGTGTCCACAAAAAGGTGTAGTTTGGTGGTTATCTCAGCCATCCCGGTGATCCGGACCCCTACATTTGCGGGCGCTGACCCGGGTCTGTGCTGGTGTCCATGATGGCGGTGGCCCTGATTCTCCCCGAAGTCGATCAGCCCTTACGTCAAAGGATGTGCTTTTCTGAGTATGTACGGCGCGAAATAGGCTGTGGATAGAGTGCTGGCAAGAGAGACAGATGGAGGGGTATATCTTTGAGATGGAGGTAGTTAGAGGCGTGGATGTGGGAGATAGAAGCTGAGAGAAGGCCGTCGTGGCAGCCGGGCCGGGGAATGGTGGCCGCAGTTAGAAGTTGGGAAGAGCAACACAAGGCATCCACTAACATCCTCTTCTACGTCGTCCATCACGGCGTGCTCCCTCACGCTCTGCGGGGGTTTGCCTCCCACTCTCTCATTCATGCGCATGGCTCGCAATCCATTTTTTGTTCTTCTTATTGCCTCTTATGTCGCCAATGCACAAACCATTTCAACAACGACCCCAGTGCCACCTCTCCAATGGATCAACCTCTCCAATGCGCTGCAGGGCAATGCACACCCACCTCCTCTCAAGGACGCTGCTATTGGCTACGATGAAACAAGGTTCGTTTATCCTTCACACACCCTCAGGTCAACCCCTGATTCTATACTGCCAGTCGCTCTATAATCATCTTCGGCGGCGAATCAGAAAGCGGTCTCGCACAGGGCCAGACATATCTGTACGCTTCTCATCCCTCATGCCAGGGGAAGTAATGGTTCTCATCTTCCATTAGGCTCAACCTCGACACTCTGAGCTGGTCCGTCCCTTCCCCCCCGTCAGGCCTGCAGCAGCCACCTCCTCCCAGGAGTGCCGCCCTCGCTGGTGAGGATTTCGCTGCGAGCAAGTGAGTTGCACACTCTCCGCGCCTCGCCGATGTTGAGCTCACGTTTTCCTCACCCTCGTATCAATCAGTCGGCACGCGTTTGTCGTCGTTGGAGGAAAGGGATCTGACGGGAAGGCTTTATCGGATGTTTGGGTGGGTAATGTCAAAGTGATTCTTTTACGATTGACCCTCATCCACCGACAGGCCTTTGACTTTAACAACCAATTCTGGGCCCCTGTGTCAGTGGCACCTGGTGGCCCCTCTGCTCGGTGGGGGGCTTCGGGTGGTATAGACATTCGTGTGCCTCCTTCTCAGGATCCGGTGGTTCCGGGACCCAATAACACGTTCTACATGGCAGGAGGTACAGATGGAGAGACAATACATCCTCTTTCCGAAGTGTGGAGGTTACACCTTTCTGGAACGTTATCCTCCAATCTGCCAAACAGCTCAATGGGGAGCTGGGACCGGTTGTCAATAGGCTCGTTCCCAGCAAGAGTGGGACAAGGAAGCACGGTTGTCGGTCAGCAAGTGATTGCAGCGGGCGGCTGTAACACGACCCAACTTAATAAAACATGTGCAGGCCAGGACTCCTTCGTGCTAAATATTGAACGAGGTTCCGGAGTATCCCCAGGAGCCTGTCCAGTTCCACGGCTTGGCCCCGCTGTGACACCCAACCTCAATCCATTCTCGCCTTCGTTTGCTTCGCAAGTCTTTATGCTGCTAGGAACGTTTGACAAGTCGGCATGGCGTGACGATGGCGGCCTCGACAAAGGAGAAGTTGTACGTGACCTTTCTGTGCTGTTATCTTGGTTATCAATAAACGATCGTGTAAAAGGATATATTGGATATTAACACTGGTACTTGGACTCGGGTACTGCCTTCCGGTGACCCAGGAACTTCCGGAGTAGAAACCTTTCCCAGTCCACGTGAGGGTGCCGCTGTGCTCTCCTACCAGATGGGCCTCGTGGGACCGTCGCGAAACTCCTCCGCCGATACCATTGTGAGTAGTTTGGTTTTGTATGCTTTTGTTCGATTCTTACGCACCCACAAAGATCTTTGGAGGTCGAGATTCATCTGGCAAGTACCTCTCTGAGGTTTGGTTGCTCCGCGCGTATAAAGGCTCCATTACACCGTCAAACCTTCAGTGGGAAGGCTTTGGAAACGGTCGCCTTCAAACTGGCGCTGCGGCAGACGGTCAGGGCGTCAAAATTGAATATCTTTCTCAGTGCGGATCTGCGATTTCCACCGGTACAACCTCGTCAGGGTCATCAGGGCCGTCAAGTCCAACTTCCACCGACCCACCGAAAGAGACAGCAGGTGCCGGAAACGATATCAACGATCTACTGTATGGGACGTCACTCTTGCACAAGTTATTTGCGGCCCTCTCGTTGATTATACTGCAAGTTATTTTCTTGATCCTCCGCGGCCCTTTTCAATCCCCTCTTACATACGTTTTTATGGTGGTTGGACTTGGCGGTTATGGTCTGGGGGTCGCTGGCCTTGCCCTCGCGTTCACAACGATATTTATTACCTCGAACCTTGAAAGACGCACTTCTTCATCGCTTCACTTGCGTACTGGCCACGGCATCGCGGGTCTCATATTGTTCTTGTGTCTCTATGTGCTTGTTCCGACATGGATACTCATAGCCGCATCCACAAGGCGTTTGCGTGGTCCGCCTCGGAGGCCGCAAACTGCGACCAATGACCATGTGCCCACAAACTCTGAAACTGTAGCAGATGAAAAATCTGAGCAAATCCCGGCTGCCAGTCGTAGTGTTCCCCAGAGTATACACAATGGTTCTCCGCCGTCATCACCCCGGCCGCGGACACAATCGTGGGGACCTTCTAGCCTGTGGAGGCGTAGCCTCGAGGCTGGATTCTCCAGTGACACTGAATCCGTGACATCTGGCGTCCCGCGCGGGTTTGAAGTTGTCAACAGACCTCGACACCCCCAACCCGGTGGGAATACGGGACCGGCCGAACCTCCTCAACCCGCGTCGAGAAGCCTCGGTGAAATCGACTGGCTGCTACGGCGGCGAAGTCTCAATTTAGTGGTAAGATGACAGTTTTCCCTTTTTCTTCCATACCTTTCCCAGGCTGACTCGGAATATTCTAGGGTGAGCTCGACTATGCGCTTACACAGGCCCATAATGTCCGCCAGTCCACACCAGGCACAGCCGACATTCTGTTAGCACCTGTGGATGACCTGCCTCAAACCGGTTCAGCCGCGAGATTACCGGCTCACTCGGATATTTTATTGCACCTATTCACCCAAGCTTCCATTCTAGGACTGAGTGTCCTCATCCTTGTCGTACTTTGGACTCATGCTTCAAAAGTTTATTTCATTCTCTTCCTCGTTTGGACCGTCGCTTTCTATGTCGTGCTGCTAGTCCTCGCTTGGAATTATCATCCACAAATTTCCATTCTTTCCACCGTTTTTTATCGGCTTCGCAACCCCCCTTCGACCCATCCCATCTCCGAAAAATCATCGACGCCTCCTCCACACTCACCTTTACATGCGCGCCCAATGTCGTTTCAGAATGCCGGTCCATACCTTCATCAGCCGCCGTATCGTACAGCCGCCACAGATGAGTATTCCCATTCTCATGCCGGTCCTCGGAGTCTTGAAGCCGACGACGACGATGACGTTGACGAAGTCACAAGACAACGAATGATTGAAGAAGAGATGGACAGACGGGAGGTTTCCATCGTCACCGTACCTAAACGTAGACTATGGGTGACCAATCCTTCCTGAAACCATTGGATTGTATATCATATCCCTTGTCATTATATCCCCTTTTCACCCTCCTTATCCTTTTCCTTTCTCCATTTTTCTCTGCGTATCCCTTCGCTAGGGATGACGTTATCCAACGTCTTGTCATGAATTTGCTAGGTATATATGTCTAATTAATTCCTTGCGTCGGATTCCCTGTGTTGGTATACGTAGAGAAATTCGCTGTGATTTGGTAATGATCATTTGTGACGCGATATACTAAAGACGAGAATGCTAAGCTAAACCATGGAGATATGTGCGAAGTCCGGGAACAAACGAATGCAGTAAATGATAACGAAGTAGGGACAGGCGAGACGCAAATGCTAGGAAAAGAGGGACATAGAAAAGCGAGCTTGGCAACAATGCTATCTTTCACCTTCCACCGCGACATCTCGACGCCACTTGTCAACGCGACCGAATTTGGCTGCGTCATGGATGGGAGGAGGTGAGGGAATAGGCATTGGGGGTTGCACCATCATCATGGGGTTCATCGGATTCATCATTGGGGGAGCCATAGGGGGAGCCATAGGCGGGGCGAAAAATCCTGAACCCATCATGGACGGGTTAAAGAACATACTGCTGTGGAGTTGAGCCTGTATCATCATTTGTTGTTGTTGTTGCTGCTGGGCAAGCATCCCGTATTGCGTGCGCCGTTGTTGTTCGGGATGCAAACCCAAGGGTTGATCATCGTCGTCTTCATCGCCACCTCTACTATTAAGGGTTGGGGGTATTCTCGATGCGCGGAGGCCAAGGGGCTGGTCGTCGTCCTCGTCGTCATTGGGGCCGCCAGCAGGTGTTTCTTTTACAGAAAATTTACCGAAGTCGATATCAAGTAAGGACGACGATTGTTTAACCTTCGCCTTCTCTAGAAGGGACGATAGGGGTTTCTCTTCATCGTCATCTGAGAGGTTGTGTTGCAAAGATCGAGCAGCCGATGTTTGTTTGAGTGCCTTGTTGAGGGTTGCTGCGAGTGGAAGATCTTCGTCACTGTCTGCATCCTGCGGAGGACGAATTCGCTGGTTCCTAATTGGATACCTAGGTCCCACTCCAGTCGTGCGACGAGGGCCATTGTCCTCCTCGTCCGATGACCCAGCATGCCAAGCGGGTTCGGATACCACATGAGGGGGAACAACCGCATCTTCCTCTTCATCGCTTTCCTCGTCTTCATCATCGTCTACTGGTGGAGGGGGAGGTCTTCTCGTTGCACGTTCGATAGCAGGTAATACAGGAGGCTCGATCGATACCTTCGGCTCCATTTCCTCAGGCTGAGAAACACCCAATCCCTCAGACGGCTGGGGTGATTCTTGCGGTTGCTCAGCCCCTCGCTTTTTATCCTTGCGCTTCTTTTTGCCTTTCTTCTCCGCCCTGCGTCGCTCTTCTTCCTCCTCCCTTTTCTTACGCTCCACTTCCTCGAGTTTCTCTTGGGCCTCTATCTCTCGAAGCTTCGCCATCTCACGCTCCCACAATGTATCCACACCGAAAACGGAACGACTATTCATAGGACGGTTAGGCATCGGAGCACTTTGCGGGATCTTGTCGTTTTCAAACGACAGCAGAGGTTTAATATTACCAGAATTTCTTCGCATTAATCCCTCGCCTGATCCTGATGCATTCATAAATTGCGAATTCGGGCGGGCAAGAGAGGCTGGGTCGATAAGCGTGCTGCTCCGTTGGAGATCGCCTCGGGCCATCATTGAGGGCCGTTGGTCGCCGGTGAAAACCCTGACAATGCACTCAGAAGACAGCAATGAAAGAGCCTGATGGGAATGTACCTTTGTTTGCTTCGCATTTGTGCCTTCCTAGTTTCAAGATCATCAATCAAACTCTTCCCATAGAGTTTGCCGGGTGGGCGCCGCATAGCTGATGTTTCAGGAGGAGGGGACGGGAGTATGGTCTCTTCAATTTCCGGAACAACTGGATAGAGTTGTGCTTGCTCTCCATCTTCTGTTGCACGAGGAAGATCCTCAGGGTATGTGTCCAAATGCCCATCCACGGCGAGAGTATTCCGGAACAACTTCTGGGCATAGGTGAGGTCGTTCAGGGGGTTGGGAGTAAATGAATTAGATGCTATTGGCGGCGGCGTATCGGAATTGCTAAGCAGGGTCGACATCCTGCGAGAAGTGCGAGCACCTGGAGGCAATGGAGGGCCATCTTTGGAGAGTGTAAAACCATCCCTAACGCGGTTGTCAACCTGGGGAGGTTCCGGTGGAGCTGCCGATTGAAGAGGACTCGGCATTACAAGGACTTTGGGCCGAAGTAGCTCGAGGGTTGTGGAATACCGACGTTCCCGAGGGAAGTTTTCGCCCCCACCAGTCATCACGGAATTTCGATCGTCATTGAGGAGCGCGCGGGTTCCCATGGATGTATTAGACGTGGTTCGTGCGCGTGCTGCGTACTTAGGGTCGAAGCGTGATGTATGAGAAGGGGGTTGAAGAGCAAATGGATTATCTTCTTTGGTTGGCGCTTCCTCTTCGCCCTCGTAAGTGGAATGTGGTCGGCTCTCTTCCTTGACATCTGCGAGCAGCATTCTCGAATTCATGCTCGCCGTTGAGAATGTGCGCTCGTGTGGCCTCCTACCAGAGATGCTTTCGACTGGGCCAGGGGAGATCGCACGGGTGGAGCCTGTCGGAAAGGGCACACCTTGCGGCGAATCAACCGCCAGTGAGTTTTGCATAAGACTGGTAGAGATGGTGCGGGGTCTCGATAAAACAACACGATTGGGATCCATATTAGCAACGTCAAGCGGAGAGCCAATAGACCGCCGGCGGGGGTCCATTTGGGCAGCGGTTGCTGTCTCTCGAAGAAAATCAAGGGAGCCACCAAGACTCATAGATCTGGAATGACTAATTGCACGTCTTGGAGCCATAAGAAGTTGCTCAGCGTTGGCCGACGCAGTATGAGAGCGTACGGTGGTCATCGGAGGTGCGGTGGCTGCTACAGAAGGAGCCTTTCCCTTCCCTTTCCTTGACTTATCTTTGGGCATGAAGGCGTCCAACCCCCAGGATGTCAAATCTACCTCCATTTCTTCTTCAGCCTCCTCTTCCCCATCGTTACTATCCGCTCCGAATGGATTGCGCAAAGCGTCGATCGAACCCCTGGATCGTCGTGTGTCCAACGCCGATTCCCTACCACCCAGGCTTCCCGTTTCACTGGGTAAGGAAACGCCCAGGTAGTCACTTTGTCTTACAGTAGTTGCTCGCGGAGGTGCGGCAGGATTGCGACGGAAGTGGGCGAATATCGCACTTTCCTGCGCTGAACGACGTGGCGCATTAGGATCATCTGGATCATTGTCGTATTCTGAGATAGAAGATCAGACAAGGTAGGAATGCAAAAGAATGCGAGCTCACCCAACAACGCTGCCGCTAATTGCAGACGAGAGAATGCAGCTGGCATCCGTAGACTTCCCACCCGCGGGGTTACAACGAAATATTGGATCCTAGAGCTGCGTCACGTAATTTTCGCTTAGAAGTAGTTCCAACAGCAAGGAAAAGGGAGAAACAGACAGGAAGATAACGGAGGGGTGTCAGGGGAAATAAAGCTCTTCACTGCTATAGCGCTACTAGCACAATGTCGCGGAATTGAGCCAGACTTTCACCTAGCATGTTACATAAGCAGAACTTAAAAATAGCACCGGAAGGCATTGGTGTTGCAAAAATTAAGTAATACACTCAACCCAAATAAAAATACGATATATAAATCTTTAAAGTTCGTCATGGCGAGGTGCATCGTTCTGAGGAATGATATCCTCGTCGTCACCGATCTCCTCCATCTCAATAGAAATATCATCTTTGAGGTGGTCAGGAAGAATAACCTTAGCCTTTCCATCATCTTCTTCGTCGAGGGCTTTCAGAGCGTCCTCCATGAGCTCCTCCTCGGTAGGAAGCGAAGGATCAACAGGGGGTGCAGGCTTAACGGTCTCATCGGTGGGAGCTGTTTCAGAGACACCCAAAGACCTCCTAAGCACACGATCAATCTTGAAGAGGAACCTGGACAGACGTGTCATTTATGAACAGTAAGAAGTATCTTACAGTACGTACGCGTTGCTGTTTTTAACCTCGAAACCGGATCGAACAAGTGCACCATCGATGAGAATGGACGCAACTTCCTTGAGTTCCTCCTCGGCTTCAAGATCTCTCTCGTCTTCTTCAGTGGGAAGGTCTTTGATGCGACGCAAGAGACCCTCAATCAAGGGTGAACGAGGGTTGACTTCAAGGAGTTTGGCTTTGAGAGCGTATTCATGGATAATTCCACCGCGCTTGGCCTGAGCATTCGATGCAGCTAGAAGCCCGTCAACGTTGTGTGTTACGTGAAACAAATTGTACTTACTCATCATCTTCTGAACATTGGCAGTGTAACCTCCAGGTGCTGCCACAATTGCACAAGCGCTCTTGACAAGGCGATTGCTCAGGACGACTAGAAGGGTGCATATTAGCACTGCATCGATTCCATCATCTTCGAACCCACCATCTTGGACAGCGTCCTTGGCTTCTTCCTTCAACCACTCAAGCAAAGGCTTGTACTCTTCTGTCAATTTCTTTTGTTGTGCCTTTTCCTCCTCAGGATCTTGGTCTAAAATTCATGAGAATGCAGAAGTCAAGAAAGAAGAGGTGTACGAACCTTCATCACCGAACTTCAGGCCTGCCTTTGCGACGTCCTGGAATGGCACCCTCCTGAAATCAAGTTCGTTTCAGCTATCCTCAAAGGATCCTAGAATACTTACTTCCACTCCCGGATGTTTCCAAACATAATTTCATCAAGAGGCTCGGTAAGGAGAAGAACCTCATAACCACGGGCGTCGAGTTTCTCAATAAAAACGCTTTCGGCCAGTTGATGAGGTTCCTTCCCTATCTCGGCAAGGTAGAAAATCTGAAGTTTGGGAATATCTGGCGTTATATCATGGTGAAAATGGTGAGCGGACGATGGACATACATGCTTCTGACCCTTCTTCTTGTTCTCCAAATATTGATCGAGGGAAGTCGAATTCCGTTGGTTGCTCGCAAAGCGAGTAAGAGCGGTGAGTTTCTCGCGATTCTTTGTATCCTCGACAGCACCAAGCTTGAGGATGGAACCATAGACGTTCTGTATCTTCTCAAATCTCTCCGGCTCCTCTTCTTCAATCTTGGTCAGAAGCTGGATGAGGCGCTTGAGAATAATGCTCTTGAGCTGTTTGAGGAAGCGATTGGACTGGAGGGTCTCGCGAGAAACGTTGAGAGGAAGATCGTCAGCTAGTGAAAATATGGGCACCATGACCTTAGCTGAAGTTTAGGTATGCTTTACCGTCAATGACAACCTTGACCCAGCTCGCCCACTTAGGGAGGGAATTGTCGCCTAGATCGGAAGTAATGAAGACCCGCTTCACCATAAGCTTGACGTCCCTAGACCTGTGTTCCAGTGGCTGTTGCCAGTATTGTTCATCCCTACGCAAAATGAGTTTTCCTATTTTTCTGGGTAGACACCAAGATTTGACTTACAACTTTGAAGGGATATAGAGAATAGCCTTGAACGAAACGCCAGAACCAGAATCACCGGAGAAGTGCTGCCAGGCTAAGGGCTCCTCATAGTCCTTGAAGAAGGACTTGTAGAATGTCTTGTACTCTGCGTCCGAAACGTCCTTCGGATCACTGAAAAGGGTAAGCAACTTGCCCCGATGCGCAACGAATCAACTTACCGAGTCCAGACCGGGGGTTGGGCGTTGAGTTGTTCCCACTCATCAACAATAATTTTCTTCGTCTTCGGAGCAGGAGGTTCCTTCTTCTCTTCATCCTCAGATACCTCTTCAACCACAGCTTCATCCTCATCAGACTCTGCTTGCTCCTCCTTTTCCATGGTGGATTTCTCTTCCTCCTTGGTCTCAGCCTCAGGCTCCGCATCTTCATCGGGGACTTCCTTCTCCTTCTGGGTGAAAAGATAAATCGGGAATGAAGAAGAGTACGAAGAATGTTTGTTGCTGCACTCATGGTGAGTACCAGAGTCATTCCGCTCATTGAAATCCAAAACTCACATCAAATCCTTGATGCTCTGCTGCTCGAGATACTCTAAAGCATCCTCTTTGAGATAGAGAGTGATCTCAGTACCGCGGCCGAGGGTATTCCCCCGAGGATCTGGGTAAACCTCGAAGGTACTATCGTCAGCAGAGGAACTGAAAACATATTGCTTCGGGTCGGGGTTTTTCTTGCTTGGAGGGGGAATAGAAGCGACCTCAACACGGTCGGCCACCAAGAAACTACTGTAGAAACCCAGACCGAAAGCTCCAATGAGGTTTCCATGCGCGGCCCCTTCTTGGCCCTCGGCTCTGGCAAGGAACTCAGACGTGCCGGATTTTGCGAGGGTACCCTAAATGACATGGTAAGCGGCTGCAAAAAGACAGGAATATGAGAAGTACCAAGTTGGTGGTTAGCTCCTGCTCCGACATACCGATGCCGGTGTCGGAGATGACGATTTTGCCAGTCTTTCCATCCTCGCTCTTTTCGGCCTTGATAGTGATGTTCAAGGGATCGGCACCATTCCACACACCCTTATCCGTCAGGCTGGTGATACGTAGCTTCTCAATGGCATCGTTGGCATTCGAAACTAGTTCACGAAGGAAGATTTCCCTAAGTTTTCATGAGCTGACTGGAACTTGGAGATCATCATGACACCTACTTATGCGAGTATAGACTACGGAGACGATATTAATTAGGAGCTCTGATCGAGCACACAAGTGGGATGGCTCACCTGTTAATCACAATCTTCCGCATGCGAGCAACGTCACTCTAGAATTCAACAGCATTAAGCGTCTGCGGCCGTTACTAGGTGGTTTGAGATGCCCACCTGGTAATCATGCTTGACTCTCGGTACGTCCTCGGCAGCCAAGACTTGAGCGCAAAATATGGAGACAGCGACAAGGAATGGTCGAAGGAGCCTCATGACAGCTTTTCCTTCTCCTTAGGTTCAGCAGAAGAGGATATAGTGCTTGCGACAGAAACAAGGACAGGTATCAGGAATAAATATAAATACGCTACAGACATCAATCAGGTCGAATGACGTGTCATGTTCGTGTCGCTTCCCCAGGGGTCCTATTTACATGACCGCGAACCTGACATGTGACCCGAGTCCGCTGGCAGCTCTGTTCTGCCCGAGGACTACAAGGCCAATGCCTCAGGGAAAGAATGGATCATCCGTGTCTAAACTAGCTGTTGATACAGTAGCCGTTTAAAATGCGGTTCATTATTTCCAGAATAACAATCACGGTACATGGAAAGATAATCTGGGTGCTGAAAGGTTTGCCAGATACTCCTGAAAATGCATCAGTAGTTGCCGAAGTTCCAGTTACAATCCAACCCTGCTTACCCGCAGCCATTTTTCTCGTTGTTCTGGAACATGATCGAAGATCGTGTATCGCTTGTCGTTCTGCGTACACGTTTCATATCAGTTTCTTCGGAAACCATTCACACACAGCTCACCCGCAAGACCTTCTCCATTTCTTCGAGATCCACTTTTTTGGCGAGGGCTTTCATATCGACTTTCCCACCACCACCTTCTCCCTCATCTTCTCCTAGATCATCTGCTTTTACCCCTCCATCTACACTTTCACCACCAAGTTTTCCCAGCCTTCCCCAGAATTCGACAAACGAATTCTCCGCAAGCATTTCGTCGAAGGCCTTTCTAGCAGCCACAGATCGTTCTTTTTGCCATTTGTCATATTCATACTCAAGCTGGTAAATGTCGAACCCAAGTTTGGCTGCTGGCAGAGATTTTAGGAGAGACTGGAGAGGCAGATCACTGAAGAGGGTTGCTAGTGTTGGAGAATGAGATTGAAATAAACCATGGAGGTTTGTTATATGCTTCTGGCGAAGATGTGCAATATGAGAATGAAATAGTTGTAGCTGTTGATCGGGTGACAGGGGCGAATTTCGGAAACGGGGATCAGTTTTGAGCTGCGGTAATGCATCGTCCCACGTCGTCTGAAAAGGAGAGGTTAATCACTGCCCACTCGGCCAAAATTTCATACCTGTGGGTCCCGGATAGCATCAACAAGCATAGACCTGAGAATGGATTCCAAGATTTAGTGTAAGCGCCAAGTATCCGCTGACGAACGCGCAAGGATAAACCGCGCACCTGTAATCACGCTCGCCTTCCTCCTTGTTAATACCCATCCTAGATCGCTCAATATTCATTTCAACGCGACTCAGCTCAGCTTTAACTTTTTGCTCTCGTTCTTTCACTGCACGCTCCTTTCTTTCTTGCTTGGAAAGCGTGGTCACCTCGGTAGATGCGATGTCGCCTGTGCTGGAGGATGGGGCCCGGATATTACCTTTCAAAAAGGTGTTAAAAAGTTCTTCTCTCAACGAGGAAGACCCAACAGCATCGTATCGCGGGTCGTGCGTTAAGTTTCTCTTGACCTTTGAAGGTGTGAGCTAAAAGAATTGAATGTAAACATAATCCCTACCTCTTTCCACACAGCATCTTCATGTATCTCGTCTTCGTGTTCCTTCAGTAACAGGAAAAAGTCGGCCTCCGCTTTCTGCGCAGCAGCCCGTTTCTCTGTTGAAAAATGAGATTGACACACAGAATTTGAGAAGTGGGCATACTTACTTTCTCCGAGCTCCTTAAGGAAATCGCGGAACCGCCTTTCTCGTTCCCTATCATCTCGACCCCAACCATAGAATCGTCGGTCCTTCTTCCACGCTCTACGGAAATCCGTCCAACTCGTTCTTGTGCTTTTGACTTCTTGTTGAAGAAGCTGTTCGAACTCTTGCTTAGGGTCAGAGGATTGCTTTTCCTTCTTGACCGCTAGTTCTCTAAGTTCACGAGCGCGGTCGCGACAATATTCATCGAATGCTTCACGCCGTGCGGCAACGGATGGCAGGAGGACGTATCGTGGGTCGTTGACAAACTTTGGCAATGAGGTGTCCCATGGATGGAGAGGATTGATGTCCTTTTCCCTCAGCAACGTCTTAAGAACACGGTTCAGTCAAAATGCGAGACGTAGTCGATACCGCAACGACTAACCTTAAAGAGTGCCTTAGCCTCTTCGATTGACAAGTCCACCTTCTCAGGCATATTGATGAGACCTGCAGCTTGGACGCGTTGCATTTCAGTTTCCTTCTCCTTCTGCCGTTCCTCCTCCTCTTTCCGTTTCCTCTCTTCTTCTTGACGCTTACGCTCCTCTTCGGCCTCAGCAGCTAACTGAGCAGCAGCTTCACGCTGCCATTCCTCTTCTTCGTCCTCCTCGCTACTCCCTTCATCTTCGTCCTCGTCCTCGTCCTCATCCTCATCCTCGACCCTAGCTTTTTTAGCAATGACTAACTCGTCGAGCGGGGTTTCTTCGTCAGCCTTCCTCTTGATTATTCCCTTCATCTCCTTCTTGATTCGATCCACTCCCATCTGCTTGGCCTCTTCAGCCCGTGCAGCCTTGTCCAGCATGTCTTGTTGAGCCTTTTGCTTATCTTCCTTTTCCTGCTGCTCCATTGCTGCAACCAGTTCCAATATATCCCCCGGCGCAGTCCATACACTCTCCTTTCTCGACTTGTTGAAGTAGAAGATGTTTCCTTGGTTCGTGATAACTCGTAGCCAATCCGTCCCCGGAACCAGCTTCTTGAGTAATGGCTTTTCTCTCTTCTTAATTCCCCGTGCCTGTGGAGCAGCCATGGCCTGAAAGGAGGGAATGGGACGGATATATGTTGATTCCCGAGTTTGTGCATTATAATAGTATGCCTGGCCCCCGGGTGCTACACAAATTAAGCAGAGTACATAGTCTCAACATATATTCACGCACCTAGGTGCTCCGTCCATCCTGGTGGTAATGGAGGAACGGCGAGAGAAACAAACGGGGTGGTGGACATTGTTTTGTTTTCGTCGGAGTCAGGGGGACGAATGCAGAGAACTACGTGACGTTATCACGTAGGTCACATGTGGACAAGATAAAAATAAACGGCTCGGATATGACCAAATAAGGTCCAGTAACCTCAATTCTCCCCCTATCTCCCCCATCTTACCCCGACAGGCTCTCAAAAGCCACACGCGCTTGTGTATCGGCCTTCTTGTCAGCACTGTGGATAACAGAGCCAATTTTATACCGTAGTCTTCCCATGTGGCTAAACTACCCTCGGTCTGATCTCGTCGGTTCCGTCCGCACATAAAAGTGGATGAACCGCCTGAGTTAGCTTTGAACTTCGCTTCAGTACCTGTACGAAATCTCTGATTGGAACCACTACAATGGAAACCCATACTTCTTCCCCAAATGACAGCTCTAGCCATACACAGATGACCAAGAGAATACTTTGGAAACTGGATTGCCATGTCTTGCCACCTTTGGCTTTGGTGGGCCCCTGTTTGCTTCAAAGTTCTAACTGATGGTTGACCCTTCCAGCTATGGCTGGCCAACTTTATCGACCGAAGTAATATAGGCAATGCAAGGTAAGTGCAGTGTAATCCCCCCGAATTGTATCCGCTAACCTAACTTAGGATCGCAGGGCTGGAACGTGATGCCCACCTACATGGCAATCAGTTTAACAGCGTGTTGGCTGGTACGTTCGTTAGCTGATTGCCTTACATTAACATTGAATCTATGCAACAGTGTTCTACGCGAGGTATGATACCGTTCATCTTACGTGTCCAAGAATTAAAGATCGTCCCGAAGCTACTTGATTGTAGAAGTACCTTCTAATATCGTTCTGAAGAAAATTAAGCCTAATGTACGTTACACTTTCCCTTCATGTGCTTATGCTCATTTGGTCCAGCGCTGGCTTCCTATTCTTGTATCACTCTGGGGCGTTGTTACAACCCTGACGTCTCTCGTCAGTATTCCATTGTTCCTTTGATTTCGGGTCTTGAAGATGGACTTTCCTTTAGGTCAATAGCTATGGTGGACTAATGGCAATTCGCATTTGCCTTGGGCTCTGCGAGGGCGGTCTACTTCCTGGAATGGTGACTTCTCATTCTTCTGTTGGTCATGCATTGAGGTCAACCTCTTCTTCCCTAAGATCCTATATCTCAGTACAATTTACAAGCGACATGAATTACAATTGAGGTATTTAATCCCCGCTCTTCAGTTGCCGTCTATTTCTCACTGTATCTTGCAGGGTGGGGATATTCTACGCATCTGGTATGTCCAGTGGGGTCAGCTCCACGAAGTAGAAGCAGGTGCTCATTAGTTACGGCCTCAAAAGCGTCATTATCCGGAGCTTTCGGCGGTCAGCTGGCTTTTTCAACGTGGAAGTTCACCACTCACCATACGGAAAATTAGGCCTTCTCGCGTCAGCAATTATCCAAATGGATGGTGTGGGAGGCCTATCCGGATGGCGGTGGATATTCGTGCGTCCACCCCCACATTGAGGATGAGTAAACCGGCTGACATCAGGAAGGTCCTTGAAGGCATTGCTACTGTCCTAGCCGGTATTATTGCAGCCTGCATACTTCCAGCTGACCTTGCCTCAGCGCGCTTCCTGACCCCGGAAGAGAGAGACTTTGCTGGTGCGTTAGCTATTTTTACGCTGTGTCAATACCTGCAGGTTCACGAGCATGATGCAATCATAGTTCGTCGATTCGAAGGGGATGGCAAGACGGCCGAAGTCGTACTTGGGCACGAAAATGGCTTAGCGAGTGAAAAAACAGAGGAAGGCTCGCATTCACACACCGAATCAATTCAATCTGCTATATTGTTAGAAACACAACAAGCAGACGAGAAGTTTGAATGGAGGGAAGTGATGAGAGGTTCGTCACATCTGATATTGTTCTTGATATTGGAGTGATAGACCAAGAGATTAGGTTTCTTGGATATTCAAGTCTGGCTCACTGGGTTTGCATACTTTGGGGATGTCGTCAGCCTCTACTCGTATTCCTTATTCCTGTAAGTTTCGTCGTACTTCTGAACCTTACCCCCCTTTCTTACACCGCCTAAGGCCTACAATTATAGCGGGGCTGGGCTACTCGGGGGCGCAAGCCCAATTACACACAGGTGAGCCTTTGAATTTCCATTCTGACACCGCTGTCCTGAGAAAACATGACCAGTACCTCCATACGTCCCAGCTGTGGTTCTCACCGGTGAGCACAGTAAATCTGATGCCCCATCCGTTGCGACTCAATCCTACCAGTCGTAGTGGCCTATTTTAGTGATCGCTTAAGATGGCGAGGACCCTTCATCCTCATGTGCCTTCCACTTTCTATCATAGGTGAGTGGACACCCACACAAACTATTACGCAGGAGCTCACGGTGGAACTTAGGATACATTATTGCCGTCACCGCGACTAATGATAAGACAAGATACATCGCCGTCTTCTTCATGGCTGCTGGCATGTGAGTAGGTCACGCACTTCCGTGTGAATCACAAGTCCTGAATCGCCATGCACACAGTTACCCATCTGGCCCTTGCCTTCTGTGAGTCCCTCGGGCGTTGAAGTGACGAAAGCCTGATTTAACCATTACTTAGGTCAATTTTGCCCAATAACAGTCGAGGACATTACAAAAGGGCTACAACGACAGCACTACAACTCGCTGTTGCGAACACCGCGTAAGTGTAGCCAATACTACTCACTCGATTTATATTAATCCACGTGAACTATAATGTTTCGTAGAGGCTTCCTTGCCACTTTTGTGTATACGCCCGGTAAGCGGATCCGAGACGGACAAGCTAGGTCGCGTGCCATCTGACCAATTCATTCAGATCAGGCGCCTCAGTACCGCAAGGGACATATCATCGTTCTGGCCTTCGTGATCCTAGCGTGGTTTTTGATTGCTGCCAACGTGTATGTTTGTGTCTCATTTACTCAACTCGGCGCTGACAAGGCTTCAGTCTTTATTGCCTCTGGGAGAACAAAGCACGGCGTGAGGGACGCCGTCAAAACAATATCGATAAATACCTGCGACTTGTTAGGGAAGGCAAGACGAAGGCGCCCATTGGAGATCGTCATCCAGAATTTCTTTTCACTTTATAAGTGCAGTAGCTCAGGTTTGGATTAGTGAATCGTACTTGTATAGGGATACACATGACACATTGTATGGCTACAAAGAATTGTCGAATCAAATGGACAATTGAAGAAAGGAAAGATGACAAAAGATATTGCGAAAGGTGTGCCAAGGACATTGTGAACACATACAAATGTAACTATGATCCGAGGAAACTGAACATCACGGTGAGCTTTGGAATAATGTACAAGGTGCGGCCGGTACTTACTTCTTGTTGATCTCGTCGAGAAATGGCTCGAAATTGACCTTGACCCTCCCGTCGAATAACGCCAGGCAGGTCTGTTTCTCATACTTGGCTTGCAACAGATCTTCCATCCGGATGTTTTCTGTTGCTATTTTACTCGTGATACCTAACATCGTAGACTCCAGGATCAGGGTAAAAATGCCGACAGAGTCAGACGAGATCTTGATGTGGAACTTGTCATATTGGCGAGGGGAGTATTGTTCAATCGATAGCAGAACCTTCTTGTCATATAGGTCCTTTGCGGTGTAGAAGTATGACCCAAACTTCGGGGTAACCCCTGCTTTCTGGAGTTCTCGGACATGCCAGTACTGCTTGGTGAAGGGGATGACGAATCGCTTTTTTCTAGAAGTAAGGAGTTTGCGTTAGACAATAGGCGATGAAGTCAGAGCATCAATGTACCCTTTCTTCTGCTGCATTGTGTTCATAGCAGCCTGAACGTGGTTCTGATAGCTGCTGATCTGTTCTTCGTAGTGTTTCTTACGTTCTTGAAGATGTCGCAGCGCCTCCTTCATACTCTTCATCTCTTGTTGTCGCTGCATCCGCTTCCGATGTTTACTACGTACATCCCCAGCGATTGCGTTCAGGATTCCTTGGAATCCATCATCGCGGGTTATCTTGCCCTGTTTCTCCAGTTCTAAGAGATTGGTGATAGCTAATGCTTTAACAGCGGCGAATCGCCATCTACGGAAAATCAGCGCGAACAATTGTAAGAAGTTGCAGATGCTTACGTTCTGATATCCTCCAGTCTGTACGCATCGTTACCAGCTGCAGAAGGCTGTCGTCGCGAGTGTTGCCGGCTTTGCTCGTTGAGGGTCTCGGCCTCAAGAATATCTTCCCAAACTGACTCATCTTGTTCGGTAACGGGGCGCATCAAGGACTCCAACAAGTCCTGGGCGGGCTGCACGCGAAGAATTGCCAGCACTCCACGTTTGGCTTGGACCCAAAGGGTCTTCTCTTCTGCATGAGGGTCTATCAACAACCAAGGTAAGCGCCTCGCAAAGCAACCAAGAAGCCAAGAACTTACCCCCGACAGTCGCGAAACGATTGGTCAGCTCGAGAGTAATAGCAGTATCTCGAGCATCCTTGAGTTCTTCGTTTGCGAGATTCGGAACACCAACCAGTTCATTCAAAATCACTCGCAGCGTGTCGTTGTCTTGAGGGGCCTGGGCAATGAAATGAAAACTAATCCGAGGAGAAGTATTACTAGACCCACCAAAAACTTGAGGTGTTGTAAGAGGAGGCCATGCATCGTGTACACTTCGTTTGGAGAGATGTAGATAGGTTTTGGTTGTACGGTAACATCCAGGAACTCGTGGGCATAGAAATACGATTCGGCGTCGGGCACATCCGCCACTATAGCATCATTGGCAAGGCTTCGAGTCGTGTTGGATCGGAGAGGCTTACCTTCCAACAACCAGGCAGTCATACGTCCTGAGGCCTCGCGCACGAAATCATTGATCGGTATGTAGATGGGTTGGTCGTCGCCAAACTCCTTGCCGGTGACAATCTGGGTCAAGACCTTGGATATCTGAGCAAGGTTCTTTCGTGCAGTAACCTTGACTGTCTTTGGAACAATTTCGAAGACCTCCGGTGTCCTGATAACGTATACGTTAATTACATAACCAAAAAAGATCCACAAATTCACCGACATAATGATGGGATAGATGTACCGGTAGTATACCAAACGCCCAATACAGGCTGCATATTGCTCGTCAGTTCCATTCGGGAACCTCTCCTGTGAAAAAGTCAGATACCACACTTAAGATGTAATGTGTCTCTTACCCGCAAGGCAAGTAATGTTTCTCGGGCAAGATACCTCATACTGAAGGGCATCTTCTTCGTAGATGCAGTGATAGCTTTGACAAAAGCGTCTGTCCACCACTGAACCAGTTGAAGTTCTGTATCAAGCGTTATGATCTGCCTCCATGGGGGATAGGTGTTGTGGTGCAAACTTACGACGGATGTACATAGCCCTCGTTTCAGGGTATTCAAGGGCTTCTCTAAAGGTTACGTCTTTGGGAACAGAACTCGTCAAACCAGATTTGAGCTCTTCCATGGTTATACGGGAGTGATGTAACTATGAATGAAGGTTAGAAGTAGCGGCAGTCGCGAGTAAAGGCCCAACATACGAGAGTTGGATCGGCCTCTAGGTCCAGATCAACGGAGTCGATCACCTCTTTGACAATAACCTGGAAAGCCTCACGTGCGAAGGTACTTTGTTTTGGCCGGATATAATGAACGGTGATGTTCAAGTGGATGGGATGATTCCGCACGAGCTCGTCGATATCGGCCGCTGATGCAATTTCATCTCGAATAGCGAGCTGACCCAACAGTCAGAGATAACGTCAGTACGTTACACCGAACAAAGAAGCGTACCTGTAACAGCTTGAGCAATAAGAAATCCTCTCGGCGATCCTGACCATATCCAAACAGTGTCAAAACCACTCTCTCTGTGAACCTTCGACTAGGCTCTGCCACACCCTCCTGAGACAGCCTCAAGAACAAGCGGCTAAGATACTCGCCACGAGTCTGAAGAAGGAAAAAGAGCTGTTGGTACAGCTCAAGCTTTCTCCTGGCGGCGTGGTCCACGGTGCTGGATCCAGCGAAAGGGTCACCATAGTCCGCAAGAAGCTTGACCCTCGCGGCATGCATCGTGGCACTGTCAGCTCCTTTCCGTTTCTTCGCGTTGTCGACCATCAGAGCAACTTTGACGTCCAGGTCATTGACCTCATTCTCCAATGCCTGATTCTCACGAATGCATTCGACGACCTGCTTCCTCAACCTTTCCACCTTTATCTCCTCCTGGAAATCCGCTTCGGAGTCATCAAGCAAATGAACAAAGTTCTTGATCGTTCCGACGGTGACGTTTGTTCCCATCGTGAGTTGGCGGTACTGCTCGCGTGTCTCTTTCGCGCGGAATAGAGATTGGATCTTGACGACCTTGCTGAGATTGGCACGGTAATAGTCCATTTTGGCTTTGAATTGGCGTCTGACTAGGGCACCACGCAACATGGCCTGCAAGATAGTAGCGACATGCTCGCTGCGATGTAAGTGGTCTCTCCACGCGTAGTATTCGCTTCGGGCGAAGGCACCTCGGATAGCGGCTTGGAGGTTGATCACATCGGGTACAGCATAATCCAAGCTCCGCTTAAGCTCGACGTGGCGATGCCGCGCTAAACTTGCCCTTGCAAGTGCCTGGAGCGAAGAAACCATCTTCAGGTTCTTTGGTGCTTCTAAGGCTTTTACGAGGCTCGTATGTTGCTGACGAGCGATCTTCGCTCGAGCACGAGCCTGGAAGCCGACCATGACAGGGGTGACACGCCGCAATCCGCGTATCAGCGCTAATAGGCGTTTCCTCGCGAGATACGTGCGGACAGCGGCTTGTATGCGAATCACAATGTCCGTGACGTTCTCTAGCTTGGCCAGTTGACTTCGGACACGACGACGGACTAGGATGCCACGAAGTTGTGCTTGTAGACCGACGAAGACTGGATTCATCTTAGCCAATTTGTACTGTTGCCTTTCCAAGGCTCTGCGAACAAGTGCACCACGAGCGAGTGCTTGGAAGTGTACGACGGAGAAGCCTATTTCCGGGTGACTAAAGGTCTTCTTGAGCTCTTTTCGTGCTGTTCTGGTAATACGGGCGCGAGCGAAAGCCTGTAGACGCGTCATCGAGGTGCTAATGGTGCGAAGGGCACCCTTGAGTTTCTGGAAACGCAGACGCTGGAGGACTCCCCGAGATTGTGCTTGGATTTTGACCACCGTACGGGAAGTCGCTCGAATCCATCGCATATATGCTCTCCAGCGACGCTTCGCGAGAGTAGAGCGAGCTGCTGATTGTACTGCGATAACCCAAGGTATAAGGTTTCTCTGTTCCTGTCTTTGGTTTCGGATCTTGTTTCGTAACAAGAAGCCTCGACATTGTGTTTGGAATTTAACGATATGTCGCTCAGCAAAACGCATACGAGCTTGAATGTTCGCGCGCGCACGTCTAGCGAGATAACCACGGGCCAGAGCTTGGGTAGCGATGATGGAGTCCTCATTCTCCATCAGAAGCTGATGACAACCTGAGGTAGTTCAATAGCGAGACATCTTAAGTTAGGAAAGCGACTCACGTTCTTCTTCAGTCTCAATCTCTGGCTCCGGCTCTTCATTGATCTCCTTGGCCAGTTCTCTGCCGACGTTGCCAAAGTTGGGCATTGCAACACCCGACTCCTTCAAGCCCTTTTGTGTCTTCTGTAGTTCATCGTCGGAAAAATGGAGGTGGCCAATCAAGTTACCAATTCTCTGGGCCATACCACGGCGCGCGAGGAGGTGACTGAGCAGTCCTTTAGTACGCGTCTACAAGGGGCAGAGTGGAAAGACACACCTCAAAGCATGTATACAATATATGACCTTGGGAATGTTCTTTTTCTCATAAAGATCGGTAAGTTCGAAGATAAAGCCCTGTTTTCCCCGTAAGCGGCAGATACCCGCAATTTGTATGTCCACAACGTACTTCAGGCAACCCAACATCCCGAACAAACTTGAAGAAGACATTTATATTGTCCGAGTGACGGAAATCGCGGAGGTTTGGTGACTAGAAAATGGTTGAGACTGACATCGGCCAGAGGCTTCATACAAGAATAAATTCACCTCGAAAATTCTTCTGACTGCATGTGGGTGAAAGACGCGGACGAGTTTCGCGAGTACAACACCATTACGGAGACCATCCTCCATCTCCACGATGTTGAATCCGATCTCCTCTCCAAGACATCCTTCAATCCATTGGTGTGCTTCTCCGACGTGACAGAGGTATTCATATGCTTGAATAAGATGTCGCTGGGTATCTGCCCAGTTGCTCCCATAATATCGCGAAGCTGGGGAAGGAGAAGTAGGAGCACTTGGTGCTTTCAGTTGCAAACGACCAGGAAGCCCAGCAACACCGTCACTATCAGGGACCGCAAAACCAGGTATGTCAGGGACGGTTTGACTACGGGCGGGGGATGTTGGCGTGCTCCCATGCAGTGTGCTACCATATAGGCCTTCCCTGCGCCCTTCCCTCCTTGGTGATACTGCGTTATGTTCTTCTTGAACCGGCCTCGGTTCCTCAGTTAGCACAGGTTTTGTTTCCTCTTCCCAGTTGTCATCACCGTCGCCACTTGCTATACGAGGTAGATGCCTTCCCATTCTGCGACCGACAATCAGGTTATCGCCATAGGTAGAAGCCTTCTTGCTGGACATGTACGAACTCCGGTAGGGCGTGGGAGACATGACGGATGATGTAGTATGACCAAGGGGTGAAGGCCGCGGAGAGGCCGGGTTGTCCTCTGTCAAGGAAGCAATGGACTTATTGCGGCCGAGAGTGTAGAATGGCTTTGAAATATCCTTGTCGTCTGCGAGTGAGGTGACGGATTTGTTCCGACTGAGTGTGTAAAAAGGCTGCTGGGCGCTTTTTTCTGGCGTTGACAGAATGGCGGATGAACCATATAACGATCTGGATCGGTTTCTGGATAAGCTAGGGGTAGAGGTAGTGGTCGAAGATAAGGAGAACGCGTCATTTGCAGCCTGAGTAGCTTGGGGTCTCGGTGTAGGCTTGATTTCGGTTTCCCTCAAAGAGCCCGTCCAACTCGTTGGGGGGGAATGTGATGAAAGCGAACTGTGACTGCGCAACGGAGAATGCTGTCTAACGTTGGACGGTTTGGGCGATTCGTAGGAGCGGGTACTGGATGAAGTGAAAACGTTCTGTGAAGATGAAATAAAGGTTGTAGCCGAATCTCTAGAAGTCGAGGCGAACGAGGTCGTGGATGAGGGTATGTGAATGCGATGGGGTGATGATGAAGAGAGTGAATCCGCTTCAACTGATATCCCCGTGGTATTTGGCGACAGTGGCGAAGCGATAATCGGCTCGGGCATAGTCCGTCGCTTGAGGTATGTTGGAGTCTTCGGCATCTCTGGAACAGACGCTGACGACGCTGAGGTAACACTCGATGGGCCATTGTGCGATGATGTCGAGCCGTTGGTAGTGTTAGGTGAAATGTTCTCCAAGATTGCTGATTGGGGCCTCGATCTGAGAGCCTCGCGAGCAGGACTTGGATTAGTATGATGGGTATCCTCTGCATCCGCCTCCCGTGATCGCTCTTCCCACTTTCCCCTCAGGATATCCAGACTGCTGCTAGGACGGTGTGAGGGCGTCCATCTCCTCGACCCCAGTGATGTATTTGAAGAGCCAGTTGGAGTAGTGAGGATGCCGATTCCAGACTGGGAGTTATTGCGCGATAATCTCGAGCTACCCCCTATAGATGATGTCCGCTCAAGTAAACGCGTCTGATAGGCAAAGGGGCCTCCCGAAGAGGATTTAGGCGTATGATGGGGTGTCGAGTTTGAAGAACTCATAGCAGACTTGGGACATAAGAAGGAGAAGAGGAACAGTTAAAGCCGTAGTGAGGGAAGACAGCGCCGATAGAGCATCGACAGAGAACGCCTGAATGATGAACGCGAGAACACTCTGGAACACGTGCCGTCTCAATCTCCATTCTTGTCTACCTGCTAGAATTAGCAACAGACGACCCTGACACTCTTTACACTCTTTACAAACTTTACATTGATGTCTCATTGTCCAAAGGCAGTACACAAAACAGGTATAGAAAAGACTCGCCTATCAGACGGTGTTGTGGATACACTGAAGTCAGCAAGACGTTCGATAAGGTAGTAGCCCACTCCCAAAGAGGATCTGGACGGAAGCCCAAACGATCTATTATAGTTTTGAAGAGACCTTCAAAGCCTGACGCTTCTCCCACTCTGCGCGTGCAATCTTTCGCAACTCGCTCTTCAGAATTTTACCAGACGCGGTTTGTTCTTTTTTAAACGACAAATATTGCAACAGTGTTTCTAGAAAGGATTTGGCACGTACCGAATGGTTGGTCCTGAACAACTACCATCACTGGTACAGCAAACTTGGGCAACCTGCAGATATAAAATGCATCAGTGTATGCAAGGCGCCAGAAACCTTCGTCGCAAACCTCTTTTGCGCCAAGGCAATCAAATCTTTCTCTGTCACCTGGTTCTTGTTCTCCGGTCGGACTGATACCACAGCAGCAACTTGTTCTCCTAACCGTGCGTCAGGCACGCCAACAGCAGCGGCCTCAGCTACACGAGGGTCAGAAAAGAGCGCATTCTCCACAGATATCGAGTCCTGTCGCCGAAAGTGAGCTGACATGTTGAAATGTAACAGTGTTCAACCAACAATATTTTCGCCTCCGCGAATGATGATGTCCTTTACTGAACAGGGACTTCAGCAAAACAACAAAAGCCAAGCGACAGCACTCACTTCGGTCGCGAATGTACAGGAAACCTTCCTCGTCCACTAGGCCCAAATCTCCTGTCTTCAGCCAACCATCCTTAGTCAGAATTTTGTCTGTTGCAGCTGAAGCATGCCCTCAGGAAACACGCAAGATTTTGAAAACTGACATACATACCCTCATCACCCCAATAGCCTTTCATGACATTTGGACCTCGCAACCAAACTTCACCGACTGCGCCAGGAGGAGCTTGCTTGTCACCGTCCATGACGATGACATCATTCACAGGTGTGGGTAATCCACTAGGCTATTTTAGAATGACATAGAAAACGGCGCATCACGTGGAAAACGTACCAGGTCGCTGTCCGTGCGACATAATCCTCTCCCGCTGGCTGATTATGAGGATCTATCAACGTCGACAGCCGAATGACTTCTACTTACCGACGCTGACCGCTACGCTATTGGTCTCTGTTAAACCATACCCTTGGCCCCTGTTCGGATCGATGAGGTATCCATACGAAGATGAACACTTGAGGATACGTACATAACTGCATCCGGGAATGCTTTGCGGGCCTTTTCAGGCAAGGCGTCATGCGCCGGTGCACCACCGAACATGAGCGACTCAAGTGGATGGCCAGCAAGGGTGCCATCAGTAAGGTCAGATACCATTGAAGGAACACTGAACTAGCCCTTAGTTCCTTCATACCTCCAAACTGGAATTAAGACGCACCCTCCGGCTATCGTGACATTCTCCTCTTTTATCAGTCTGGGCCAGCGCAGTGAGAAAGAGCCCAAATGCAGAGGAACATACTCAGAGCAAGTACCTTGTAGCTAATGTAAAGTGAGTAAATGCAGAAGTGCTGAGAATTTGACGGCTCTACCTTCTCGGATGTCCCATTTTCGCATTAAGACGATCTTGAGGCCACCCATGGTCGCCATCATCTAATTGGTTTTCTTAGTCTCTTCGCGTGGCACACTTCAGCGAAATTCCGTACCGCCAGACTAGTGGAGCCAGTGACATGGAAAAGAGGCACTGAAATCAGCATACTCTTTTGAGGTCCCGGAACTGGAACTGGAAGATCCTCTCCGCGGCGGAGTGCCGCGCGACGAGAACCCACTAGAACCTGGTTTTGCTTTGGAATGCAATCAAATATGCTAGTGACAGGAACACTCACGTTGGCAACATTTGTGAGCCACTGACGTTGAGTACTCAGAACACCTTTAGGTAGCCCGGTTGTGCCTGTAATGCATGAGAATTAGAAGCGCGTCACGCGAAGGCAACCGGTCTGGCTTTTAACATACCCGATGTAAATAAGATGGACGCGTTGTCCTCAGGAATGATGCCAGGGTCACTAGTCAGAATGCTCTGAGAATCACCGTCGAAACCATTCAAGGCCTCTTCCCATGTCTGCATGCCACTCCATCTGCCCTTCCCTTCATGTGCTTCCAGGACTAAGAACCCGGCTGTCCCTGCATCTGCAACCAGTTTCGAAACATTGGGCTCTAGATGATCTGCACGTTCAGAGTCGACCACGATTAATTTGCACCGAGTGTGCGCGAGACAGTGATGCAGTATATCAAGAGGCGACCACCTGCTCTGGAGGATCAGCGGGAGAAATAACCGGGGATTTGGACATAGGCTGACGCATTTGCTAGCACGGATACGGCACCAATGAGGTCTTCACAAGTGCAGATGAGCACGCCAATACTCGCTCGATGAATGACGAAATACATACGACAAGCCCAGAAGGCGACCAAGAATTCAGGATAATTGCGAGAGCAAATGGCAACCCGATCACCTATGACAGTGAATTAACATGTACAATAAGTCAATAAGTACACAGATCACAAATGAGGCACATACCCTTACGAACTCCGTAGACGTTGCGATATACCGCTGCAGCCTTTACGGACCGCTCAAAAACTTGGCGATAGGTATATCGTTGTTTCTCATAAACAACGTAGAGTGCGTCCGTGTGTTCCTTAGCAGCTTGGAGCCAGAAGATACGCAATGAAGGCCACAAATTTTTGTACACGCGCTGCAGTCGACCGTCGATGAGCCGCGTTTCTAGCTCGTGCGGCGTACCAGGTGCGGTCAGGATCGCCTCGGCTATGAAAAGATACGTACAGTTAGAGTCTGGGCGCACAAGGGTCGCAAACGATAACGAAACACCTTCGGCTAGAGTTCTTTTCGGATTCCAGTCAGACATCGAGTTGCGGGAGAAGAAATGAAAGTTGGGGTGCGACTGATGGCCTTATATGTATGTGGGAGCTGTACGAGATAGGCTTGGGCGTCACGGCCGGAATTCAGAGAATTCATACCCGGAAGGGATCTCGACGTCCGACGACATATCCCAGGCTTTCAGCCGCCAAGACGTCAAGCGGTCTTCGACGGGGGTACCAGTGAAACCCGATTTGTACCAAAGACTCGGGAAGAGTTGTGATGTAGCACCGGACTGGGACCTGAGAGTTTTCTCTTGGAAAAAACTAATCGTCTTGAGTGCTAGAATTTGACTTCCTGGTCGTCCTCGTTGCTCAACTGTCCACGTATAAGCATGTTGATTTATAGTAAAGGGGACCAGGATCGTTGGAAGAGGCTGCCGCATCACCACATAATCCAGAATGGAGATGTAGGAAATGGTGGCCAACCAGTACAGTAATATTCTATGGAACTGTCAATACCCCGCCTTTTTACTAATACCCACTGTCATAAACCGGGAACCTGGACACAGCGCAACGGTTAACGAAGACCTCCCCTAATGTACGGAGAACACGAATCGAGGCACCGGTAATTCGCCAGAAAGGCCGCAACAAGACGCTATCCTATTGCAGACTGAGGACTTGCTCTGGGCCCCCGAGGCTCGCTTACAGGGAAACATTTTGCTCATTCGCAACATGTCAAGATTGAGCAATCCACAAAGAGCTTCTGCTGCCGGTATTGCTAATACGTGTGAACATCAACACTACCTATACTCAGGATAGAATGCAGCCCGAGATAAGGGCTTAATAAAGCACACCAGTCACCCAGATCAGATTTTTAACTTTCCACTTTAACGGGGTGGGCACTACTGGGACATCCATGTATCCACGAGACCGTCAAACGCGCAGTCCGTCTTTTTTAGGCTCGGCGGACAAAGCACAGAGATCAAGCTCAATTATAACCCGGTCCTCATCGCCTTCCTCCACAAGTTCGTATTCGGATCTAACTTCGACAATTGACTCGTACAGAGATAACAGGCACGAACTCACGTCTCTTTTACTCTTTCCATAATGACCGAAGCTGTCTCCCATAGGTATGCGCTGGCACCGAAGAAAATCATTCTGGGTGTTTGTGCCATGGACATCAAGGCGAGAAGCAAGGCCATGCGGGAGATATTGACGCGTTTAGTTGAACGAGGGAAAGGAGCAATCGAAGTCAAAATTTTTGGGGACAAGGTCATCCTAGACGAAGGTGCGTCCCGAAAATCAATCGCGGTGTGGCTAATTCGCTGACATGCTCCAGATGTCGAAAACTGGCCCAGATGCGATGTCCTGATCTCATTTTTCTCCACCGACTTCCCCCTTGACAAAGCTATATCCTATGTCAAACTCCGAAATCCTTTCTGCATAAACGACCTGCTTCCCCAAGCACTTCTCTGGGATCGCCGGCTTGTGGGCGCGGTTCTGGATCACCTCAAAGTTCCTACTCCAAGGCGAATTGAGGTGTCACGCGACGGTGGTCCGAAGGTAGAAAATGACTTGATTGAACTCATGAAAGACCGACTAGGGATCACGTTAGGCGGGTTCCGAGTGACCCCTGAGGTTATATTGCGAGAGGATGGAAACGCCATTATCGTTGACGGTGTGGTGATGGAAAAGCCGTTCGTGGAGAAACCTGTCAGTGGTGAAGATCATAATGTCTATATATATTTCCGGGGTGGAGGGGGGCGTCGACTCTTCAGAAAGGTATACATGGCCTCAAGCTAACTCACGACTGACAACTGATATTGAACTTCGCGCATACATCCAGGTTGGAAACAAGTCCAGCGAACTCGATCCCAATCTCCACCATCCGCGTACCGATGGTTCATATATATATGAGGAATTTGTTGACGTTGACAATTCCGAGGACATCAAAGTCTACACAGTGGGGAAGGAATACACTCACGCAGAGACACGCAAATCGCCTGTAGTGGATGGTGTCGTGCGGCGAAATACTGAAGGAAAGGAGATTAGGTAAGGAGACGGGGTGGATAGAGGCTTTTACTCCTTACCTTCTAACGCGTTGGATTAGGTTCATTACGCGGTTAACAGAAGAAGAGAAATCATGGGCGGACAAAATATGCGAAGCTTTTGGTCAGCGCGTGTGTGGGTTTGATATGCTTCGTTGTGATAATGGTCGGCGAAGCCAAGTCATTGACGTGAACGGGTGGAGTTTTGTCAAAGGCAACGAGACATATTACGGCGAGTCACCTTGACCATTCTTTATCCTAGTCATTCATCCCTTCTCGTAGATAAGGCCGCCGATATCCTTACGGCCTTGTGTATGCGCTTTTCGACGTCCGTCGATCGACCTCTACTTGGTCCCGACGATACCGGCCAAGGAGCACCAACATGGGAGCTGAAGGCTAATGTAACCGTTTTCCGGCATGCAGACCGTACACCAAAAGTAATTCTTTTTTTTACCTTGGATGTACTCCTTCATTTTGACTTCGCTGATCGTAGCAAAAACTGAAATTCAACTTTCCTATCGGGGAACCATGGACGCAACCCTTCGTCACATTGCTCAACGGCGAGACCGAGGAAATCATTCTTCGGGAAAAGGAACAGTTGAGCATGATAGCTACAGCCATCGAGGAGGCTCGCAACCTTGGTGCAGATGGTGAAGAGCTGAATAAGCTTGCACAACTCAGCAATGCCTTGTCCAGCAAGATTGACCTTCCGGGAACGAAGGCTCAGTTGAAGCCGGTTTACTCGAAGAAGCAGGCTGGCCAAGTCAGGAAGCTCACCAAACTCACATTGGTTTTCAAATGGGGAGGCGAGGTGCGTTGATTCACCCGTTCTGTTGCACAGGATCTTGCTAACTGTGGTCAACTAGTTCACGCATTCTGCTAGATACCAGTCCCGCGACCTGGGCGAAAACTTGAAGAAAGATATTTCCATAATGAGTACGTCACTGTCCTCCTCCTTCCGCTGCCCATGGCGCCCCATTCATAATCTTGAATTAGATAAGGAAGTGCTCCAGAACGTTAAGGTACATAGTACCTCTGTCTTCAATGAACTGCGCTGATATTTGTGCAGATTTTCACTTCTTCGGAACGTCGTGTCATCGCTTCTGCGGAAATTTTTGCGGCTGCTCTTCTTGATCCTCAGCATCCGAGTTATTCGGTGCCATCATCAACCAGCAACGGATCACGGTCGTCTATCGATAGCAATGGTGGATTCATGAACAAGAATTTCCCTCAACAGCCTGACCAACAACCGCTTAAACTTATCGTCCGCAAAGATCTTTTGGATGACTCTAACGCTGCAAAGGACCTTATGGACGACGTGAAAAAGCGGCTGAAAATCTTGCTCAGACCGGGCGAATCGGAAAAGAGACCTGATCTAACTTGGCCGAAAAGTATGAAGAAGGAGCCGGTGGAGGTCGTTAAGGTAAGGTCTCGCATTTCAAGCTCTTTTGAAAACTCCCACATTGTCTCGGTAGGAAGTTATCGAACTCCTTAGTTCTTTCCGAGACATCATGCGGAAGAACTACGAACGACTCGACGTAGACAAAATTCAGCAACGATGGTAGATGAAATTTCATACCTTGCTCCTACAATTCTCATGCCTCCCATCAGGTGTTGTGGCGACGAGCCTTTTCTCTTCCGTGAGAGATGGGAGAAGTTATTTGAAGATTTTTGCGACGTGGAACAGAAGAAGTTTGATCCATCACGAGTATGTCTGTCACTTTGAGCGGAGTTACACTTACTCAAATTGCAATGCCTAGGTTTCCGAGCTCTACGATACAATCAAATACTGCGCCCTCCATCACCGCACCTTCCTCTTCGCCATTTTCGACGAGAATGGCCGTAATGACCCCGTTCATCCCAATCAGGACCGCAAAATCCACGAACTTTATAGCCGCGCAAAGGCTCTTTTCGACCTCGTTGCTCCTCAGGAATATGGTATTGATCCGGAAGAAAAGTAAGTAGGAAACCCTATTCCCTCGCGCCGGATTTTTGACTTTTGGGCAGGGAGGAAATCGGAATTCTGACTTCGCTCCCGCTTCTCCGTAATGTGGTGCAGGACCTCGAAAATGCTCGCAATAATGATGGGAGTTCCCTGACGGTTTACTTCACTAAAGAGAGCCACATTCACACTCTTGTTAACCTTGTTTTGCTCTCTGGGCTTCCCATCGCCAATAGGCGTATACCTGAGCTTGATTATGCAGTGAGTACGCGTCCATCGAGCCTCCTGCCGCCTGCTGACGAGAATTAGTCTCATATTACGTTTGAACTCTACGAACGAAACCACGGTCGCGGTAAAACCGACAAGGAGTACTCGATACGTTTATCCCTTAGTGAAGGGGCACATTCCTCCAACGTTTTAGATTCCACTCTAGATGCACGCCATTCGCTCAACGTACAACCTCGAAGGTACTCCTCTTTTTGTATCTTATGCATAGGGCAAGCGGCTGACTCCGCTTTACCAGGAAACTTACTCAGCACTTACCCTACAGCCTAGTTATTGAAAAACTCTCCAAACATTTTTATAGACTTACTGACGTACGTGATTAAAATTTCATCTGACACAAGCGCAATGCTCAAACTCCGTGCCATAGCAGGACGAGGATGTCGGTCTGGAAGAAACCATTGATGCCATACCTCCATCAGTCAGCGATAATGCCAGCGATCATTAATCCTTCACTGTACTATATAGTATGCAACTGTAGCTATAGCTAAATCTCTCTTTCCATAATCATGGTCACTATTCATTCGGCTCATCGGCCCATTCCCACAACCCAAGCTTTTGTCGGTACTCGCGCAACTTCTCCGGGGATAACTTTTGGAAGGTAAGACCGCCTATGGGTTGTCCAGTGAATGATGGGTGGTCTTTATCATATAAGGCGGATTCCGATCGTGTGAGCTGAGAAGATTGAGTGGCGAGGGCGGAGAATGATGATGTAGATTCGTGGTATCTATTAAGGTCGCGAATGTGAATACGGGGACTTCGACCTCGATTCGCTATAGTAAGTACGTACAATCTAAAAGTCGTGTCAGTAAGGTTGTATGCACCCGGTGAGAGCAACATACCTATATGCCTCCTTATTCCATGCATCTACTTCCTTGAATTGATCCAACCTGTACTTCTTGAATGCAGCCTTGATGTGGTAAAGAACGTTATAGACGTGATGTTCCTTCGGTCTGTATCCAATATCAAAGATTCAAAACAGGAAGACCAAGTAGGTGGATTATAGCACGCACTTCCAAGGCCGGAAATGAGCACCAAGATTGAAATACCCTTTCTGGTCTATCAAAGGGTGGAAGATATCTGTGACGAATTGGACTGTTGGCATCTTGTCCGGGTAATCATTTGGGAAAGCTAAACGGAAACGCAGGATGGCGCCAGCGTAATACCCTATAACAACCAGGGAAGTACGGAAGATGAGTTAGCGTCAAAACGTTGAATACACACCTTGGTGAACGAAAAGTACTGCGTCCCAGACAAACAAATTGTCTGGTGAGGGTACAACATACATTCCCAGCGGACAGTGGCTCTGGTGTCTTAGGGACGCATATTCTAATGAAAGTGCAGTCCTTGCAACGATTGACTGCGGGCCGGAACCGCTAGAGGGAGCATCTGCCTTGGTATTCGCGTTTGTCGAAGACGCACGGGTATTTGTTCCCTTGCTTGCTCTCGAATAGGTGCCCGTAAAGTCGAGAGGGTTCGTAACAAATGAGCCCAACATCCTGTTGGTGTGATGGTGTGATGCCAAAGACCACAGGGACGTTGGGCGTTAAGTACTTATAAATAGTCACAGTCCCGCTTAACCGTGCACAGATGTATAACATAGAAGAAAGCAAAGGATACATGATAAATACAAGGCTGCGAGCTACCTAGCGTAACCGCCTCGGTACTGAGGTCCTGAATTGCCTCTTGCGAGGCGGGAACTCTTGTGATTGTTATCACGACTCTGCTGTTGGCCTGCGCCTTTGATGGAAAGGGACATGCCACCGTTCACATTTTGTCGCGAACCATGCGAATGGTTTCTTGATGGAGGAGGGTCATCAGTAAGTCTGTCACCTATTCTGTCTAATAAGCTTGGTCGTGAGTGTGCGGCTGGGCGAGTGGGTAGGTCAGGAGGCGAAGGGGGCAAGAGATGTCGACCTTCCCCGATTGATTTTGGGAGACTGATCTTGACTTTGCCGCCTCCTCCACCTCCTGCACTACTTGAAGGCTGATCACGGCTACGATCCCGTTCTTTGGCCCTATCTCTCTCCTGTTGTCGTTCCTGCTCTCGCCCTCGCTCCCTTTCTCGTCTCCTATCGCGTTCTCTGCTCGACTCCCTTTCCCTTCTCCTCGCCCTATCCATTTCTCTATCCCTCTCTCTCCTTTCACGCTCTCTCTCTCTCTCCCTCTCTCTCCATCGTTCCCTGTCTCTTTCTTTCCGACGATCCCTCTCCCTCTCCTGCCTCGAGTTCGAGGGGCCATCGACAGCAGCACCACGAATCCTAACGTTCCTATGATTCCCAAACCAATCCTCTGGATCGCTCTCCTCTTCAAACCTCTGCGCACTCTTCCTCAGCTTCTCCATCATCTTCCTCCTTCCCTGCCTCCCAACATTGTCCGGCGCATATTTACCCCAGTCGCCGAACTGATCCTCTCGCTCCCAGTCTCTCAGCCGGCGTTCATGTTGTGCAGGCGCGCCGGACTCCTTAGGATCGTAGAAAGGTCCTGTGGATACATTGTGGAGGCCAAATGCGGATGGTTCGGCAGGCTTGTCATATCTTTTCGGACCTTTGCAATCCTATTAACAGGGGTGCAGCAAGTTAGTGGGTGCCCGTAGATTTAGAAGACGAAGGCGTACATCTCCCCAATGACCAGCCTCTCCGCAGTTATAACACCACTCATCCTCGGCGATGTAACCTTCTCCGCCTTTGCCTAGTTCCAAATCACGTTTCAATCGCCGCTCGTCCAGTATCCGACCTCGGTCTTCATCCGTCACGTATACATATAATCTCCACCATGTTGGACATTCCTATAAGAATAGGACTAAGGGTCAATCCGCGATTAGCAATGATGTGCGAACGTACACTTGTCTGATGAAGCTCCGAGTAGCATCGATTGCAACGACCGCTGGTGTCATGGCCTCTTGACCGTGCCAAGTGCCGGTTGGGACAGTTCTATGAATAATGTGGAAACAAGAATTAATCATGTCTAATCAATCCGAGTCGGGTGGTTGGTTGACATACACTAATGATGTGGCCTTTCATACCACACGAGAAACACACTTTGCTCACTGGACAGGATTTGGTAACGTGCTCGTCGCGTACGCCACATGTCAAGCACTGAGGACAGCAATGCGGACATGTAGTCGAGTAGACAACGGCACAAGAGGCAACGGAAACCGGGGAAAGAGCGGAATCGAAGTTCCATATATTAGATAAGAGAGTACGGACAGGCAAGGAGAACATGTTACGAACGATGAGTACACGACAATCTGCGGTTTTGTGGTCACCCTCTGCACCACAATTTTTGCATACGGTCCTCTTCAGTTTGACAGATTCGTCCTCGGGCTCTTCGAAATATCGCAGGAATTCCTGTGAGACGGTGTTAGAGGGTGCAGTGTATAGTCATAGGGAGTTGGGTCGAAGTAACCTTCTGATGGTCGCCGCCATAGTCCAGATACTTGATATAATCCGTGTCGCTTTCTCCTTCCGATTCTATTGGCGGTAGGATCTCAACCGGTGTAGATCCAAGCACGGAAACATGTGCAGGGAGTAAAAGTTTAGATTCTTCGGCGTTCTTGCTTGGAGAAGCTGTGGTGCCATACGTCGGAGGGGGCAGGTTTCCAATCGTCGGGGGTAAAGGAGCAGGTGTGACATCTTCGAAAAACAGGTCGCCAGGGTTCTCATTTCCATTGACAATCGGTTCATACGAGTTTTCTTCGGTTTGTACTTGGTTGGCAGGCATTCGATCTCGTAATATAGAATTCGAGGTTTCCTTTGCGGCCACCGTCCCGTCTTCGTGTTTTCGTCTTACTTGTCGACCGTTTCGCAACTCTTCTTCCTCTCCTTCTTCGTCATTCCGCTCCTCAGAGTTGTTTCTTGTATTCGCAGCGGTTGTATTTTGGCTTTGTGCACCAGACTTCCGGCCTTTTTTCCTCTTCCGTTTGCGCAGTTCCTTTTTATTGTCCTTTTTAGCATCCAAGGTATCCGGATCTGTGGATGGTGGTTTGGACGGGAGTCCTTGAGAGCCTGCAGTGGCCGTAAGGATAGGTGATTGGGTGAGGTCAATAATCTCTGGATCTGCCATGGGTACTGGTGGTAAGGAAAACGGCCGCAAGGCCAGCGATTACGAGTGAGCTTGGCGTTTCTGAAAAAGGCTCAACTTCATTTCCCACACTCTAATATACAACACCCGTCGTTCGGAATGTTCAACAACCAGCCTTCAGATATGAAATTTATGAAATAGGAGGTCCATTTTCGGCTCCATAATCCTAGATACAGTGATACAGGTGTACGAAACTATATGTGGCGGCACGTTGAGTACTTTGGACAGCAAGTTGAATGCTACAAGGATATGAAAATACAGTTGTATTACTGTTGAAGTTGGATAATATGAGGTGATTTGGTAGTGATAAACAAGAAGTTGAGCCCCAGGCCCATTTGCTGGCCTTCTAGTGAGTATAGTCATATCTGCCGGCGCTATTAGACGGTTGTACTGCGGAAACTGATGATCACTTACTTGCGGTAGAACGTTTCGGAATCAGTTGGCACAGTCTGGGCGAAAGGTTAACTACGCAGAAGAATCAACGGACGATTGCGGTCAATTACCTGGTTCCTGCGCGCGCCCCGAGTTTTCCTAAGACCTTGCTTCTCTAATCCCTCACGGTGGGCTTTGTCTTCTTTGAGCCACCGGAGAGCTACCTGGAACAGAGGTGTGGCAGGCGGGAATTGTGCAGCCAGGGCAGATTCCTGTGTGATGGGCCATGTGGAAGGATCAGTAACGAAAGAACCAAAGCGCATATGGGCGATGTGTGTGGGGAAATCGTTCAGACCATCAAAAATATGTGTGGCATCTAATGGGGAATTTTTAACGTGGGATGGCAGACTGAGATGTAAGCGCACATACAAAGAATGGTGGAGCCGCGGGTCTCGCTGTCATGCTTGAGAAAACTGAGCAATTCATCGCGAACGAGGACGTCCAGGTCCACGGTGACCTGCAGAAGGGCGTTGGTTACCTTTGAACAAAAGAAGGGAAAAACGTAATGCACCTCATCAAGTAATAATACATCCCACTCGACCATCAGGCCGAAGCAAAGTTGGACGCGGCGTCGCTCGCCATCGGATATCTGATGCATGTGCCAGTCAAGATCGATGTCGAGAATATCGAGCAGGCAGTCCCGCCGCTCCTTGTGTCTATAACCTCCAACAGAGTCTAAAAATGCAGAGACGACGATATCGCTTCTGACAACAGGATTCATAGCCCTATGTAGTTTCACGCGGTCATCGGGAAGTCGAAACATGATTGGGATGATGGGACGAACCATTCCGTACCAAGGAAGGTAACGCCAGGGGGAGAGTCTCGAAAGACATCGCGGCCCTTGACTCGAATATCAGAGCCAGCGGCAGTGACGAGTCGTTTTCCAGCAAGGATCTGCAGAAGCGTAGATTTGCCAGCTGGAAGGGTGATCAGTGGGGCGCTGCCTAAATAAGCAAAGCGTACGAACCTCCATTGGCGCCGATGAGGATTGTGCGGGAGCCCCTTGGCAGCTTGAGATTAATATCTACCAGGGAGGGCGGGGAGTAGGTATTATGGGCATATGTGAGGCCGCTGACCGAAATAACCTCCATGGCGGAAAGAGAGTGGCTGGACGACAGCTATGATTGGTTGTTGCAGATTTGAGTGATGGGAATCCCACCTCGTCTCTTCCTTGACAGCAACTCTCTAATCTTGCCCTCTCCCATCACCCCCCCGCGCTCTGCGCATCCCTTCTTCATTTCTTCTCCTAACGACCTTTTACAATCTCTGTCACTCCTTTCCCTCTTTTCTCTCATGCAAATCGAATCCCTTCTCTTCCCCAGGCAGGACGACGGCGACTGTATCAAGAACTGCCCAGAGCCTCTACCCTGCTCGTGCAGTCCCAACCAGGACTGTGTCATCATCAACAGGCAAGTCTGTGCTCCACCTGCAACCAGAGCTCCACTCATATCTTTACGTTTTTAGGGACTGTTATACATGTAGTCAAACAACTTGCGTCGCCAAGCCGGGCGCAACTAAGCCCGCTGGGGGAGTGAGCAAAGCCGCTTTGGCGGGCGGGATTGTCGGCGCTGTTGTGTTTTTGGCACTGTCATTTTCCCTTTACTTTTGGTACCGGCGCCAGTCGCGCATTCGTAAGATTCTCGAGAAGAGTCGCGAGACGCAGAAGGACAAGCCTGCCCCAGCAGAAGACGTTCTCAATCGACCAGATCCCATCGAGAAGCTTCCGCCTCCTTCATCCCAACATGTCGATCCAGAATCGCATGGTACTACTTTACCTCCTCCGCAGAGACCTCATCTCATCAATCCTTTCGACGATTCCAATTCAATCCAAACAACAAAAACAGAGGGCCCAAATGTTATTCCCATCGCCCTCGTTTCCCCAGAATCTCATCGCACAAAGTCGGACACAGACACACTGCAGTCTACCACGTCGTCGGGTCCTGTACGACCTCCTCGCTCACCAGACCTCAATCTCAATCTCGAGCATGTCAACGTCTCCCACAACAATCTCCGCGCACCTTATGCAAATTCAACGATCTCTGGCATCTCTGGCATCTCCAGACACTCGTTCATGTCCGGAGCCAGCTATTCTAGCGATTTCCTGAACGAGGCGCCTGTGATCGTCACTGCCAATAAAAGCCCCGTCCGCCAAGTCCTCAATGTTGTCAAGGCAGAAGTTGTCAATGCAGATGCTATCTCGCCGCCCCCCGATGGTGGCCTCAAACCACCGTCGTTCACTTCTCGTCCTACTGTTACATCCCCGTTGGCTGCCACATCCTTTGGTCCCAGTGATGTCCTGAGGGAGGTAGACGAAAATGAAACGGTTGACCCCTTTGACGACACCCACTCTACGACCGCCCAGGGCAGCACATCACCTGCCGTCAAGAACTTCGACGAGGCCACCCCTCGCCCTGAATCTAACGGCTCCAACTGGGTTCCTGATGGACCAACTCTTCCATGGGCCCGGTCCGATGATAGCCGACCATCGAGCATCAGTACCCAGGCGGGCTCCATAGTCAACATCGGCTCAGCCACTCGTGTAAACGTTGGCCTGACTGGTTTAGCGTCACCAGCAACTGCGAGTACACTCCCCCGTGCGCCTTATAGAACCACTATGGGTAAATTAGTCTCACCGTTGAGCGGCGGTTCCTCCCAGCCTGGAGCTCTTCAGGAGCAACAAGCGAGGGCTTTGGCGCAGGCGCAAGGCAACAAACGAATCTCTGGTTCCTCTGTTGTCTCTGCTGCATCTACGAGGGCTGACTCTATTCTCGAAGCCTTCCCCTTCGTTCCTCCCTCCCCGATATCCGATCGACCGATAAGGTCTCCTCCTGTTTCTCCTCTTGCTAAACAATCCTTCACCGCTACACCGACATCTCCTCTTGCTCGACCCACCGTCACCATCGCACCAGCATCACCATTGAATCAACAATCGTTCAATGCGAATAACGCTCCTTCCGGTTCAACGGACGGCGAATCACTTCCTGCTCCGCCGGACAGGCGTACCCTCGGTCTGAGCACGGGGTCTCAACTGTCCACCACTTCGACTGGCCTTGGATCATTCCCCTTCCAGATTGATCCAGGTGCGAGGAGTGATGCCAACAACAACAATAACAGCAACTCGCGCCCAAACACCCTCAGTATCCGTCAACGCGCAAGCCTTGACACATTGGCACTCACGAGTGACTTAGCATCATACCCATTGGACTTTGAGCGTGACAGCGTACCACCACTCCCTCCCTCGCGCCAATTATGAGCGTTGACTTATGGCGTTTACCTATAACTGGTCCGCCGACCGTCATGTAGTTCTTCCACGAAGTGGTTTTGTGTTGTGCTCCATCTTTCTTCGCCGCTCGACTCGGTAGGACTGTAATGCTGCCTTTTGTCAGTTTTGCATTGTATCTCTCATATTGAAAAGCCCTCTTTTTAGTAGTGTACATCTCTCCCTTTCATGCGTCTGATATTCTGTTTTCTCTCCTCTGGTGGAGCTATGGTTCTCCTATCTTCTTTATTTGCATGCATTTATATAGTCTTTTTTGCGGGCATAAATTATCCCATCGTTAGCTTCGTGCCCTGGTGACATCGGTTTCGCGGTTTTGTGTGGATAGGGGCTATTATTTTTATGTGATACATTATACTTTTGCAATAGCCGTGGTCGACGTCCTTGATCCCCAGACCCGCAGACACAAGGAAAGGTTCACTGTGAGTTGTATGTAGATAATGCTGGGATGTGCTGGGATGTGTTGTGCGAGGACTGGGGCGGTGAGATACAAACATCTTTGATCGGGGTCTTACCTAATTAGCGCCCATAAGGGAGAGGCTATATATCTTTTAGTCGCCTTTACCGACCATTATCTAATTTAGCACCTGGTCTCCCCCCTTGGAGAAAGGTTCTTTTACGAGGCCAAGTACACCCGTTGCCCCTTCACGAGCGATTGTTGTTGCTACTTTTCCCTTGTTTGGCCGCTTTCTGGCATCAGTGACGGGAATACGTTAACTCGAAGCTTAACCTTAGCTCCTCCCCAGGCGCGCTACTCCATACTTAGCGATCGTGCCTGCAAGTGGACGTCGACACAGTCAGACAAGAGGCGATAGGTGCGAGTATTCAGGATGGAGAGTGAGATTCAACAGTTGATGGAGATGGTGCGTGTTTCTCGACGACTCTATTCCCTTAAGGCTCTTTTAGAGTCTTAAGACCGTCCGCGAGATCACAAGTTGCTAACCGCGTCTCTCTCTCGGTCTTGGCTCCTATTTTAGGGTGCGACGAGGGCACAGGCTCGCGCTGCTCTGAAGCAATACAAGGATGTTATGGAAGCCGCAGAAAACATTTTCGAAGGCAAATTCGACAATGTGAAAGATGATGATGAGGATGTAGAAATGGAGACTTCCGCACCTGAGCCAAAGAAGAAAGTGCGGCAAGCGGTAAGTTTCTCGTGTCTTGGTGCTTTGTTTCTGATGCACAGTTGACTCATGGAACGTTTGGCACACTTTGTGATTCGCATGCTGCGTTTTGGATCACCGTTAGACACCCGAAGATGAAGATGATGAGATGGGTTCTATCGATGGTGATGCAGATGCTGATGATGGTGAAACTATGTTTCATCCTTTGTTGGTAAAGATTACTGTTCGCTGATGCGTGTCTCTTGTAGATGATGAGGACTACGCGGATTATGATTCGGATTTTGAGCCCAAGGCTGAAGGTGGACACCAGGACGTCGACCCTTATGCAGGTACGCGCCCTGCCATATTAGGTTTTTCACCTATCCTTACGACCATTTCGCTCTGCGCTGCCAGGTATCTTCTTCTCTAAGGACCGTCGTGAGGAGGTAATCGAGGTAGAGGAAGATCCGGAGATAGTTCAGCTACCTGGAACCAATGAACGCGTCAAAATCATGACTCAGGGTCAGTGGATGAAAGGGTGTCCTGAGGGCTCGGAACAGACTTTCCTGTTCCAGCTCTACTCTCAGTTAACCGATGAGACCCCGCAACCATGCCCTCAAGCGTGTGGCGCTACATATAGGAGAAACAAGGGCGACTTTTTCAGCTTCTTCGTGTGTTGTTTCCTTATCTCTTTCATTTGAGCAAGTAATTGATTGCTGTCATATTGCCATAGCCTGACTTTACGACATACATCCAGTATGTGCGAAACGTCGTTAGGAGGAAGTGCCAACGTTGCCATTCGGAGTTTTGCACAGCATGTGGCGAACCCATTTCTGCAGAACGAACGCACAGACCTGGAGCTGCTACAGACGATAATGAATTATTCCATTGTTCGAACCTTCAAGGAGTGATTTTGGGAGTCGGTCTTGCGATTCTGGAGCAGCAATTCATTGAGGATACTGGGACTGAGAGTGATAACCCCGAGCGTACGAGCAAACGCCGGAAAACGTCACCAGCTCAAGAAAGTACCGCTTCCCCTGCTTCTCTTCTACTGGGTCGAGGCAATAAGGCCAAGGGTGGTATTGGGTATGCCGGTGACCAGAAGGAAGATGTGAGTAACACATCACGACGTGCCGCTTCCGCCCCCCATTCTTACACCTTTCTCTTAGATGTCTGGACAGATGGAAGCTTGGGCCGCACAGAAGGCCAAAGACGCGAAGATCGGAAACCTTCTTAAAGCGATTCGTGAATATCTTCCAAATTTGCACCGAAAAGGCGGTGGTCAGACTAGCGACTATCTCGTTCATCCGACGGCTTTGGCTCACCTTCGACGACGATTCAACTTCATTTGTAGTACCCTTCTTAAGAACGATTCGCTTGCGGATATGTCTGAGCGTTCGGTGCTGTACTTTGAGCTCTTAGAGTGGCTTGAGGTAAGTTCCATGCCGCGTTTAATGAAATGTTGCTGACCTATTGCAGACTATCTCAAATCATGAAGCGTTAGCTAGTATGATGGCCATGCCTATCATGATGATGGTTTCGGTTGTTTCGGTTTCCGGCAAGAAATCGACCACAGATGGAGGCTTTGGCCGAAGAGAACGAACCATTATATATGAAGGTAGCCCGAGCCCTCGTGAACTTCTCGAAGCGATCGCGATTCAAGCCCAAGCGGCCCTTAAAGGGTTGGAAAGTGTCAAGTCGCCGGAACCGACTGGTGAGCTCACGGAAGAACAAAAGCGTATGCCACACGCTGCAGAGAAGAAGCCGGAACAAGAGAGTGCCATCGCTGACGAGAACAAGAAAATGTTGGATTTCTGCTATCGTATTTTGGGCACAATCAAGGCTATTGACAGGTCATTGCGGGATACAAAGGGGGATGGGTTCGTGGAACGGTTGCACGCGTCATTGCCCAAGAACCCTTCATCAAGTCAGGAAAAGAAAGTTGTGCAGGTGTCCGTTGGTGCGACTCCAGAGGCGATGAAGAAGGCTTATGTCGATTGGGCAACATCTACGAGGTTTGAATACTGCGACCTCACAGTACCCAGAAATGCAGAGGGTTCCGAAGATCAAACGCCGCATTATAAATTTTATTATAACAATGAAGCAAGGATGTTGGCGAATGCAGACATACCAAAACGGTCGCTTGCTATCGCCAAAGAGGTTAGTCTTGCTGAAGTGTCGATTCTTTGAAAGATACTTCATATGCCTTCCCGCAGCTTGCTATTCTCAGTACGAATCTTCCCGTGGCATGGGATTCGTCAATATTCCTTCGCGTCGATGAAACGCGGGTGGACGTGATCAAGGCGCTGATTACTGGTCCAGAGGGAACTCCGTGAGTTGCACCCTTACTTCCTGGATTTCCCTCCACTCATTCTGTCTAGTTATCACAACGGATGGCAAGTGTGGTATTTTCAAGAAGCAAATCGAGGATGCTGAAGTCTTTATAGCTACTTATTCGACATTTTCCTTGGTCCCAGCTATAACCAGCTCCCTCCTAGTGTGAAATATATGACGGTAATGGCCTTATTTTTGACCCTTCTTTCGAACTGACATGATTACAGACAAATGACGGTAAATTCCGGTTTAACCCAAACCTGTATGCAGTAAGCATATCCGAAATGCCTTGGCTACTATCTGTTCACTGGTATTTTAGGATGGTAAAGTTTGTCTCTCGTTGCTGGGAACATGGTCCGGACCTGGCTGGGTCGCGGGTAAATCCACATTGTTGCAGGTCAGTCGTAGCCGTCGTCACCTTGTGGAAAGATCAAATCTAACGCACGTGAGCAGGTATTGATCTCAATCCAGTCCATGATTTTGTGTGATGAGCCGTATTTGAACGAGCCCGGCTGGGCATCCGACGGAGGAACACCTCAGTCACTTGCATGTGCGCCGTCCGCCATAACTTTGGCAGCAGCAGACTAATTCGGGGCTTTGCTTAGATTCTGCTAATGTCAGACGAATGGTAGTCAAGACTGCGGTGCGTGATTCATGTCACTCTTGTCTAGTATGCTTTTAATGTCATCAAAGATGTTACGCAACCTCCGAAATCCCCCAGAACCATTCGGAGATGTTATTCGCACCCACTTCCGCTTGAAGGCTCGCGAGATCGCCACTCAGCTGGACGAATGGCTTGCTAAGGATGACGGAGCGCCAACGGTGGGAGATGGCGCAGGCTATGGTGGTCGAAACTCGTCAGCAGGTGCTGCGAGTAATGGCTTTGCTAAAGATGTGGAAGACATGAAGGCCCTTCTCAAGGAGTTGGATGCACAGAAATGAACGGTAATTGTACAATAGTTGGGACCGGTAAGATTATTTGTAGTTATAATACTGTATGCACACAAAAACACGACGAAAAAGCATCCGAAATCGGGTACTGGGAAAGACTGGAGAACGAGTGGACTCCGCCCGCCGAGTGTCCGTTTGTTCCGTGGCCGCGGGATGAGTGACAGGGTGACATGTGATTACTGCACGTCCCACTCGCTCGTGTTACAACCGAAGGAAGACACATAAAATGTAACCATTCTCCACACGTACCCGGGCTACGCCAATCTTCGCTTCTTGCCCCTTTATACTTGACGATCATCATGAGCGACTCTGCTATCCATGCCATTGCCGGTGCCGCTGGAGGCATCGTCGCCATGTCCGCGACCTAGTAAGTGTCCGCGACTTTCGTGAAGGCCCAATACTCAATACAACTCTTCAAGCCCTCTCATCTTCCTTTCAACGCGTGCTGCCGTGGAGACCAAGAACGAATCCAAGGTACATATCCAGTTCGGCTGTGCCTGATCATTCGATTTGACGCCCACGTGTTACATAGTCTACCTTGGAGGCGATTATTGACATCATCAAACGCGAGGGTGTATTGGGTCTTTACAGTGGCTTGGATTCAAGTCTGCTCGGTATTGCCGTCACCAACGGGTGGGTTCTCTCTGACAAGTCTCCTGGCCTAACGCGCCTAATTGCGGAATTAAAGCGTATACTATTACTTCTATGAGCGCACCCGCGAAGCCATCCTGCGCTCGAGGACTGGTAGCAAGGCTCTGAGCACAGCAGAGTCGATGCTGACTGGCTTGATTGCTGGTGAGCACACATTCCTATGTATTGTTGCAAGGTAAAAGAGAACAAGTTCATGAAATTGCGTTAATTAGGATCTGCGACCACCGTTATTTCTAACCCCATTTGGGTTGTACAGACATCACAAGCAGTTCGTACTATGGGTGCCGACTCGAGCGAGAAGGCCGTTGTGAAGAAGCTTGGTTTCTTCGAGACTCTCAAGAACCTTCTTGCCAAGGAGGGTCCTGGGTATGTAATGCATTCCTGATTTTTACGAAATTGTACTTATAGATATCCAGCGCTCTCTGGCGTGGTATTGGTCCTGCTCTCATACTTGTGATTAACCCAATCATCCAGTACACCGCTTTTGAGCAGCTTAAGAACTTCTTGATCGCTCGCCGGACTAGCAAGTTGCGTGCTGCTGGTACTGCTGCTGCTGCTGTGGCTACCTTGAGTGACTGGGACTTCTTCCTCCTTGGTGCCCTCTCCAAACTCAGTGAGCAGTATCCTATTGTTGATTTCTTATAGATGCCCATATTTCCCTTCCAGTTGCTACCACTGCCACATACCCTTACATGTATGCGCATTTGTCCACTTTCCCGGACATATTGACTAAACTTTGATTCATAGTGTTGTCAAGAGCCGTCTGCAGGCCGGTTCTAACAAGTACAAGTCCTCGTTGAGTGGCCTCCTCACCATTCTTAGAGAAGAAGGCTTCTTCGGTCTGTACAAGGGCATCAGCAGTAAGATAATCCAGAGTGTTCTTACTGCTGCCATCCTGTTTGCTGGTCAGAGGCGAATTTTCGAGATTACCAAAAAGGTTCTTCCCAATTCTCGATCTTGTTAACCGGCAATGCTGATTCAATGAACCCTCAGGCCATTACTCTTGCAAAATAGATACCAAGAGAACATGAACTGTAATCCTACCTGTATACAACAGCTTAATATCTATAGATTTCTTGCTCCGTCTAATCGGGAACCTCTAATCCGACCTTAGCTGCTGACCTAGCCTCTGCCCTTGCTAACCATGCCTAGGGGAAATATTAGTATCTATGGGACATCAGCGACTGTTGAGGCTGATCGACACGAACCTTTACATTAGGCCACCTATCGAGGGTTTCAATCCCAATGCCAGGGTGCCTCCTTATCCTAATCTTCTGCTTGAGGACGTGAACATGATGTTCAGGAAAAGTAGCGCTCACCAAGGAAATGCCTTGATATCCGCCAGACTGTATTTGCCATGCCCGGGACCAGCTAGCCAATCCCGATTGGCCAACCGAGTATCAAGGACGCCGTAAAGTCTCTCGACCTCGTTCTGGTATCCTTTATCCCACGTCAGCACGAGAGCAATAATATACGCTAAATGGATAGGCGCACTCGCTAATGCATACGGGATTTGTTCCGGGGCGGAAAACCGGAAGTGATACGCTACGGATGATGTTATCATAGTTTGAAACCAGAACCAACCACCGACCTGCCTTGACCTTGCATGGGAGCGATACTGGCATGCTGAGTACGAGTACATCATAATCGATTCTTAATATCTTGTGGAGCATTGTACCCACAGCGAAGAAAATCCATTGGAGCATCTGGCTGTAATCATCCGGTTCCGTGCTTGGGTTGAACCAGAGATGATATCTAGTGTCATAATGCTGGGCAAGATAAAGTAGGATGGCGGCTGTTTCAAAGATGTGGAAGTCATTCCTCGAACGGTCGGTTAGCACTGGAATGCGGCCGTTTGGATTCATTGCCAAAAACCATGGCTCCTTTATGAACTTGAGTTCCGAACACCTGGTGACATGGGTGAATTGAACGAACTTTCTGTGGTTGTCGATCTTTGCCAAAAAGGTCTAACTTTACAACGCTAATGTGCGGGTGAAATTCATCACAGGTGGATTCCACAGAATAAATGAACGCACTCGTATTCCATTTCGGGACCGTACAGTGTCTTTAGCTCCTCTAGCATAACGGAGGCTTGGTGGCCGTTGGGTGTTGCTGCGGTATAGAGTTTGAAGCGTTTCGTCGCTGTTCCAACTGCTCCATTGAACCTTGCCAGCATGTTGAACATTGCCGAAGCTTATTGAGAAGGGGAAATATTGGAAATCAGTACTGGACCCATCCCCTTATATGCCGTACATTTATCACTAAGCGAATTCCAGCAGGACTTGGTTTCTCAGCGCTCAACAAGAATGCTGATGATGACGTCATCCGTTTCGGTTCGTTCTGGTTGGAATCACAACATAAAGAGGTCCTTTATGTTGAGAAAACTGCGAATTCGACCTCTTCCCCCAGTCCCCCCTTGGAGGGTATTCCATTTTCCCGATAATCCTCTTTTGAGCAATTTTGATTTCTTTCCTTGGCCGCCAGACTTGTAACATCTCATGGAACGTTGAATTGGTCAATCTGGATGGAAACACGTACCTCAAGCCCTCAAGTCTGGGGCGGTTCCATCAGAAATGCTGCAGCGGGAACATCCCGAGAGTCGCTGCATGTCGGATATATGCACCAACAGGCCCGTTAACTAGCGAGGACCCGACCCACAGCGCCTTGGAAGGACCGTCTGCGACTCAATAGTTTTGGGAGATTGCCTATGTGGAGTAGTTTCGCTAGTATCATGTATTACGGAGGCGTGAAAGGAGTCAAATTAGCCGCTACCCCAAATCGTTTCTGGGGAACAATGTAATCAACGCCTCGGGCCATGACCTTCGCCCTTGCAAAACCTCCCAGATTGTAATGAGATCCAGAACTAGCTCTCATGGGCCCGCACATTAACTAACAATGCCTTCATCCAGTGCAATACCTTCTGAGCTATCCAGCTCCAGATTTGTTCCGTCACTATCATCATGATGGTTGAATCGCAGGGTTGTGTGCCTCCGCGAAATCATGGTTTCCGTCATCTTGCAGTTGGCCTCACGCACATGGAGGATGAGTCGCGTCCCCTGCATGTGACAGTTTAAGCATAAGCTGATGCGCAGTCAAAGGTACTTACACAGAAGTAGTACACCATTGCATACCACCTGTTGAATGGTATGTATATGTCAAATTAACGCTGGGTTGCAAATGGACTTACGGCATAACGTCAGGGATTTTGGGATCCAACACCCCACGAGATCCCGCCAAAAGGAAATACAGGTTAACTGTGCTGATAACTTGAGTAGACCAGTGTTAGAAATCGCGAAGAGAGAGGCACACGAGAGCCTTACTCAGCAGTCTGATAGGCAGAAGGCTCACCATTAATTCATAAGAAATGGAAAGATAACACACTCACGGGATGATCAACAGTGTTCCATCGCGATAGAAAATATAGATGATTGGTGTAAACTTCCTGAGGTGGTTAATCCTTCCACGAAAGGACTTTTCTACCGGCCTGACTTCCTTCAAAACTTGAAAGAGCTTGATGAGTATCAATACAGCCTCGGTAGCCAAATAAATGAGAAGCGGTACTAGGAGAAATCGGATTTTTACCTACCAGTCCCAATGCACCTGCCGAACCTGGTCGAACGGCTCAATTTCTACTACACGCAAGTGCTATTTGGACTCACCAGCTCAAAATAGCAAATGAATTCATTATATTGACCAACCTTGGAGAAGTGTCGACGGCAAAGCAACCGTGCAAGGGGAATCTGTTGATTGCATATTTTGGCATTATAATATTGTATCCAATTGCTCTAATGGCACCAAGCTAGTAAGCGTGAGTAGGCCATAGCAATTGAGGCTAATGAAACGTACAATTGTCTCAACTAAAATACAGATAGAGCATTATCGTGACGTATTGTTATGCAGCTGATGTAGAAGGACGAACCAATTGTGATGAACACAACAACAATGGTGACTGCAGCAGAGCTTTAGAACAATCAGAGCCTTAAGAGTATTACCAACAAGAACACTCACTCTTCAAGTTGTGATCCCAAATAGCACGGAGTCTCAGTACGAGCAATGTCTTCATCATTGTAGGAAAGATTATCTCCATCATGCTAACAAACATCCTGTAAGCATTTAACAGCTCGTCCCAGCAAACTTACTCACACCCCCGTAACTGAGGAATTCATTATGCACCTAGTCGCAGCATGAGTTCACTGGGCAATCGAGCTAGAAGGATAATGGTCATACACCTGTGTGGCGACAGCCATCAGTCTTACGAGTCATAATGTGTGCAAACATTACTCACTGAGGCAGGCAGGAAGTTGGTCTGAGAGACTGGAACCCCACAGTTAACAGCCAATTGCTGTTCTGCAAGTTAAACAACACCTACCATAAAGGTAATTCCTAAGTTGTGTCAGGCCCATCATCAAATGAAGTCAGATGGACACAGTATCACTTACCCTAACAGCAGGGAGGTGCTAGCACGAAGCGCAACGTAGATCACTTGGATTATGGACCATGATTTTCTGAAAGAAAATTAGCTAAACGCCAACGGGACATTTTGCTTGGAAAGGCTACCGGTATATGTGTTCGACCTGGATATCATTCAATGTACTGCCAAATCTAGTCACTGGTACTTACCTCTCGTGGCAATATGCTCAAGGAATCGTATATAAACAATGCGATTACGGGGTCTAGCGGAATGTTATAATTAATCACCATGGAATAGTGACAACAAGATTACGCACAATACACGTACGCAATATATTGCGTATGCTGCAGATCATAGGCGAAGTCAGCGACTCCAAGTCCGAAGTCTGACATGTTCGTGGGGGGCGGTTCTCAGCGTTGTTGGTGTCTTGTAGCAGCAGCAGGCTTAAAATCTTCTCTTTTGAGCACCCGCTACGGATTACCGATCATTGTTCAGTATGCGAGAATCATAAAGGCTTTCACTCCTACATGGGCAGAAGCTGAAAGGTGGTGTCGCAGTGGAGCCTCCAGAAATAACGAGCATAAGTGTCATCTCCTTTTGCAGATGATTCGTTGATTTCTTGTGAATGGCACTATGTTGAAGACCTCAGCAGGCTTACAATCATTGAGGGGTGGAGCAGCTAGCTGATGATTGATGTATATCAATGAATGATTGACTACAACAATGCAAGTCGGCTGCGCAGGAATCATTTGCCAAGGTCCCTGACCCCTGTTCTGAGGGGGGTCCAGCAAGGCAATGCAAGACATGACAGCTTTGAGTGGTCCTTCTAGCGTCGGGATAGCCTGATGCTATCAATAAGATTTCACTGGTTTGGAATTGGACGTCCCAAATGCTATAGCCTCAATGTTGTCTAGCAGCCCCGATTTCACCATGGAGCTAAGACTCGCAGAATCTTTTCGCTACGATGAGGTAATCGAAAAAGAAAGGTCTTTCGTAGCGAAAATTTTCCCGGAGTAAACTGCGAACATGTTTTGGGTCGCTGGTAAGGAAGTAAGCCGCGTACCTGACCCCCAATGCTACCAGACCTTGGTTAGTCAATGAGAGTGGGCCGGTTCTATCATGTCTGAGGGTTAAATTTTCCTGTGGCGTAGGATTTGGCCATAGGCAACAAGAAATACAAGACACGAGGCTGCTCATCGGGATGCATTGCTCGATAGGTAGCTCCTAGGAGTATCTTGTCATCTTTCATCATACTACCTTTTTGTGTAGGTCGCCGAAAGGCATCAAGCATAATCGCTCCTTTCATGGACTTCGCGCTCATGTTTAGTATTACGCCATGAAAGGTTATGTTCTTGTAATCGGGACCATATACACCATGTGCAAATTCACGAAAGTTGTGGGCAGTTTTGGAGGCATCTCATCATACAGCTTGGGCTCTAACCTCCCAGCGTGTCCATCGCCTATCGCCATGTCGAACTGGAACTAAGATTAAGACCAGACCGAACAGATGACGCGAGGGGGATTCGAGAGCCACGAAACGTCAGCTTTAGCGTCGCTGCGATTATCCTAGGTAATTCCGCGAGGATAAAGTTGTATCAATCATCCAGATATACCGACACGGATGCGCGTTTGATTTGTTCGGGAGCAGCTTCCGGCATCGAGATTTTATCAACGATTTCCTCCTTTATTGGGTGTAGCACCGTTTTTGAGCTGGCAGCTGAGGGAGAAAGGAGCGCGGACTGCCGCCTCTACATGATCGGGAGGTGTGGGCGGTAAGAGTCCGAGCTACAAGGACATATCGTACCGGGAAGCGTGTCAACTTGATGGTGCTAACGATGGATTTCGCGAAAGCCGCTCGGAGCACTTGCAAGCGGTGAGAAACCTTCTTTCCATCGTGCATGCAGCCTCGTAGGTGCAGCTCCTGATTCTACTCAAGTGACCTCTACACCTAGCGAGAAGTCGGCCACCGTCTAGCTTGCCAGGGGCCAGGTCAAAGGTTCCAGGGAGTTTCGAGAGTTTAGCACACATCCTGGGGAGGCGACCAGTCATGCCTAGGCTGGAGATGAGGAAAATGACATTGAGAAGTAATTCAATGTTATGCAGAAGTCAGCCAAATTTAGTAGCATGCGGCTGAGCACTGAGTGTTGATCAGGGTCTCAGATCCCAGGGCAACTGCTCTTTGAATAAGTATGCCACCATCCCTCAAGCTCAACGCTGTCGCCTTCATCTCCCCACAGAACCACCCCATCCTGATACGCACGTTCACCGGGCAAGATGAGCATGCAATCAAGTACCATTACATCGCGCACACCAGTCTTGACATCATAGAAGAACGAGGTTTGCGTCATCTCATTCTGACTCAACAGTTCCAACCATAACCTTCCGAATGTACAGTGGCTGCTGCGGGGAAAGCGGGCGACTGCTATCTTGGCCTCCTGTATACAATGGAAGATGTCGCAGTGTATGGCTACATCACACCACTCAAGGTCAAGATTGTTCTCGCTCTAGCATTGTCTGATTCTATCGTGAAGGATCCAGACATTGTCACGGTAAGTGTCGATCCCACTCGCGTCATGACCCAAGTTGCCAAACATTTCACGAACCAGATCTTCAAGGCAATGCATATGGCCTACTTCACTGCTATATCTAATCCCTTCCTCAAGCTCGAAAGCGCTACCGAATCCACAAGCGATACCTCCCCGTACCTGCTCGTAGGAAGCGCCAAATGGAGATCCTTCAGACGTCGCGTCGATGAAGTAGCTCGAGTTGCCAACAATCCCAATACACTGCAGACCGTTTGATCCTCATTTCTCCCTGATGAAACCGACACTCTATTTTCCGCGGTTCTACCACCTTCCTATCATCGGGCAGTCTTGGCGCCCGCCACGTGCGTGGTGTCTCGATAGTTCACTCAATGATGCAGGTGGTCATAATCTCATCGCACACCAGATGGTTGGAGATTATAGAGAACCAAAATCGAAACTCTGTCCTTCTATTGACTCAGTTGTAGAGAAGGTCGCCGCCACTGAGACAGATACGGGGCAGACATTTTATTCCCTACTATTTAATACAACCAATCATAATCCCAGCATCGCTTTCTGCAAATCGCCCAATCCTTCTTTTACTTCCCTTGCCATTACTCTTGCAACACTGTCCTCATCTGTCGATGCGATATATCCTAGGGTCACTGACGCTCTCGATATCAATGCCTGTGGTAGAAGCGCACTTCTGGGTAACGGCGACTCGTATATGTGCCGTGTTGCTTCCTTAACGAGCAGACCAAGAAAGTGAAGGGCGGCTCGCCGTAATGGAGGAAATTTGCTATTCGTGGATGTGGGGGCGCTGTCCATGGTCTCCGGTTGTTCTTCCGCACTATCATTCACAGCTCCATCGATCTTTTTCCCTTCCTGTGGCAATTCTGCTTTTCTTCCTGTGCCCCGACCTCGATCTTCCTCGGTTTCTTGTTGGGCAGTTTCCTTCTTGTTCTTATCCTTCGATCCTTGCTGTCGAACTGATACACTCTCAGTCTGTAGAAGGTCGATCATAGCACCAGTCAGATCTTCAATGTACGCCAATGTTGCTAGTGGATATGTGTTGACACAATCCCCAAGTAAAGAAATTGCGGATGTCCTAAGCGTAGTTGGAATCTCTCGCGTTCGCACGAGCTTGAAAAGCGGCGGAATCAAGATGTCGACTAATTAACCAATTTCAATCAATTGTTCAAAGTTGATTTAAAATGAGACTCACCATAAAGCCCAAGTGCATTCCCGCACCTCTTGATTACAATCCCTAAGGCCTCACCAATCCTCGTCCGAACATCAACCTCCTGCTGTGTAACGACACTCGCAGCCAGACCCTCCAACTTGTCGGCATACTCACTCATCAAGCCCTTTAGCACCTCCCTCCCAAGTCCATTAACCATAGCGGCTAACCCTTGTACCGAGTTGAGGAAGATATACGAGTCCTCGTCCTGTACCGATTGCAAAAATATGGATAGAATAGCCGGTGTCAGTGCAGGGTCTAGGGCGCGAACACCTTTGCCTTCATTTTTGTTTTTGGAGGGTGTGACAAGTTGTCGAAGAAGTAACAGTCCATGAGCTCGAACAGGGAGGATAGGATCTTGGAGAAGCTTAAGCGCTTTTTGATAAATCTCTTGTGCGCTTTCTTCTCCGCCGGTTTTGGTTTTGGTTTTCCGGGGTTGGGATGTGGATGCTAATCGGGCTGTCATGACAAGTCTTGCTTCACGAGCAAGCGGTCTAATTGCTGATGACCCGTCTTTTGAAAGTGGTTCGAGCAGTGAGAATATGTCGTTGAGTATTGGGACTGTGCGAGCAGACAAGTCTTGGTCGGCTGAGATACCTCGTTTGAGCTCCAGAAATGGGTTGGCGTCATGGGGCGACGTACCTTCCAGCACAGAAAGCAACAAACTAATAGCAGTTTCCACCAACTCATCATCAGGCCTTAGAGTTTCAGAGTCAGGCATATCATCATCGCTGTCACGCTCCTCTACCTCTACCTCTGGAGTCGTCGGTATGATCTTTAGCCTCTCTTCCAATCTCGACTGCTCCGTCTGTCGCGTTTCTGAACGCGGTGATGTGGCGGATTCCAGGACATGATAGATGAAGGACAACAGTTGCTGTGGCCTCTTAAGAATGTTCGATGTTGTCCCCTCCGATAGCTGTTTCTGCATTTGCATAATGATCTGCAAATATAAGAGTATCCTGGAATGCATGAGCGCAAGATCCGTTTCGGAGTATAGTTGATGTTCTACCTCAATGCGTCACCACCGGAACGCGATTTTTCCCCCCGATGCGTCTCCAACAGTTGCACGAACAAATCCGAAGATATGTCACCCCGGTCGATATCTTTCAACAACTTGACAAAGTGCAATGGATCGGGGTAAAGGTCGAAGATGTTCGCATCGAAGTCGGGATCCTCGAGGTCCACGGATTCTGGTACTTGGTTCGGCGTAAGCAGGGATAACGATGATAGTCGTTCGGGCCTGTTAATCCGTCGCTCAGACCACGACATAAAATTAGGATCATGAAATGGACGAACTCAGGTAACAGTTGTATGTGTCCCTCCAAATCAACCTTCCACCCGCCTTCCTGACCATTCCTTACGATAGACCACAAAATCTCAAGCCCCTCACTTGCAACAACAATTTTGCCCCACGTAGACAGCATCCCGTGTAGAGATTCTTTCAGCTTCGGGTCACTCGTTTTGACTTTGTTTAAATGATACAATAATGAATACAAGGCTGGGATTATTGGCGAGAGCAGGTCGGAAATGAAGGATGGTGAGGGATCAGCATTTGAGAGTAATGTCAACAGTGCATCGATAACCATATCGGGGCGTAGATGGATTTTTGTCGCCGGAGGGAGTCGTTCGAGTTTCTGGAGGTCGTGCTCTTCGAGATCTTCTTGCGGATGTAACAGAGGATCGTGTAACAACTGGAAGATAATCCCCTTCTTGATTGGATACAACACGGACGCTTGGCCTGCAGAGAGCATCCGCGATATCGTGAATGCTGCAGCTCTTCTGTATGTAGGCGGGGATTCCCCAGATAATAATGCGATGATACGAGGAATAACATGCTCGAAATAGTCCTATCGTTTGTCAAAAAAACAAATATTGAGAAAGGCTTCCCTTAACACGTACTTGTGGTTTTGTATTGGCCGGAACGGCATTCAGCACAGTGGAAACATGCTCCAGCTTCTCTACGGCAATATCCCCACCCGTAGTCTCCTCCTCACCAAACACCGCCGCAAAGAGCCCTTGGACACCATCTGGGCGCAACACCTGCCGACTAAGCAGCACCGTGCATGCCCTGAACACATGCGTTGGCGGCGACGGTGAACTGGAGACTATGCCCCCTAGTGACGATATAGTTTGGGACGTCGGCAATCTGCACAATCACACAAATCCAGGTAGTCAGTTAGTCAGAAGATTCAGGGGGTAAAAGGACAACTCACATACTAAGCAACCGCATAACCAAAGGTCTAATGGCATCCACAACAGGCATCAACTCCGTACTCAGAGACTTGGGCAGCCAGCCCAACGCGAACGCAGGTTGAAGGACATCTACGAGATGCCGGTTCAAGATTGTTGCCGTCACTAAGCTCTGTGGCAGCTTCCCGTGCACACCACTTGGAAATATGAGGCTGAGTATGCGAAGGGTAAGTTGAGAGAGGAGGGTATAGTCGTCTGTTAAAGTCGACAAATCGATGATGCTGGAGCCTGATGATCCAGTTGCGCTTGGGGAAGATTTGCTTGGCCATGCTTCTTTGACTCGGGTGAGTAGGGGCTCAGTGCCCCACTTGAACACCAACGAAAGTAATGTTCGGATCCGACTAAGATCTCGTGTCCCGATGGCGGGTACAACAGCATCGTCCTCAATGGCCAACAACTCTTGTATACATTCCACGACAGACAATGCTTCGCGCGCCGTCAATAGTTCTGCATCTCTTAGAGACCTCAAGGAATCTGGAGACCAATCTTGGTTGCGTGAAGAGTAGTAGTGCAAGAGCCGGGATTCGAGCACGGACTTGAGGTCGTGGTGCAGCTGCTGGTTTTGTTTGGGCTCTGAATCTGTCTGAAGGAGGTTGGCGCCATCGCGGAGAGCTGTTGCGAGTTTGCTAGATGCCGTGGCTCTGTCTAAGAGTGTATTGTTTTCCGTTGGCATGAGGGGGAAGACATAACAGGGATGAGTGAGATCATGAATTTTAGTTGACCCGTTTTGCGTAACTTGCGTCATGTCGCTTGTATTGTCGTGTTTGTATCTAAGCAAGTACTTTACTAGAGACAACAGAACCAACTCCAAGATTATCCAACATACACCGTTAATTATCAATAGGGTGATGGATCAATAAGCTTTCAAGCGTTGACATTCATGTTCGCTACACCATCTGCGGCTTCATCTATTGTCGAATTTTCGATCAACCTTGTGACCTTGCCAATGGCGATCGTTCGTCCTGTAGCAAAAGAATTAGAACAGCGGTGGTAACGATTATAAGGGTCCATATACCTTCGTCACGTAGCGTGAAACGGCCGAGCTGTGGGTAGTCGGAGAACTTCTCGATACAGATAGGCGCACTCGTTTCAATCAGGGCAACAATCTTTTGACCTGCGTTTCCAGTCGGCTTCCTCTCGTATGAATGGGAAATAGTGCCACGTACCCCTCTTGGCGAATTGAGGAGGCTTCTTGGACTTGCGGCCGGTGGCCTTATCGAAGTAGTGGAGGAGGGCCTAAAGCAGAGGCCTTAACACGCTGGCCTTCGAGACAAACGGACCTGACGTACAGAAAGAGTGACTTCCTCGGAGAGCGTATGCACATGCAAAACAGCGGAGTATCCAGCACAAATGATACTCTTATGTTCCAAAATCGCAAGCTGGGCCTCGAACTGTTTAACAGCATGGACAGGCTTCAAGGGGCTAGTGAGCACGAATCCGGGGCTGATGTCCTCATCGTCCACGCCACGAATACGAATGCGGACATTGTCTCCGCATAGACCTCGATCAACCTCCTCTTCCATCTCATTGTAGATGGCCGCCACCTCGATGGTATCCTTGTTGGGCATGAGGGTAAGGGTATCGCCCTTGCGGACGTGCCCAGATTCAATCTTGCCGACGATGATGGTACCCATGTCCTTGTATTTTTCGGAGACGGGCATCATGAGGGGTGCGTTGATCTTACGGTCAACCATGGGCATTTTGTCAAGGTACTGCAGGAAGGAAGGTCCGCTGTGGAACATGGATCAGCTGTACCTTTTGGATACAACACAAAGACTGACGTACTCCCACCACGGGCAGACGCTCTTGGGAATAGAATCCTTAAGGTTCGCTCCTGTATAAGCGGAGACGGGCATGAAGTAAACATCGGTCTTGGGGTTGAATCCAGCAGCTCTGATGAAAGGCGTCAACTTGTCCTTGATCTCATCGTAACGAGCTTTATCCCATTGCACGGTGCTGTCATCCATCTTGTTGATGACAACGATGACCTTGGAAACACCTGCGGTTTTGACCAACATGATATGCTCTCGAGTCTGACCGCCTTTTTCGAACCCTGTCTCGAATTCACCCTTACGGGAAGAGATGACAAGGATAGCGACATCAGCCTGAGCGGCTCCTGAGATCATGCTCGGAACGAAGGTTTTGTGTCCGGGGGCGTCGAGGATGGTGTATCTCCTTGCGTCTGTCTCGAAGTAGGCACGCCCAACTTCTACGGTTTTGCCTTTGGAACGTTCCTGGGGGGTAGAATCGAGGGCCCAACTGAGGTACCAGGACTCTCGGCCGGCGTCCTTGGCCTCTTTCTCATACTTTTCCATAGTACGTTTGTCCACCATCCCGGTGAGATAGAGGATGTTTCCGCCCATAGTACTCTTTCCTGCGTCGACATGGCCAATGAAGACAATATTCAAGTGTTCCTTGACTACAAAATGAGTAAGCACACCCGAGCAGGGACGATAGATGAAGATAAACGTACGATTGCCATACAAATCTTCAAGCACAGCTTGATCGGCGGCATTTTTGACGTCCTGGGCAACAGTGTTGGTGTCTGTCTTTGCCTTTTCGCCAGAAAAGGTTTTAGATGAAGCTCCGGCGGTTTCTGCCTTGATGGTTGTTTGGGGTTTGGGGGTAGCGGGTTTGGAGGGCTGGGGGGTAGATTTAGCTGGTGTCGGCGCTACTGGAGCGGGGGATGGCGTAACGGGAGCGGGGGCAGGAGCTGGAGGCTTGGATCCCCCGATATTGAGGGAGATTGTGGGTGGAGGTCGGGGAGCCTCTGTTTGTTCCGGGCGCTCGAGGGGAGCTGGTGGGGTTTGGGAAGGCTGCTGTTGCTGCTGGCTGGGCTGGGGGACGATGAAGCCTCTCCCGGGGACGAACTCGAAAGCGCCTGCGTTGAGTTTGCTCATGGTTTTGGTGGAAGATGGGGATTATCTAAATTTTGCACAGATGATTGGAATTGATCTTGACTCTGACTCTGACGCTCTGCAATCACTCCCTTGCTTTCCACTTACTTAGCTTCAGGTGTTGTTATCGACCCGTTCCAAATCAGATCATCCAGGACACCCCGTCCTAATTTCCCATCACCCCTCTTTGCATAACATACACACACCCAACATGCCCCAACCAGACCCCGACCGCTACCTCGCCGTCCTCAAGGCTTCCTACGACTATTTCCCACAATCGGACGACGAGATAGCGATCAAAGAGGACCAGATCCTCCTCCTCGTCGAGCGGACAGACGATGAGTGCGTCTCAATACATCACTGACCAAGTTACCCGTCTTCTGATGGTTTCACTAGTTGGTGGAAAGTCAAGGTAAAAGGCACCTCTCAGGAAGTAGATACCCCAATTGGTCTCGTCCCTGCTGCTTATGTCGAACAGGTAAACCCCACCACACCATCCCGACTACCCCGAACTGACTGTTGACGTGCAGGCAGAGCACACCCACCTCGTAAAGGCTCTCTACGATTATGAAGCTGCAGCACCTGGCGAACTCACAATCAACGAAGACGATGTTCTATTGGCATTCGAACTAGAGGATGATTGGCTTCTAGTCCAGAGTCAGAAGAAGGATGGTGGCGCAGGTTATGTTCCCGGTAATTATGTTGAGGAAACAACAGGAGACGAGCCAGCCCCTACCCCAAGAGTCACCGTCCCCCCTTCAGTATGTTTTCGCTCCTTCGGGTCCTTGCCACTTCACCAATCGTTCGCAGAATCCTCGACCCGTCAGCACTTACGTTGATCCTGCTGACCGCGTGGCCGCATCCAAGGTCACAGCCGACGACATCAAGACATGGTCAGTGTCAGAAGTGGACAAGAAGGGCAAGAAGAAGAAAGGTGTATTAGGAATTGGAAACGGGTCTGTTTTCTTTGCGAGTGAATCTGACAAGGTGCGTTGTGCTGCCCTGACTTTGGTAATTAGTATTGATATATTGTTTTTCTTCGAACCATCAGACCCCGGTCCAGAAGTGGAAGACGAGTGATATTGTAAACATTTCAAACGAAAAGTCGAAACATGTCGGGATTGAAATCGGTGGCGCCACCCCTATCACTCTCCTCTTTAACGTTGGCTCGAAGGATAATGTCGAAGAAATAATCAGCAAGCTCGAATCATCACGCGACCTTGCACAACCATCAACTCAAGATTCCTCATCACCTGCGGCAAGCGGCAGTCGCTTTGTTGCTCCGCCTCCACTCAAGGGTCCCGAGAAGGGTACTGTTCGGTTCTCTCCCGCGTCACCAACCATCATACCCCCGAGAGACGAAGAGTCGGGGGAAGAAGAAGAGGAAGAGGAGGAGGAGTCACATCACCCCGCTACCAATGGACACGCTGTGACGCCCAAAGCCGGTGGCGGCGAGCCAGCCGTGGCTTTGTATGAGTTCACCGCCGATGGAGACGACGAACTTAGCGTCGTCGAAGGCGAAGCACTCACAGTCATTGAACGTGATGGCGACGAATGGTGGAAGTGCCGAAATGCCCATGGAGCTGAAGGTGTCGTTCCCGCATCCTACCTCGAGCTAAAGACAGGTGCATCTACTTCTGCCACCCAGGCATCACCTCCACAAGAAGAAGAGAGAGAGGACAATGAAGCCGCCGAGGCTGCGAGGCTTGCACAGGAAGCGGCTGACCGTGCCGAGGCAGAACGTTTACAACGAGAAGAGGAGGAACGCGCGGCGAAGGAACGTAAGAAGCTAGAGGCCCAACGACGTGCGAAGGAGGCAGCGGCAGCAGCTGAAGCTGAGAGGCGGAAGCGAATGGAAGCCGCCGCTGCTGCTGCGAAGAAATCTCCGCCACCAAGGTCAGCTCTATGTGGTCATTCCATTCGATAGTGGCTTATAGTGTGGCAGCACCGCCCCGGAACCCAAGAGCAGCACGTCATCAGCAAGTCGCAAGTCCCAGGAAGTTACATGTATGCTATCCTGTTTTTATTTTCCAAGTGCCTATTGTGGACTTGCATCCCTTTCTAGTCCCTCCCGCAGATCAAGTCCGAACATGGCATGACAGGACAGGTCAATTCCGTGTCGACGCTGCCTTCGTCGGGTTCAACAACGGTAAAATCAGACTACACAAGATTAACGGAGTCATCGTCGAAGTGCCCACCGAGAAGATGTCCATTGATGACATGAAGTTTGTTGAAAGACTCACTCGGAAGTCACGCAGCCACGGCCACAGTTCAAGTCAAAGCCAGAATAAGCGGCTCTCCGAAGATGATATACCCCTTGGTACTTTACAAGACTCTAAGCTCCCACCCGCGGCAAATCCCGCTCATAAACAGAAAGGCCCGCGAATCGACTGGTTCGACTTTTTCCTTTCTGCTGGATGCGATGTGGACGATTGCACGCGTTATGCGTCTGCGTTCGAACGAGATAAGATTGATGAATCTATTTTGGCTGATATCACAGATTCGACTATGCGTTCGTTGGGATTGCGCGAGGGCGACATTATCAGAGTAAAGAAGGCGATTGAGAAGAGGAAGCCGGGTGAGAACCTGGAGAAACCGAGCGCATATGTTCTGGAACAGATAAGGAAGGATGAGGAGTTGGCAAGGCAGTTACAGGATCGGGAGAGTGCTGCTGGGGGTAAAGCACCGAACTTATTCACCGAGCCTGGCGGTGCACTCAGGAATATACGAAGGGGAAGGAAAGAAACAACGAAGACCTTGCCGACGAGTGTCGACCTCAACGCGCTTTCGTCTGCCTCTGAGCAGATCCAACGCACGGGCTCGCCCCAGGCTATGAGCCCTTCCGTTGCGCGTCCTCCATCCGCACCGGTTCAGCCCGCGAAGACGAGTTCGTTGCCTACGCTCACGCCTGCCACGAGTGGGTTTGAAGATGACGCTTGGGCGCCGAGACCCAGTTCGGCAAAGCCGACTCCTACGCTGCCTGCTGCAGCACCTCCAGCAGCAGTATCTGCACCTACGCCCCCCGCCGCGCCGGCAAGTGCACCCCCTGCTACCACTGCACCCCCAGCTCCGGCAGCGACCTCAACCGCACCTACATCCGCGCCAGCTTCTGCTTCACCTTCCAAAGGCCTCTCACAAACCACCGAGTCAGATATCTTTAATCAACTCGCACGACTTGGCCAACTCAGGCAAACCACACCTCAGCCTCCCGTGCAGTCGCAACAACCTCAGCAGCAACCCCAACAGCAGCAGCCAGTCCAGACAACTACTACAACCACGACCATCGTCGCTCCTCCCAGTTTCTCTGCCGGTCTCGGCATGGGCAAGTCTTCGATGCCAATGGGACAGGCTTTGGCTGCCCAGCAAAATGGCTTACTCCAAAATCCACAACAGTCGCAGCAGCCTTACAACGGTCCCCGAGGCCCATTTGCGCCTGTCCCAGCAAATCAAGGCCTCCTACAGCCCCTCATACCTACTCAAACGGGATTCAACAGCTTCATACCCACTCGCCCGACGAACAACCCTTCGCCGTCGCCTGGGCAGATGCCATTCCAGAATCAGCTCTCAGTTGGTCAACAGCCGTCGTTTATGGCACCTCAGCCTACGGGATTCCAGAATACGGGGATGGGAGGGATGCAACAACAACCTATGATGGCGCAACCTACTGGATTGCCTGGGCCTGGATTTTCTCCGTCGCCATTTGGGTCCGGGTCAATGATGAATGCGTCGCCGTTTGGTTCAGGTTCAACTTTCCAACCCAATGCAGGTGGTACTTTCAATCCTAGTCCTATTGCCGTTCGTGAGTATCTAAGTTTTCATCTGGGCTATGATGTTGTCGGGAGTACTAATGCGTCTCGTAGAACCGACTGGAGTATTTGCTCAATCACCATTCAATAACCCAGCGTCTCCTCCCCCTGTTCCTCCCATGCCCTCTGGAAACCCTAATACCAATAGCACATCCCCTGCCAATGTTTTCGCTTCGATGAAATCTGGAACTTTTGCGAAAGATGAAGATCATAACCTACCTCAGTCTGCTGGTATGTACTGCGATCCGTCTTGAGGTAATCTAGTACTAAATTGGCTATCCCAGACAAGTACAATGCCTTGCGGCCGAGTATGTTTTCTCCATATACATGCGCACTTCCGTCTGATTGATATGCTCCCAGATCTCGCACCCCAACCAACGGGATGGGGTTATGGTGGATACTCTGGGTTCTAGCTTTCTAGTCACTGACATTGATGGTCTCCCTGTCTTTCCTCTAGTATAGTCTTCTTTCTTTGGGACCCTCACTATATATCATTTTCTCCATATCACGGTTGTCCAGCGGCACATTCAAGACCGCGGTCGAGGATAGAACGTGGGTACGTTGACATTTTCCAGCTCACCTGCTGAATAGATTATATACCAAACACGTTCATGCGAACCTTGAGGATGGTATACCCTGATATACCTGATGTAGATATGTCTCGTCAGGCAACTCCTAAGGCTTCAATCCCCTTCAGTGTAGGTCTACGGTGACTTAGAAAACCGGTTTCATCGGATGGTGATCCACAGCAGCGATCGAAAACTTGACGAAAGGCTACCTTGCATCCTGACGTTCCAGCCACTGAAAGATATCTGCATAACTAACCCTACGATGATTATATACGATACGAACCAGTGTTCATGAAGGGAAAAAATACGACAGCGAAGTCGGAAAAGATGGGGGGGGAAAGGGAAAGGAAGCTTAAGCTGAAGTGTTGTCTATGATGCCCTGTGCCAGACCGACGCGAACAAGGTATGTTCGGAGTGCGACCCGAACATCTGGCGCGAGTTCGCGTGCCAGTAGCTCCGTTGCCAAAGGGTAAATTGCAGGCATATAGCGGGCGAACTGGGAATGAGATGAATATAAGGGTACGATAATGTTTCGGGGATGAACACTCACAGCTTTATCATCTAGGCGACTGAGACCGTCTAGGATTTCAGCCACGACCGGAGTCCATGCTGCGATATTTTTGCTCTGGGTGTCTGCTCTGAGCTTGTTATAATCTTGGAGAACACCAAGACCAAGTCTGAGCAATTGAAATAATGGTTAGTCGTGTTCGTGGTCAATGATAAAAGGATTGGGCGTACGGTAGAAGCCGATCTGCAATTTGGGGTCGGGCGGCAAAGTGTTCAGGTCTCGTGTCGTAGTACATCCGGAGTAGGACATGGACGAGGGTCGCAGCACTACTTGACTCCTGTTTCAAAAGGTTCGGTAGGTGCTTCATGAAGCCTGCAAGTGTGTTACCAAACATCCCTCTCGAATAATGGCAGCATTCATGAACTAACCAACTTTCCATAGTCCTGTGCGAAGCTCCTTGTCATCGTTAAACGATCGAGCAAATTGATAGCTATGATCCAACACCCCCATTAGGCGTAGTAGTTGATCGGGTGGGATCGTATTGTAAACATCATCGTTGCGTAGAAGCTCATTCGTCATTTCGATAAGCAGCAGTTGCAAGACACATTTAACGATGATCTGCCTAAAGATTCGGCGGCGCGCAGCCGCGGGGTTCTGTGTTTCCGGCTTGACGGCTTCGTTGGATGGACTTAGTGGCGCCGGAAGGATCGTCAATCCATTGGTTTCTACGAGATGTTATTAGCCACAGCATCTGTGCACTCCGAGCGGATGACATACCTGGAGGCGAATCAGATGGCTCCGAAGAACTGTCAATTTCAACGCGGAGACTGTCGTCAAAGAGTTGGTGGGGTGTCGTAGTTCGGAACAACTTGACGAAACAAGTTGTCACACGTTCCCAGCGAGCCGGGCTGAGCTTCTTTACATTCCTCTCTAAGAACTGTTGTAGACATGATGTACCCAACCGAGCCAAAGTATCATTTTCTGCACAGGAGTTGGGTTAGATTCATTGAGAATTCCAACGCCGGAGCCATACCTTGACATATACAAACACATAGTAGATCCAACAAACCATCGAGGAAACGTTCCAGAATGTCGAAGTGATAAGAATACAGGTCGATGAGATCGCGGAGTGCTTGGATCATGGTTGTTTGCAACCAGACACTCATATCTTCTTGTGTATTGAAGCGTGACATATCTTGACTGGACTTGAGAACAGCGAATATGGGGAACAAGAGTTCTTGGCAGACGGTATCCCAAAATTCTACGGGGAAGCCACGACCATGAGTTTTGAGAGTGGTGAATAATGAGTCAAGCGCTCTAGGTAATATGAGCATTCAGGAAAGTCAGGCGGAGGAGTAGCACTCACAGTCGTCTAACTTCTAGATCCTCTCCATTCATAATGATGTCATAGAATCCAAATAAAACTGGGAACCAGAAGCGTATCATGCCATCATCCATAGTGGAATTGGTGCTTTTCAATGACAAAGAGCATTCCGGAGATTCTAACATAACTGGAATGACACCGCGCAGCATCGCGATGGCTAAGAGGCTGATCTTTTGGTATTTGCTGACCTTGCAAAACTCTGTTATACAGACAGTTAGATCTGCAAACGCTCCGTAGCGAACGATAGCAGGGAAATGCTCCTTGTTGAGCCTTGTTACGATCTCGAAGGCGGAGTTGGCAATGCGTTCCGTTAACACCTTTGACGCAGCAGAGAATACGCCAAACATGGTGCGCCAACCTGACCGCATGTTTTGAACACGAGCCTGAATCATTTGCTGTAAACATTGCAGAACCTGCGGAGACAAATCAGCGGATAGCTCCTGGAGTAGTTAATGCGCGCAAATACCATGTCTCTAATCTCAGGATTTTGGTTGTGGACCATCGTGTATTCGAACGGTTTGAGGAAATCCTTTTGAAACTTGAAATTCGGCAACTCCTCCTTCTCCAAGAAACGCATAGCAAGTTGCCGGAGGGAATCCAAAGCGAAAAAGCCAACGTGTGGATTGTTATGACAACACACCTAGAATGCCAAGTAAGTACGAGAGAGTGCTACTGGACAAGTCAACTGACCTGGTTGAAATGTTCTCCGAGGATTTCCCACATGTTAGACCACTCAATACGGATACGATTCATGTTGTAATAGGAGATCTCGACCAGCTTCTGTAGACTGAAAAGCCGAGGATGTTGTGAGAGACCTGAAGATTGGATTTCTTCCCAGGAGACGTCGCTCAATGCTTGCACGAAATCCACGATGGCGGTCTTCTCTGGTCGGTCAAGCTGTTTCATGCGGAGAAGTGACGACTTACTCCTGACAGATAATGGCTTAGAGAAAAGACCATATCGGCCGCGACCGTAATATGTGTTGATCGACTCTCGTTAGCTAGTTCCTCATTGGGAAGTTTCTTTGAGCGACTATACGAGCATGTCAGCACGGAACTTAAATAGATGTGACTTGACCTTACCCTTTCTTCCCCGACTCCGGAAGCTCAACTCCACCACTGATTAACTGCATATGCTCAAGTTGGCTGACACATGTTAGGACCTCATGCCATGAACCTTTGAGATTATTGCCCTCCGTAACAGCAACATCTAACAATGTTTTGATGGCCTCCATGTTCTTCGTCTTCATCTCTCCAAGATTATTGAGGAAAGTGAACTTAGCAAGGGTCGTGACAAATGCATTGCGTTGGAGTTCCAAATCAAAGAAGCAAACAATCTTGATGGAGTTCTTGAATCCATCCAGACACAACTCCACTATCTCCAGGTCATCCGTATCTTGGAGTGGCCCCGAAAGACCGGCGAGGAAGGGAATCCAAGCGACCTCGAACATAGGACGCACATGGACAAAATGCGATGCACTAAAGAACTGATCACCCGACTTTGCCCCTTTGCGTTGCGAACGCATCAGAGTGCGGAAGAGCGCCTAACTTATGCATTTAATCAGGTGCCGCCACGGTATGCCTCGAACTTACCTCGGTCTTAGTGGCCATTCCATTGGTCTGCATCACGTAGGCCTCCCTTTGCAGATCCCTTCCAACGCTAGCGATGGCATTTGCAAGTCCTGGACCAGAAGGGATAGTAGAAACAGGCGCTTCGACTTCGTCCTTCATCCGAATTTCGTTGCTGACAATGTCGTCATAGATCTCAGACAGAAATTCTTCCGGAAGATCGTTATTGTCATTGATACCACGATTGTTCCTTGTGAATTCTGCCTTTGTCATTCGCTTCTTGACCTGAGGATTATGCGCGTCGGTATTGAGCAGAATGACGGAATATGCAAGGACGTAGGCGGCATCTGCCACTCGAAAGGTCAACACAAGTGAGATAATGCAACTCCAAACCGGAACTGACCTGCGTTGGCGAAAGGAGTCTTGGAGTTCCCAGCAATATAACGATCAGCAAACTTGAGCATATATCGATCAATTTTCTGCGCTTCGCCAGGCAATCGGAATGATTGTAGAAAGACACGAAGTGCATCCACGAAGGGTAAATCTCGAAAGTCAAGCTGGTCGACAAACGCATGCATGATTGCGATATTCTCCTCGTCGCTGAGAACACGAATTCAGATAGAGCATAGACCTTCTCCATAAAAAAAACACACCCTTCACCAAGATACTCTCCAATCATGGTCTTGTTCAAACCATCAGTAGTCAGCAAGAATTTGGCGATATCCAAAGGCGCCCGACTTCGGATGAAACCGTGCTCAATGAGGAATTCAATCCCCTATGTACCATGTGAATATGGAATACGAGTTGAGCTTGGCGTGTACGAACCTTTTTGGGCTTAAAATTGAACTTCTTAATACCCTCCAACAAGGTTGTCTTCTTCTGCTTCGCACTTTCAAATCGTGACGGGTCATCAACAAGTTCGGGTGTCGGGTGTCTAAAGGTTTCCGAACTTGCGACAGATAATCTATCCGCCGGTCCCTCCGGAGTACTCGTTTCGCGTTTCGCATCATCACCGTATTGAGAGCGACTCGGGGCACCCGTATGAACGTCATCCCCCTTTCCTACTGCGATACCCCAAGCAACAAGTGACCGTAGCACAGAGACCAAACATTCAAGGCCCTGTCTTCGAAGCTGACCTTCTGTTAAACCCATGGTTGACGTATCCAGAGTGCCAGGCACAGTTAGAACTGAATTTCCGAGCGAAGTGGCAATAGTAGGCGCCGGATTTTTGGGAGTGGGACTGAGTGCCGGACTGGGAGGCTCTGTGCCTTTTTGATGAAGAGCAGATATGGGCATCGAGGCGAATTTGGAGACTATATTGATGAAACTGAAGAACACATTAGTGACAAGGTCAGTGCATGGCCGAAGGAACATACTGCTCGTAAATGTTGTCCGCTGCTTCACTATCACAATCATAGTTGAGGTAAATCTCGACGAGCGCTTGTGGATCCTGACATAAACGTGAGAGCATACCCAGAATGACAGCCTTCTGTTTAAGGGTAGAGGTTCGCATCTCAAGAATAGGTATGAAAATTTCATGTAACAAAACTTCAATCTCTTTCTGTTTAACTGTCAGCGACGATCATAAAATCCGCAACTAGAACTCACCTTGAGCTTAGTGCGCATTCCTGATATTACCCTCCAAAAAATTTCGACGCTTATTTCGAAGACCTGGGGCACGGGACTAACAGCATTCCTACTCAAACACAGGCACAGATGTGGATTGATGGCCTGCACGAAGGACATGGGTTCATTTTGAGAATTCGAGTATACGATCGCCGTAGGGTCCACGAAAAGGGGCATATGAGAGTTGAGAACAGTCAATACAAGGTGCAATGCGAGTAACTTCGATCGCATAGGGTGAGACTTTGGGTCACGTTCACTAAAGCCGTAACATGAGAAAAAGATATTTAGCAGAAACGACGTTGGCTGACCTTTCCGTGTTCAATGGCTTCATCGTGAGCTTGCAAAGTGCTCGAAAGACTAGGTACGCATCTTTGATGAATAGGTCCCGTTGAGTGAGTCTGTGAGTTCCATGACCCGCTTCAACTGGGCTGCCAGTCTGATTGCTAATAGGTGCTTCAATCCTGATGAAGAATCGTTAAAGAAAGAGCTCCGAAAGGCTACTGGCACACACATTTGTGGAATTGTCGCGTCGCGTGACTCGTCAGGTTCTTGTACAACCTCAGTTTCAGAGGCATCCTTTGGTGACAGTGGCAAAGAAGTGGATGATCCTCCAGGCTCGCCTTTGCCGCCGGAATTTTCGGAATGCATAGATCCGTTGGTAGATTTGGGCGTAGCCTCTGGTCGCACTGCATTTAATGAAGCGTGACTAGAGGCAGCAAAGCTTTGGGAATCGAAGGAAGGAGTAGAGGCTGCTCGCGAAGGTTTTGCGCCATCTGGAGTTTTGCAACGGGTGAAGATGTGATGAACCATTTGGGTAAGGCCACCTTGCGCAACCATCTGGTTAACAGGATCGGTGCTCAATAGGAAGACGTTATATACGGTGCGAACGGTCTTGAGAAGAGAAGAATGGTGGACAAAGACCGATGGGGAGAGAACCAACGCAAGGAGTGCTTTCACAATTTGTAACGAAACGGTTTCCGGGGTTGTCTCTGTATGGCAGGCGGTGATGGTATGGACGACCAGATCAACAATTGACGGCTGGGGAATGCTGGCCTGCGATCCCCGACCAATTGAGCTGCGTCCACTGGGATGGGGGGAAGGAGGAGGTGACAACATTCCATTGGACACATAGATGTCATCCTCGGCGAAGAAAGCATAAGAAATGAGTTTGGATATGCAGTCCAAACTGGCAATCATCAATTTCTCGTTCTTTGTTTCGCAAGCAAGGCGGAGGGGTTCCAATATGTCCCGAGGGTGATCACTTGCTGAGTCCGACCGAATTAGTTCGAGGGCACGCTGGGTGCTGTCGCGCAAGGGTGCAGAACGCTTCGCCTCCTTGGATGCCGCGATTATTTCCAAGGCCGACACGATGAGTACAACTGACACATTAGTGCCCTTGGACATCGTGAACGATCTTTTGTGACCTGATGAAGACGCAGCACTCGAGTGCGAAGGCGTATGTGGACGCCTTCCCTCCAACTCTGCAGGTATTGAAGGGAGAACGGAGGACGATTCGACGGGTTGGGGAGGGATATTGGATATGTTGTCTTTAGCGGGAGGTGTTGGAAGTTCGGAGGGATCATCAGAGATAGATATTGCGGGGTCAACTGGAACACTGAGCCCTCCGGTTCCGTCGTTCGTCGGAACGGCTGCGTCTTGGGGGCTACCTTCCGGTGCCCGCATAGATGTGGGAGTTTCGGGTGTGGACGTAGCATCATGGAGGGCGCTTGATTCTTCAACGCTAGCGCTACTTTCTTTGAGGCACTGGTCATCTACAACTGACTCAGCCAACTCTGCACCGGTGACCTGCAATGCGGAAGGTGCTGCGCCGTCCTCTGATGGATTTTCCATTACGTCGTCGGCGAGGGTCTCGTTTTGCGTTGCGGGTCGTGTGGTATCTTCTTCCATTGGGATAATTCGACGGTCCTGCAGTCGTGTATCGTTGCCCAGTGTCGAGTACGCAGGCATACTACTGCGTTCTTAACGATCGTGGCGGGTGTACCCAATTTCTGTCGCCATCACGTGCCCAAGCGAGGAGTGTGATAAATGGACTTAAGTCATTCCTTACCATTTTTGGCCCACCAAAGTATCCGCGAAATGTAATCTTCTGCTCTCTACAAATTCCTTACCCACTCCATTCCTCCTACATAGTGACGATGCAAACCACTGTCCCTTCCGGAGCGTCCGCAGCCATTTTGAAGCCATCCGAGGCAGTACCAGACTCTGCGATCTCAGTCAAGGGTCCCCAGTTCGACAAACCGCATGATTTGCAAGAATTTCTCGCCTCTTATCAAAGGATCGGCTTCCAGGCGACAAGTCTTTCAAAGGCCATTGAGATAGTTGACCGCATGGTATGTTTCTGGCTCTCACCCGTTAACCACCATCGCTGATTTGGCCCCATAGCGTACATGGCGTCTTTCGGATGATGAACCAACTGAAAACGAGCCAGACGAGTACCTTGACCCAGAAGTTCGCAAGATAACACGTTGCAGAGTTTTTCTCGGGTACACTTCCAATCTCATCTCATCAGGCTTGCGAGAAGTCATACTCTACCTCGTTAAACATCGACACGTTTCTGTTCTCGTGACGACCGCTGGGGGCATCGAGGAAGACTTTATTAAATGTCTTGGCGACACATATCTTGCGGACTTCAACCTGGACGGTGCTGACCTACGGAGGCGCGGCATGAATCGTATTGGCAACCTTGTCGTGCCAAACAATAACTACTGCTCGTTTGAGGATTGGCTAACCCCGATCCTCGATGCGATGCTTGCAGAACAAAAAGAATCAGGGAAAGTCTGGACGCCGAGCTCCTTCATTCACCGACTTGGGAAGGAGATAAATAACGAAGACTCTGTCTACTACTGGGCCTATAAAGTAACTACAACCCCTTCTTGTGTTCGATATAATCTAAGTCCGAAATTCAGAATGATATTCCTGTCTTCTGCCCAGCGCTGACGGATGGCTCAATCGGCGACATGCTATATTTCCACTCGTTCAAAAATCCTGGTTTCATTCTTGACATTGTTCAGGACATTCGTACGCTGAACGAGCTTTCGCGAGAATCACGCAAGGCAGGTATGATCGTGCTAGGTGGCGGTGTCTGCAAGCACCAAATTGCGAACGCCATGTTGATCGTAGGCGCCTCCTCTGACCTCAGACTACACATTTTTGACCTTTTCCCAGCGCAACGGAGCCGACTACTCTGTATTTATCGTACGTCATCCATTAAAGGATTTCACGAGACTGCTGACATGCCTGTAGAATACAGGGCAAGAATTCGACGGCTCAGATTCTGGTGCCCGGCCAGACGAGGCTGTCTCCTGGGGCAAAATCCGTGCGGGAGCAGAAACTGTGAAGGTGGGGAAACCGAAAATGCTGAGAGACATTCACTGATTGTAGGTTTCAGGTCTTTGCGGACGCCACGTTGGTCTTCCCCATGCTGGTGGCGGCAACGTTTGCAAAGGCAGACTGGGAAGAAAAGCAAGCCAAGCCGGGTGAAAACGAGTATGCATAAAACATCCTGACGAAACACACTGAATGCTACATTAACTTATACCTAATCCTCAATACAGTTGTATGCCTTGCTACTCAGAAAAGCCAAACGAGAAAACAACTCAAAAGCACATGTTCCAGTTGTCATAAAATCCGCCACCGATCCTTGTCAGTTCAAAGTGATGTGATAGGATCACTGATTGCGCAGTTCAGCTGCCCAGAGAATCAAGTCGTCCCGTAACAACTGAAGGATGGTCAGTGAATCTCGCATCGTTTGGTCCATCTGGATGTTCGTCTGGTCCAATGATTGGATGGCGTCATCAAATGCGCTCTTTGCCAAATGACACGCCCGTTCTGGGCTCTTTCGCACGTCTACAAGGAAAGAATCAATAATCCTCGTCTGATCTATCTCGGACCCAATACTTACCGTGATAGAAGACAGAGAAATTCAAGGCTAAGCCCAATCGCGTGGGGTGCAGCGGCTCGAGCATGGCTTGTGCATGTTTGTATGCAACCTTGTATGCGTTTAGAGACTGTTCTCCATAGCGCTCGCGGTCTTTCTTAAGGGCAAATTCGGCAAGGTACCGGAAGTAGTCGCCCTTCCTGATAGCCATAAGCTCAACGCTCGTAGTAGAGGTGAAAATGATGACCTACATCTTGGAATAGAATACAGTCTCTTCGCCCGCACTAGCTGCAGGTAGAAGTTGGCGATCAAGAAGGTTCACGATGTCCTTGCAGACATCAGCCAGCTCCTTCTCTATTTTCTCCCGTTGACGACGAACGAGGTTCATCTCCTGCTTGAGTCGGGGGGTTGGCTGGTTTTTCATCTGCTGGAGCTTCTCCACGCTGTCGAGAATGCGCCAACTACTCCGGAGAGAATTGGTCAAGTTCTTATACGCAATGGAGAGGAGGTTGCGTTCGTCAATAGTCAATTGTGCTCCATATTGGGTGATGATGAATTTGATTTGCGCGACCACGTCTTGAAAGCATTAAGAACACGGAAAGGTTTGAAGAGCAGTGTGAGTGGCGAACTCGACGATGAAGTGGATAGACTGGAAGTGCTCACCTTGGTAACGCTCGGCTTCCGAAGCTAATTCAGCGATGAAGAGACATTCTTCACGGGACGGGCTAAATTGGACTCGAACCTGAGAGACAAGGGGGTAGAAGTTAGTCACTAGAATTTCAGCTCTTGCTCACGATTGGTCCTTACTGGCATTGTTCGGGGTCGGAACAACCTATGTAAGAACAAGCTGTTCCGTCATACGTGCTTATGTATCCGCTGGGCTAGGGCATACGCTAAGCAGCAGCCCTCCCACACAAATTGTATCACAAAAACGTGGTAGCAATGGGGTCATCCGGATCAGGCAATCTCTGTACTCTTGGATCTTGATGGGTACAGGGTTCTTTGTGAACACGCACAAACCGTTCTGAAAGGCCACCATTGCTATTAATCGCGGTAATTCAAGGAAAGAAGGTCTATGGACAGCATATACGCATGACCAATCAAAGCCGATCAACTCCATAAAAGAATGTTTCCAACACTGTGGCCATGATAGAAATGGCTTTTCTAAGAACCGTGAGCTAGACGACGGAAGACGACATCAGCTCTCAGTCTTGAATTTGATTACTTGCATTCACTTACATCTGCATTGCTGAAGCTAAGTCGAAAATGACCAGGACCACTATCTTCATTACTATCAGACACGTTGGGACTGAAGATGTAACCTCAAAACGGGTGCTGTCAGCTGACAATATCGATATTAGCGCCATGACCAATGCCAAATCTTACCGGGTCCAATTAAAACACCAGCATCGGCAAACTCCTTCATGAGCTGTACCTCCAATTTCCTATGGCCGAGTCGGTTGAAGGATGGGTGGTCTCTGAAATTGATCTGGAGCTAAGGGTTTGCCATGAGCGGACCTGCACGCAGTCGCAGGCCTGACCCATTGACTCACCCAAACGAACATCCCTGATGTCGGAGGCACAAAGCTGAAGACCGGGAATCTTTTACCTGGATCGACGAACTTTTCCGTCCATTTATCGGTGGGCTGCGCCATTTTCGATTTGATGTAGCCATCGTAAACGGTGTAATTATCACCTGCTGATCGGGCCTCAAGGTGGAAGAAATCGGCAAAGCAGTCTACACAGAAATCCCTCCGCTCTTGGTACTGCGTTCGCAGGCCTGGACACACTCAGAACTGGGCTGTGGGCCTCGGAAACGGGATAAAGCGAGACTAACCCTGAAGCCAACGTACGTAACCGTCGAATTTCCAGTTCATCAGTAGAGCTGCGACGAATGCCTAAGCGGAAACGAGCTTTAGAACGAGGACGGAGGCGTTTCGTGTATCTTACTTGACTGAATCCACAAGGCGCTTGTGTACTGGTTTCTCCTTGCCTTTCAAGTCGTTCGACGAAGAGGGGGTTACATGTGAACCAACCCAATCGACATCCGGGCGCGATGGTCTGGCCATAGTCAGGATATGCTGCGGCTTGAAGGATGTATGCATCTCACCTTGGAGAAACTGTCCAATCTGATAACCCGTCCTTGGTAATCAAACCTTTCACCAGCGTCAGAAGTATCTTCAGGAGTAGGAGATGACCCCACCTAAGATAACTTGGAGCAAGCGAAGCGAGAAATTCCTCGGTGGTCATGCTAGCCTTGGCCAACGCGGATCGATTTTCCGGGAGTGCATATGGCCCCTCCTGAAGGAAAAAATATGGATCGTCCTCCACAATAATCACGTCTGGGCTTTAATTAGCGACGGAAATTTACTTGGCGTACTAGGGCTCACCGAACTGGACACAGATATCATATATTTCTTTCTTCCTTTGTGTGTGCATCGTCTAACGAAACAACGGTGCTCGTCTCTAGCTAAAATTCGCAGGGCTTCAAAATGCAACTCACGGCGCCTGTTGGATTCTGGCCGATAGGGACAGTATACATTACGCGAGGCCTGATAATCGCTCGGCGTCAGCACTAGATATGATTAGACCACCTGGGATATGCTTACCTTGGAGCTCCACGTCTATTTTCGTCCCAGGTCGACAAAATCTCGAAGAGGGCATCCTGTCTCATGCCTTCGCCGTCAATCGGAACTGGGACGGCCTTTATCCCAAGGGGGTTTGTCGTCGCGATAGCGGAAGGGTAAGTCCACTCGCAAGTCAGTATAGTGTCTCCAGGGTTGCAGAGCGTCATAGCGGCTTTGAACCATCCATCAGTGTTTCCAATATGCACCAGAGTAGCCCAGTTGCCATATGCTGGTTTGTAAACTCGTCGCACGAATTCTTCTATGAACTTTTGCAGTTCGGGTAAACCAGAGGAAAGGCCGTACTGAAGCAGTTTTGCCAGGTTAATGTCGCCAGGACGCTTGGCATACCTGCGAACTTTCAACTTGTCCCATTTAGCCTGGCCATTGCGGGAAAAAAGTTGGGACACCCATGAAATAAAAGAAGATTTTTTCGAGGGTGCCTTGGTAGGGAAAGCGTCCTGAAAGTACACGCTAGCCGAGACCTCATCAAACGGGAAGAGGTCGGGATGGGGGAGACCTGCAAGATGTGAATATTTGAACCCACGTTCTCTAGGGCAGTCGTTCGATACCTCCGGCCAAAATAATCATGTCATCACGTCCCAGGTACCTTTGGAATTCCTTGAGGGGCGATACTGTTCGGGCTCGAGCTATATTAGATAGGTGGTGAGAGAGGTCTATAGCATCTGGTAGTTGCCTGAGGTGAGACATGACGATATGATAGTGACTCGAACCCGCATGGCCGAATTGTTTTTATAATGGTATGTAGATAGCTTGGGAACTGATGGTGTTCAGCTCCTATCGGGTCTAACCCTGCAAGATGGAGGCACATGGGTCATGCCGGGGTAGATCTCTGAGAATGTAATCCTCTAAGAGGAAGTGATAGAGGATTGGCCATGAGGTGTTCAGGGTGAAGATTACCCCCTTGTGTCGGAGAGGAGGAGGAGGATTAGTTATCAACGACATGCTACGCGAAGTTCCCCATGGCAAATTCAAAATCAAAGGCTGACTCTCCAACCCTGTCACTGTAGTTTGATAGTCCTGCAGGCGTTGCCAAACCCCTGATTTCAACCAAGGAATGTTTCAGCTTTTTTTTGGGTGAGCGCGGCCCAGATTATAAGTGTTCGAGGCATCATGGATTGCCAATCAAGGTGTGATGTGCTTCCTAAGATCCAAGTTGGGCGAGGTAGCGTAGTTTTCCTCAGACTTTGGGCTGCATCTCAAAAGCCGTGTATCACACACATAGATTATCAGCCGACTTAAAAAAAAGGGAGCGGCGTTGTGAAGATCAACAGCATACAAAAGCTGGGAAAAAGAGCGAATACGGAAGATGGGAGGAATGGCAGTACAAGTCGGTAGACGGGAGGCCCTCACAGACCAACACAGCGGTGGTGTAATGACTTCCCTACCACGCGTTGAGCCATGCTTAGGTCGTTCGTTACGTTGCTTCTTGCTTGGATGTGGAACGGCGTCACAACAGAAGATGTGTTCTTAACGACAGTCAATTCGGATGCGGTGAGTCAACATTTTGAGTTCGAGGACATACCTGGAGGGAGGTCATTGTGCATCCAAACAAGAAGCGCGATGGACGCGAACGCTCGAAGGTCGCCTGAACGCTGGGAGGTTATGACAAGCCTATAGAGGGTTCTGGTAAGCGGAGAGTATAATGCGTTGGGCAGGTAAATATTCACCGTTACAGTGCGTACTGAGCTGGTGGGGTGAAGACAATGCGGGAGCCTGCCTGGGGGAACTGTGGCTCTTGACTGCCAATTTATATGGGTGGAGAGATAATCACACCTTTCCGCTTTTATCAGTTTGGCCGAGGAATATGCACGAAGAACCACCACGAGGTTCCACGATCGATGGGCGATAAAGGTCGCGGCATAATAGATGACGTTCAAGTGTCAGGATGTTATTATAATTATCGCGCAGAAGCGAGCGGCAGGCTGCGGCTGCGGCCAATCGTTCTAAGATGGTGGCGGGTTCGCGGGAGAATCATGAGCACCATAGGGAAAGTATCTCGGGTTGGGCGAAGAAAGCCACAAGGTCAAATGCGCCTGATATTATTGTTTCCAGACTGATGAGTCGATGTAAATCACACAGTGATGGGCGTTGTGGCTGGGTGTTTAGACCGTTCCCATAAATGGAAGCATTCTTGGCTTAGGGCCGGTCGGGGATCTTGACTTCCAAAAGAAGTGGCTTGGTAAACGACCAACACAACAACCATCACCGTTCACAAAACCCTCATCTTCTTTTTCGGAGGAGGCAGAGTCGTTTAGTGGTTAGTCGGAAGTGGGTGAAGTGAGGTAAGCTCTAGCAGTAAACTGTTGGTTTCGGCTCTCTTCTAACATTTTTCTTGCGAAATTGCCTAGATCAGAAGTTAGTTTTGAGTATGGCATATCAATTTTCTAGGAAAGGTTGCTTCAAGTGCGGTAACCGTGCGTATATTCCGATTTCCCCTAAATGCCGAGAAACTGGCTCATATGATCTCTGTCCAGTCGGTCATATTGCCGAAAACTGCTCCTCTGAGCAGCGCTTATGCTATAACTGCCGTCAGCCTGGGCATGAGTCTTCCGCTTGCCCTTCTCCTCGTACCGTTGCCACCAAGCAGTGCTACTCTTGCGGTGGAGTCGGACACATCCAAGGTAAAGCCGTCAACTCAGTGGTCCTTCAGAAGACTGACTTCGTCGCCTAGCGGAATGTCCCAGCTTGCGGGTTCAGCAAGGCGGTAATCAAAAATGCTACGTGAGACGCAAGCCTTTTATTTATGAATCTTTTTAACACGTACACAGAACTGTGGTCGTTTTGGGCACATCGCCCGCACCTGCCCTAGCGGTACTGGAGGGGCTGGCTTTGCTTCTCGCGCTCCTCCCCCAGGTCGGGCGCTCAATACCTCTACCCTACCTCCCGTGAAGTGCTACCGCTGTGGTGGTCCTAACCACATGGCAAAGTCTGTACTGTCTCCTCGATCATCATGCGTTAATCTCAACCTGGTTTTAGGGATTGTCTTGCTGCTCCTGGTACCACGGCAACCGACTCGATTCCCACGGGACCCGCTGCCAACAAGCCCAAGACTTGTTACAAGTGCCAGCAGGAGGGTCATGTAAGTACCAGCACGTTTGAGTTTTGACTCTTCCTCACCCCTCGATTACTTTAGATCGCTAGAGATTGTCCCGAGAACACAGAGTTTGTTGGATAAAAATGTTTAGGGTCTGCATACACTCATGCCATTCCTTGTTCCTTTTCGTGTCGGTTATCGCATCTGCTGTGGTTTATTGGCAATCCGATTCTTTATGACATTCTCAGGATCGCTAAGTTATTTGTTCGACGATCGGAGGTCGGGATCGTGCATTGGCCGATATTGCTGACCCCGTCCCGATACCCCCTTTCCTATGATATCCCAAACGTGCGCGAATCCGTGTCGTATCCAAGCCTATTGGGAAAGCCCTGAATCGTACTCAGTGGACCCTAGTCGCCACATTACGCGCTGGTTCAGGGCGCAGAGATAACGGCTGGAACTCGTGAACCAATTGAGGATATACATTCGTGATAACAATCATTTTAATGTGACCATAAAAGCTAAGGTTTAAGAGTTGATTGCGGGTATGCTCTTCAGTGAAAATTGGTGGTTGCGGAAAGTGAAGTGCTTGTGTGAAACTTGGTAGGAGGGAGTGAGTGCGCAAACACTCACACATACACGCTTGGCAAGAATCCATTTCCGGGTCCAGGATGCTGGTTCGTTCTGCTGCTCGCATAGGGTTACCACGATGGCAGATACACTCCACATCTCGGCGTTCTCTCTTCAGCCTGCCCGATCTCTCTTCCCTGTCTCCTTTTGGCTCCCAACCAGACACACAGAAATACCATGAACGCAAGATTCTTCCGTGTGTAGGAGGTCATATGCCCCCGCTCATCCAAGGGTGCTGATTCATCCACATTCCATTTTCTATATCTCTCTAGATATTCTCAGAAGGAGCTGTATGACGTCGTTTCGGATGTGGCTTCCTATCCTCATTTCGTCCCGTTCTGCACTGGGTCCCGTATCGTCAGGCCATTGACGCCGGAACCAGGCCAGTCAAGCAAATTGACCATGGACGCCGAGCTGACAGTGGGGTTCTTGTCCTTTAAAGAAAGCTATGTGAGCAAAGTGACTTGCGTGCCACATGAATCCGTGGAGGCGAGTCGTTTCGTTTCGGTTGATTTACCATGACTGGGGACTAACTTGCGTTGGTGTCCATACCCATCCCATCATCACAGGCGGTTGCTTCCTCAACTACTCCACTCTTTAAAACATTAACGACTATATGGAGATTCCAGCCTGCATCTGCGCAGTCCCCTCACCTTTCAGCAAATCCCTTGCATGCCCATGGGGAGAAATCCGGTCCTACTCTTGTGACTTTGGATCTGGTTTATGCATTTGCAAGCCCGGTTCATGCAGGCGTCTCCGCAGCATTTTTTGGCCAAGTTTCGAAACTCATGGTCCAGGCCTTCGAAGAGCGGTGTCTATCCATCTACGGGCCCGGCAGGCGATGATCCTTTCGACGTGGATGCTGTTGCTCACTAGAATTACTACCTTATCGTCATGGTCAGCTGATTGTTAATTTTATCGGAACCATTTCTCGATACAATCCTGAGAGATCTACTTTCCAAGGCATGAATCACAGTGTTCTCGACGAGTTCTCAGGTTCTTTGGTCCCACATTGTTAACCACCTTCTCAGGAGCGTTTCAGCCTCAAACGAAATTACATTACAAAGAATCATCAATCAGAGCTTGTGCTTCCCCTCGACCGGCTGGATGGTGAAGCCGAGTCGCGGGAAATGTGCATGGATTATGCCTTTCTGTCCCTGCACCTGGATGATCACCTCCTCTCTATTGAAGGCAACCAGCTTCCCGGCAGTGGGGTAATTACGAGCTGGGGGAAATAAACGCTCAGTGTCAACGCGCTCAAGGCGTTAGAGCCGAACTCACCTGTATCTTCAGGAGCTACTTTGACTTCATCCCCTTGCTTCAGGCCCAGTCGCCCCGCTTCTATGGCGTTAAAACCAACGACAGATAAAGACTCGTAGGGGGAGGCGACGATCGATTCTGCTGCATCCGCCCCTTCCAACATTTGCGGGGCCGGTTGGTTATTCTTCTTATCCTCAAGGAAGGCAGACATCCGGCCAAGCCACTATCATCTTGTCAGCGTCTACGTTTGAAGTCTGGAGAGCCAACTCTTGCCTTGAGGATATTTGGGAACTGATTAGCGTCACGGAGGCCGCTTGCCCCATCGAAACCGCTAACCCAAGCAAGAAGGAAGTGGACGGAAATATCAGCTAGGCTAGGGAGTTCAGTATCGAAGAGCCATTCACGATCATCGCTCAGTTGTTCCTCGATCAATGCCTAGGCCGTGAAATCAAAACGAGGCTCTGCTGAAGTTTAAATTAATCCATACGAAATGCGAAGCGAGTTTGCTGATGGTCTGCGGCACTGCAGCCTTCATCGCATTTGCATCAAGTGGAGCGCCAAAGAACTGGTTTCATTGGGATGAGGTATGATGATTCCTGACCTGGGGTAATAGGGGTTACTCACGGCGCTTCTATCTTTCAGAAATGCAGCGGGGAACTTGTCCCAGTTAAGAAGCCGGGGGGCAAGAGCAAAGAGCTGGTCGGGATAATACTTTGAGAATGCTTTGATCAGACCTGTGCCCGGGCTTCCTCCATGTTTACCACGCGGGAACAGAGTCCCATACCCTGCTGAAGAGGGGAAGCGACGTTCCAACGCGGAAGCAATCAGACTGAAGGCGGCGCTTATTGTTAGCGACATCGCCCCATGGACTCTGTACGGGGAAAACATGCCTCGTGTCGCAGTAGACATCATTGCCAACGGCGAGGATTGGAATTCGCCGGTATGTTATTCCAAGCAAGTCGGTGATCTCGGGGCGAGGCAGGACGGAGGATACCTAACGGCATAGGTGAGGTAGCGGGTCGTGAGCACTATTAAGGGATACTTACATTCACTCGAGAATGGCTGATTCCCTTGAGTGCCAGGGTGTTGTCTATCTTATGTGCGTAGGGTGAAGCATCATAACTGTGGTGTCAATTATCTCAGGTTAAGTGCATTGAATCATCCATCAAACGGTAGCCTACCGATAGAGAATCACTGGAGGAGCTGGGGGCATGGTGGTGAACGAGATCAAGTCTCGCTGCAGTGAGAAACTCGGCGTATATATATACTATACACCGGCTTTTGACATTACCACTGTTAACATGTGAACTTGAGGGAAAGGTACTGTTTTGTTGTCGGGGCTCTGGAGAAAGCAGTGAGATCCCCAAGATAGCCGGCAGACCACCGGCGGACCACCGGCAGACCGCCAGCGATCAAGTGTTACATCAGGGCAGCTTCGGGCAAGTGCCATCAATTTCTCGCCGCCCGCCCAAGCATGGTACAATAATTTCAGATCGTAGGTATACCGTCCGTTGCCCCAGACATCTGCAACGTGGATGCGATATGTGATATGTGATATTGTGCGGTATTTGCGCTATACGGGAACGATAACCGGGTGGAATTTTGAGTGTAAAGTCGGGGAAGACGAGGGTTGTGACAGGTTTGCGGCTGAGTGGGTGTACAGCCACGTGAAGGCCCATCATCGCCCCCGTTTCTATTTGGCTCTAAAAACCATTTTGCGCGTTCTTCACGACCACCACTACCTTCCCTTATACCCTATTCATCTTCTTACTAGCGGTCCTCTCCTGACCAGTCATGGGTGATTATCGGCCACAGTTTCCCTCTACCAACTCCCAGGCTGGGGGTGAGCAGTTTGGGGATCCGTTCGCTGACCGTCCTCGTCAAACCCATTTCACTGAGCCCGAGCGGCCATACCATAATTCTCCCTCTCCTGGACCACGTGCGTTCGAGAGCACAACCACCCTTCCTCAAGAATTTGGCGCGGGCGACAACTACGACGACGACGACTACATTGAGAAGCAGCCTCTCAATGCTGGCGGGACATTTACGGGTGGCTTCTACCCCCCTGCGTATGTTTCTATCACAATGCATGTACCTCAATGTTGCCTGACGTGGTTCCCGCAGTCCTGTCGATCCCAGCGCGTATGGCGATCCTTATGATGGTGGCAGGCCTGGATCTGTCGTTTCGACATCTACCAATGGTGTCGATAGCGCCTGGCGACGGCGTCAAACAATCAAACGCGGCGTCACGCGCAAGGTCAAACTTACCAATGGTAACTTCATTGCTGAGTACCCAGTGCCGACGCCCATCCTCAACGCTGTTGAGGCCAAATGGAAATCGACCAACACAACTGAATTCTCGTAAGTGGCACGTCCTCGTGGCTAGCTCTACCCGACCATTTCTTGTTTTTGTCTAGTCACATGAGGTACACTGCGGCGACAGTTGACCCTGACGAATTCACTGAAGCAAATGGCTGGTCCCTCCGCACAAAATTGTACAATCGTGACACGGAGATTCTCATCGCTGTCACATCCTACAACGAGGACAAGACGCTGTATGCCCGAACGCTCCATGGTGTCATGCTCAACATTCGCGATATTTGCAAGACCAAACAATCGAAATACTGGCGAAGACATGCCGAGGAGGGAACCCCTGGTTGGCAGAAGATTACTGTGGCACTCATCGTTGACGGTCTTGAGCCGATGGACAAGACCGTACTCGATATTCTCGCTACCGTCGGAGTTTACCAGGATGGTGTTATGAAGAAACAAGTCGATGGCAAGGACACTGTAGCCCATATCTTCGAGGTGAACAATTTTGATTTCTTGGTCCAAAATGGATGGGCTAACCCATAAAAATAGTACACCACCCAGCTGTCAGTTGATGCGACCCCACAACTTGTGCTGCCGAGAGAAAACGACCCAAACAATTTGGTGCCGGTTCAGATCATCTTCGTTCTCAAGGCCAAGAACCAAAAGAAGATCAACTCGCATCGTTGGCTCTTCAATGCCATCGGCAAGATGTTGAACGTCAGTACATCAACACACGTTGCATTTGATTATCTGACTGAGATTAAATAGCCCGAAATTTGTGTCCTCATTGATGCTGGTACTAAGCCCGGACACAAGTCGATCTACTACCTCTGGGAGGCTTTCTACAACGATGCCAACCTCGGAGGATGTTGTGGTGAAATCCACGCCATGATCAAGGGTGGAAAGAAGCTCTTGAACCCCTTGGTCGCCGCACAGAACTTTGAGTACAAAATGTCGAACATCCTTGGTATGTTCAATCACTATGACCTCAGTCACAGAGGGTTCACGTATACCACAGATAAGCCATTGGAAAGTAGTTTCGGCTATGTCTCCGTGCTTCCCGGTGCCTTCTCTGCATATCGTTTCCGTGCCATCCTGGGCCGTCCTCTTGAGCAATACTTCCACGGTGACCACTCTTTGGCCGATCGCCTCGGCGCGAAGGGTATCTACGGCATGAACATCTTCACCAAGAACATGTTCTTGGGTGCGTGCATACACCTAGCCTTTGGTCTTGCTCCGATCTCATCTCATTCTAGCCGAGGATCGTATTCTGTGTTTCGAGCTTGTCGCTAAAGCAAAGGATCGATGGACCCTCACCTACGTCAAGCCTAGCAAGGCCGAAACTGATGTACCAGAATCCGCCCCTGAGCTTATTGGTCAGCGTAGGCGCTGGTTGAACGGTTCCTTCGCCGCATCCGTTGTGAGTTTCTGAGCAAGCGTGGTATGATGTTCTTTTTCTGAAAATGTGCGATTCCAGTACGCCCTTGTCAACTTCTTCAAACTCTATCGCTCTGGTCATGGTATTATTCGCATGTTCTTCTTCCATATTCAGGGCCTTGTACGTTGAATTGGTCTTGAACGTTCCCCTTGGTAATGCTAATCCTCGTCATGTTAGTACAACGTCTTCTCGTTGATCTTCTCCTGGTTCGCGCTCGCCAACATGTGGCTCACTTTCAGTATCATCATCGACCTCCTCCCCAGCCAAAACATCGTTCTCTTTGGTACTGCCACCATTGTCAGTATCCCCCATTACCCGTTGGCTCAAACTGACGTTGAATGACCCAGACTCACTGGATCAACTTGGCACTCAAATGGACCTATCTCTCGTTCCTTGCCCTGCAATTTATTCTTGCACTCGGTAATCGGCCGAAGGGTGAACGAATGGCATATGTCGTCACGCTATGGTAGAGCATCATTCATGATCTCGTTGGACATTCTTGTTGATTGTTGTCTCAGGGTCTACGGCATACTCTCTGTGTATCTTCTGGTCTGCTCCTTCTGGCTCACAGCTGTCGCATTTAAGGTGTGTCCTAACAGGGCCGGTCGGCGGTCAAGCTGACCCACTATCACAGCAAATTCCGGCTCAAGTCAAAGCCGAAGGCGTTGTCGCATTCCTCAAGCCCCCTCTCGGTGCACTAGTGGTTGCCATGATCTCGACTTTTGGTATCTACTTCATCGCTTCTTTCCTCTATGTAAGATTTTCATCATCATCGTGATTTCATGTACTTACGGGTCGTTAGCGTGATCCCTGGCACATGTTTTCAAGCTTCTTCCAATACCTCTGCCTCGCCCCGAGTTTCACCAACGTGCTCAACGTATATGCGTTCTGCAACTTGCATGATGTCTCTTGGGGTACTAAGGGTAGCGACAAGGCCGAGGCACTGCCATCAGTATCGTCTTCCAAGACGAAGGATGCTGATTCGCCCGTCGTAGAAGATACGACGAAGATCCAGGAGGATGTAGACGCTGCATTCAAGGAGACGGTCACCCGTGCCATTACCAAGATCGAGACTGTCGAGGAAATTGAGAAGCCCACGATGGATGATCAGAACAAGACATTCCGTACTCGTCTTGTCGCGTGCTGGATATTGTCCAACGCGGGTTTGGCGATTGCTATTGAGAATATCAATGGCTTGCCTAGTGAGGATGTCAAGAAGGACCAAGCGCACCTAGTACAGAAGCAGAATTTCTACTTCGCTGTCATCCTGTACTCCACCTTCGCTCTCTCCGGTGTGCGCTTCCTTGGGGTGAGTGCTATATGCTCCATAATTTGTTTGCGTCCATTGACGAACGTTTTCTAGTGCTTATGGTACTTCTTCAAGCGCAACTTGTTCAGGTGCTGTCGTAGGAACTAGATTTCATTTGTGACGATAACGAACGATACCTTCTCTTTTTACCCTTTCTTGATATGTCCTCTATCGCTACATACGGACGATCCTTTCATCTAATCGCCAGTTTCTTCCTGCTCTGGTTTCCAGGAACGTTTTGCTTGTGATGATCTAATAATTTCTCTTCTTCCTGGTTGTGTGTCTGCACAAAGTGTTACTGCCTGAGGCAGTAGCTAGGATTTCCTCTGAACCTTGAAAAATATCTATCTGGCGCCGTTTTACATTATCGTTTGCCTTTTGATGTCATTTTTGGGGGCTTGACTTGCGGAATAATATCTCTTAATAGAAATGGAACAATCCGTTGTACATAACACCAGCGTCTACTTAATAAGAATTCACTGTAAGATACGGGGACAAGACGCCGCCCTTGAGATTAGGAATACATTCCAGAGAAGTCACCCCGACCACCGTCATCGCCATTGCCTCTGCTATGCCGGTTAGATGCACGGACATCGGCCAGGTCAGGGTACATATCCTGAAGATTTATGGTTGTGCCAGAGGCAAAGATGCCGATGACATCCGATGATTCTTGTTCCTGAACTTGTTCAGGTTGGCTTCGCGGTTCTACAAGGCTCTTGCGGCACATCGGGCATGTCAGTTTCTAGAAATAGATGGGGACAATAAGAAGACGTCAAAGTGGGACGAGAAGAAATGGATGCCTACCCCAGTTTTAATCCATTTCGTGATGCTGTTGAAGAAGAGTCAAAGTGTGAGCCAAAAGTCATCAAGGTTCGTTTGAGAACGAGAAAAGGTGAAGGTGAGGAAAGGGTTTGGACATTAAGTAGAGCGTAAAGAGAAGCCCGAGAATCAAAGAACGGTTGGAATAACAAAACGAAAGGGAAATTTCAAAAGAGAAACGCAACTCGCGCCTGCAGAATAAATGCCCGCACTGCCAAGGTTGGCCTAGCCTCGTGACACCAAGCTCGCCAGAATAGAATGCTGGAGATTCCATTACGCTCGCTGTCTCTTCTTCTGCGAGAATAGCGAGGAAAGGTTGCATGCAGATGCTACATATTGAGTCTAGTTGAGAGAAAGGACGTTGATAAGCTGGGGAACATCGTGGCTGAAAGTGCAAAGTGTACCTTTATGTCCATATTGCTCGAGTTCTCTCTCTGAGATGGCAGGTAACGCCCCAAGAAGAGCATTGATCCTCTCTTCTTGGAGCCCCGATCTACTCGTTCGTTAGACACCGGCTCGGCTCGATAACTGTAACGTGTACCGTTCGGGTATTGGACGCGACAAAAACTGTTGCAAGGACTCAGCGACCGCTATTTGAAATCTTTGTAGTTCGTCTTCTTCCATGTCCATGTTGAAAAAAAAGCAGCTCGCTCGGTGACGTTACCAGACGGCAGGCAAGGCACAACTTGAGTCTTAAGTTGTAATTGGAATGGACGCGTCAGATATATGGACGTGGGAACTCAATCGTGATTGGGAAACTGTTACATAGACGTTTACAACGGATAGCAAGAACACAACGAACGCGAAACAGACATATATATGGGAGGGAGGGATATGAGGCGAGGTGACGAACGAGACAGCGGATCCAGCCGAAACAGATTAGATACGAATGAGGGGACTGGCGACATCGGTTGCGAGAACTTTAGAAGGGGTTCTCGTCGTCTACATCCATCTTTTGTTGTTGGTCCTTGGATGGAGGGGCATCGTTGGAGGATGGTTCATCGTCGCTGTCGTCGGTGTTTGATTCAATGTTCTCTTTGCGTGCGAATAGTTGGACTGGCTTGGCACCCCTGCAATTCTAGTTGGTATGGGCCCCCCCTCATTAATCCAAAATGAACGTACTTGGCAAACTGCTTCTTCTTGGCAGCATTCAGCTTCTGTGTTACTGGCGTCATGAGGTTATCGGTAGGCGATACGTAGGTAGGGTTGCTGTCTGACGGTCAGCGATTTCGTTCCACACTGAGACCAAGGAGACTCACTGTGCCTTGGCAAACTTCTTTGCAAGGAGGGCTTTAGCCCCCATTCCAGGGACTTGATTGGCGACATTTCCAAGTGGCGCTTGCGGAACGACGACCTGAGCAGCTTGCGAGGGATTGTGGAGAGGCTGAATGGGAGTGCCGACGGGGGAGTCGTTGGGAGTAGTAGTGGCAGACATGATGAAGAACGAAGCGAGTGGCGTGGGGCTTGGGGCGGATCGAGAGGTCGCTATTGAGCGAACTGTACGTTGATACAGGCGAGAGCAGCAGGGTGCTGGTGGCGGTTGGAGTTGAAGGTGGTGAGAAGAGGTGAGACCAGCCGTCGTAAACCGGCTGAGCCAGGCGCGTGTTATTTCCATTCCTGGACGCGTTTCAAATCGAACTTGATCATGTGACCCCGTCTCGATCACCACATACTTATGTAACAGAGCACACTGGGTTACATATGCTCAAGCAAAGGCTTCTACTTCGCGGCTCGCCTAACTGTACCTGATACCAAATAACAGGTATTGCCAAATCTCCGATGGACGTTCAAGCGAGCTCACTAATATTCTCTCAAAAATTATACCGTCAAACAAAATGACGGCCACACTGTCGGTGACAATTTCCCTTGTTCGTCACCCAACGCCTGTCTGGTTCTTACTTCTACCTCGGACCCCGCCCACAGTTAATGATTAACTTCAAGGCAATCTTTCCATATTACTCCTAATACCTGGGATCTCGGAAACTCGTCGCCTTCGCACCTGGATTTTCCTTGCTCCGTATAGATCTATCTTTGCCCAGTCACCCATGATCGAGTCGGTGTATGGGCCCGTGAATCATGGTCCTCATGTGCAACTCTGGGTGCATCCATTACCTCCGGAACCGGTATCCGAACAGTATAGGCAACTATATCGCACTACCACAATCTTTCGCCCTAAAGACCAGTTCATTACCAGACCCCCGTTCTGGGTCATTGGGCCGGAGTTGTTCGAGGGATTTTCGTGCGGAATATTTCTGGATGAGATCTGCCTGAACAGGCCTTGTCCCTGGCAATCTACCCCCGCATCCCCGGAAAGATACCGCAGCAAACGTGGTCTCATTGATGCTTTCCCTAACCGAACGCTGCTGCGTTCCCAATCACAAAAAAAACTGTGAGAGCCTGAGTTCACCCAGTTCACCAGTAGTAGCTCACTAGTTACTGTTTTAAGTTACTGTAATTGACATGATGCAGATGCTTGGATTGGCTGTTCTGGGTATTAGTCATGCGTGGCTTCGGGGATTTTTTGTCACAAGAATCTTAATCCGTGAGCTACGGAGGCATTTAGCTTTCCTAATGACGATAATGGCCGGGTCCGTTGATGCTGGTGACCTTGGTCCATTTCGCCAATCGGGGGTACCCTGATGGTTGCTGTACATTCAAGCAGAGTTCCGACTGTATTCGTATCTACCAAAACGCGTAGGAAAAAAATTACAGAAATTTTCGCAACAGCCCAACCATAGCATGCTTATGGACATTGCTGGTAAGGACCCGGACCGAGCCTTGTCACAAGACGGCATTTCTCACAAAAGCCCCGTCGGCTAGGGACTGAAACGTAGGAAAGTGACACGCAAGCAGAGAACATCAGATCTCGGAGCGGAAATCAGGATTGGACATGAGGTCACCAGGACAGTATTAGGCTCGCGGAGGGCCGAGCGAGAGAAGGCTTGTGCGACCCCGGTGGTTGGGGACGGCTAACAAGGATTCTGTTTGATTGTATGGAGAGGTGTCAGATCCATCCTGAGCCATGTGTACTCACTTTTGTATTTTAGGCCCCCTCCAACTCGCCTCCTTTGCATAATCCTCGTGCCACCTCATTTTTCCTCCCCGCACACGCCCCAATTGGATCAAACAGGAGCTGGGGTCCTGCTCCTTATTACAACAGCTCTCCAGTCCCTGATTTTTCAACATCCCTCCCTTCTCCTTTTTTTAATCCAGCCTCTTGCAATCCTTTTCGCCTCCCCCGTTTTCACATCACCATGCCCACCGCCGACCTTCTCAGAAAAAAACGCATCGTCGTCCTGGGCTCGCGCTCCGTCGGTGCGCCGCTGTCATCCCTACGTCATACTATGCAATTCCCCTGACCATGATGTACAGGCAAGTCTGCCCTCATCCTCCAATACCTTGAGGGCCAGTTCGTCGAAAACTACTATCCCACTATCGAAGGATCTTTTCAACGTAGTATCAAGTACAATGGCACGGAATATGATTGCGAGATAATCGATACCGCAGGTCATGTAGGTTCCCCCGCCTCAACATCCTCGTATCCTCCCTACCCGGGACCAACTCAGACATGCATATATCTACTCTCAGGACGAGTTTTCTCTTGTCAACGCTAACCATACAATCGGGACACACGGTTATATCATCGTTTACTCTGTGGCGTCTCGGAATTCTCTGGAAATGGTTAAGATCCTGTATGAGAGGATCCTCAACTTTTGTGGGGTCCAGCAGGTCCCTTGTGTGATCGTTGGATCCAAATCGGACCTACAACAATAGTGAGTTTGTCGCTCGGGGGGCTTTCGATGCCGCGATGTTGACTCTTTTCTTTCAGTCGGCAAATAGATCCGACCGAAGCGCAGGAGCTCGCAAAGCTAAATAATGCAGCATGGATAGAAACGAGTGCGAAGAAAAACCTGAACGTTGGTAAGCACCTACTCTCCCAAACATTCTCTACCGAGCCTGATTCTTGTTTAGCCAAGGTGTTCGAGCTCTGTCTCGGCGAAATTGAAAAGCGCTCAAACCAAAATGCTGCCTTCGGGCCCTCACCCACACCATCCGTGAACAGGAGCAGCTGCATTATCATGTAAATTTTCCACACAGGCTCTGGATCTCCGTTATCTCCGTCCTTGGCTCTGTTTTCTGGATTTTCTCTTTGGGGTCCCCAGTCGTCGCATGATCACTTCTACCCTTCACATCCCCTGACAGCTCACCAAAATGTCCTTCAACGAGTATCCTTTCTCCTTTCCCCCTGGGTCACGTTTCCAACCCACTCTTGTCGTGTCCTCATCAACAGCGGACTTCGTCGCCACATCCATCATTCTATGTCTCACCTTGCTTGTTTTTCCAGCAGCCCTGTCCTCGTGTATCTTTGTAATGTTCGTCTGTTGGCCACGATTTATACTCGTAAGTCATTCTCTTTGTTGATTGGTCAATTGTACTCTCGATAGCCAGCACACACGTTCTCAGTATGTCAGACACTCGCATAGACTTTGAAATAGCAATTACAGATACATAATTGCACCCATTCGCCTTTCGATCATTCTGCTGCTTCTAGGCGGTGCCATCACCCAAGAACCTGATCTTGATCTCCCTTCCATTGAGTCCGACAGCGCGCAGGGTTTGGGGATCCCCTGGGACTAAGTCGATAGCTTGATCAGACCACTTAACGTCGTCCCCGTCAACATCCAGGACAATGCCCTTGATAGGCTTTAGAACCTGGAAGGTAACTGTCTCGCCATCTGGCCCAACAGTAGTCTTCAGGCCGACTTCTGCTACTGATGGGAACTTGATAAACTTGAACGGTTCAGGCCTGATCCCCGAGTTCCGATGCCAAATCAGCGGCTAATCCGTAATAAACACAAACCGCTCCCATACCAGTTGGAGTACCTGCCCAGTACTTCGTCATTGTCTCCTAGGAGTCGCGCGGAGAGTATAATAGTTCTTGGGACCTCGCTCTTCTTGGTACGTACCGGCAGCCCCGGAGCCGCGCCCTTGTAAAGTTCGGTGCTCGAGTTTGGAGCTAGTACGACTTCTTTAGACCAACTCTCTTTCCAGTCCGAGTGCAGGTCGAATGCAGTGAGCTCAAGCTTGGTTTTCTTTTCTTCGAGTGTGCTATTTGTGCCCCAGATCTCGAGTATGGTCTCGATCTTGAAGAAGGCAGCGGTTCTGTCGTCGTTGAAGGTTTGGTGTTCCTTTCGAGTCATACCAACAGTGTACGGCCTTAATTCGCGGGCGATGGCAAAGTAAGCTGGTTTTGGTCGAAGAAAGTAATCAACGATGGCCCATGACGTTACAGGCCAGCAATCATTGATCTTAGTGAATGATGCAACGAGTGAGGCAAGAATGACTTCTCAATCTGGCGCTCACATACCTGCCATACAAGAGCGCCTGCTGTATATTCACGGCCAGGCCCGCGCCAGTTGCGTCTCCAGAGACGGTAGGCGGATGCCAGTGTCTCTGCCTGCATAATTTGGGTATAGTAGACGTAGCTGCAGTTACCAGGGATGAGCGACCGATTTCCTGGGTTACTCCGAAGACACCAACCTCTCCATATCAAACGCGTGTTTGAAATTCTCCATGAGATAGAGCTATCGATATCAAGTATGAAACATGTCCGATGGAATCACGTAGAAGTCTTACCTCGAGCCTGCGCTCGAAGCCATCAGCTTTGTTGTGATTGTTGCACACACTAAGATGAAGACATGTCAAAACGTCATTTGATGATTCGGGACCCGAGGACACGCACCGAGATTGCGGGAAACGTTCGGATTTGTCGGATCCTGTCCAGTAATCAACCGTCCGAATGTTGGGATATCCCTGCCTGTAGAGGAGGGTCAAAACTAGACCATGAGATCTGGGGTGTCCGCCGAGGCTCACATTCCGAATTCGGAGACGAAACGCCCAGCTAAAATATCCCAATTATGCCATGGTTCTTGTGACCCATGCCAAACGTTCCCTGTCCCGCAATTAGTACCGACGCATGGGAATTACGTAGACGTGGCAAACATTGGTGGATATCTCCTAGAGTTCTGTCCGTTGTCGGTTTTCCGTACCCGCTATATGGAGAAGCGCGATGATAAAATATGTCTGAATGCGCCTCAACAACTTCTGGAAGGACGCGTTCATAGATGTATCGAGCCGGGAAGTTGGTTTTGCGGAAGTCGCCCGTTTCATCGTCATAATCGAGTTCGAGGTTGAGGGATTCCGCAATTTGGTAATCTGTGAAGGATCTTCGTTAAGCATACAAGAGTCGGAGCGGAATCGAATACCGACCTTCATTATTGCCGGCTGTCTCAGGAAGTCAATTCAAGCTAGGTCCTGAGAAAAGAATGATAGACCAACCGAAGATAACGACGGAAGGATGATGGCGCAACCTTTTGACGTTCCGGATGGCTTCCTCCCTTACCGATTCGACGAACGAGTCGTATGCAGGATACTGCCCACATCCGAACATGAAGTCTTGCCAGACGAGCACTGAGGTGAAAATGTAAATCACTCGCGGGACGAGCAAACCAGGTCATCGAGTCTCACATCCAAGTTCTACACACAGAAGATATCAGTCATTGATATGGCAAGTAGGAGGAGAAATTCACCATCACAGATGTCATAGAAAGCGTCGTGTTCGTAAATGCCTCCACCCCAAACACGGACCATATTCTGGTTGCCGTCGATCATGAGCTGAAGCCAATCCCTGTACCTTTGAGGGGTAACACTGCGCGTTTTGGTCAGCGAAGCGCATACACTCGATTCGAAACCAACGTACGTTGTGAGGAATGAGTCCGCAGGAATCCAGTTTGAACCTTCAGATAGGTGAGTCCCATGTGGTCCCGTGCCCGCGGCATCCACAGATGAACATACCACCACAGAATATCCTGACATTGTTGATCTCAAACAAGAATGTTAAACCCTCCTGATCAATTAGCTTGTCTTGTACAATACGCGCACGACGGAATGCAATCTTCTTCGTCTTTAAATCAAGGAAATTTCCATCCTATGGTGGCAATGCTTCAGCCTACACCCTAGGAAAACGGCTGAAATTGCATACCTCATCTGTCAACTCGACGAGTACGGTATAAAGTGGCTGGTCTCCATAGCCGACCGGATACCATAGTTTCAGTTCTCCAGGTTGGAAAGCAAAGGAGACCTCGACACGACCGGAATCAGTCGGAGCGGAAGTCGATGACGCTTCAATAGCGCCATCGGGCCCTTTGAGGATGAAGGTAGCAAATCCAGGCTTCTTTTCAGCCAACGTAATATCGGCTGAGAGTTTTACATCTAGGGCCTCAGAAACGTTAGTTCGGATGTCTAACCCAGCAACCCTATTGTCATAGGCTTGGAGCTTGATTGGTTTCCATGGACCGACTGTCATGAGAATTGGGCCTGTATGCGCATAATTGATTATTGGATCCTAACAATCATGACGCAAGCACGCACCCCAGTCCCACCCATAGCTAGTAGTGAGGTAGTGAGAATCAGCTCTGGCGCACAACCAAGATGGAGCGTTCCCTACTTGTATTGAGCCTTGCGGACATGCAAGCGGCTTGAATCACCATTCCAAAGGTTGAACTTCCCGCGTTCCTTCTCGATGTCGCGACCCTACATTTCATTTAGCCTTCAATTAATTTCCGCTAGGCAGTGGTTGCCGCCACCTTCAAAAAGGCGCTCTCAAAATGGAGCAGCAGTTCATTTGCCCCGACTTTAAGGTCATTCTTCACTGCAACGCGGTGTCCAATAAACTGGTTCGAGGATCTGTGGAGACCGTTAACCGGCGAGCCCCCAAGAAACAACAAACACACTTGAGGATCTCTCTGCCATTCTGTCAACATCGTAAGTGCTAAGCAAAACCCGACAAGTCTATTACGAACTAATGTCACAGACGCGAATGTATCCAGACCTTCAAATACGAGGTCCACGTTTGAATATGCGAGATCATCCTGCGTAGTATCGAAAGTCGTCCTAAACGCCCATTCGGCCTCTCCAACCCCTAGATTGACAATATGGTGAGTACACCGACTTTCAATCGCGGTGTAATCCATTCACTAACATTGAACGTCCCATTCATGCAATCCGATAAACTGTAACCAAAACGTCCATCAGCATCTAAACGAGTGAGATGATAAGATTCCAACGCACTGGATCAGGGATCCTCCCGAGCTTTAATAATTCGACGTGCACGGTGGTCGGGAAACTCGACACCTCCAACCATTCTCCGTCCTTTGTTCCCTCACCTCCACCAACTTGAGTAAAGGACCACTTCTCTAACGAGCGCGAAATCCGGGGCTTAGCGGACATCCTAGCGAGAAATTGAAGGTGAAACGATCGCAAGACCAACGAGAAGAGCTGTTTTCCCCTGTCGCGAACCAGGTTCTTCAATAAGGAATCGGCACGGAGGCTCGTAGGTTGATATCGATGAGAGTTCAATAAAGGGGGCTAGAGACTGTTGGGAGAAAATATCTTCGCTCTATTTGGGGCCATTTTCCACTCCCATCTAAGAAATAGGCTGTGGACGGTCAGCTGGTTCGAGAGTTGTGCATAACAGTGTTCCCCCGATCTTACTCCGGCATTCTTCCACGAGTCGTATCCATTTCAGTCCAGGGCACCGACAAGGGGAATAGGGGCTAATTGAATCAGCACGTTCACACTGGGAATATGTACATAGGTAAATGACGTCATGTACGTAGGTGACACAAGGCAACCGAACATGACATACCGCTAAATAATCCAACAACCACCTCTCCTTGCTGTCACCTTCCAAACTCTTGCTCAATTGCACGAGGTCCTTCTGAACACAAGGCGCATCATAAGAACAAGTCTTTGAGCTGGTGGCGAGTGTCAATAATCAGTTTTCAGTCCTTAGCACGCCCTGGAAGATCGCAAGTGTGGACTCAAGACATCCTACTAGACCTTTAGCAGGTTTATTAAATTATTCGCTCTTCCGTAGGGAGTACCTCATTTGAGATAAAGACATGGTGGTCCGAAAGAAAGACATTCGAATGACTGCTAGAATGTGGGTAGAGTATGCATATTTACTGGCTTATAATACACTCATGACAATACATCAATGCAGCTAACATCGGAACGGGTCATATGTGGTATCTCCATGGCTTCCCGGAAGAGCCCATCCCTTCGTCATTCCTTTCGTCTTCCAGATCCATCTTCTTATTCAATCGCTTCAATGTCCTCCTCAACCAAAGACACATCGTAATGCACGTCAGTGAAGCCGCAATACAAATCGCATACGACTTGTTATATGTCGGACCCCATGCTTTCACCCAAACATACGATCCAACGATATTGCCGCTTTGTGAGGTGGCGTTGATAAATGCGAGTGCAACGGCGCGCTTGGCGGGAGGATTGGAGACGGTGGATGACATCCACGCGAGGAAGCAGATGAAGCCGGCGTTGCTCTGCGCCATCAGGAACCTAAAAATAAGGTAATGAGAATGGGTGAATAAGTAGCACGAGGAAGAGAGTTCACAGTGATATGTAACGGATAGTAATGTTCATCGTCGACATTGCCAACAAAAATCCTCCGATTCCACCAACAAGTGGAAGAACAACATGCATACAACGTTCTTCCGTTTTATCTGAATGCCCACACAGCCATAGAGCCCAAGCAGCGGCAATTAACCAAGGCGGCGCGCAGAGCAAAAGGGTGATGATTGGGTCGTATCCCATGGTCGCGGTGAGAGTAGGGAAGTATATGTGGAAGGACAAGGATATAACCATGAGAAACAATGTCAAAGCGATATACCAGACTTTCCAGTCAGTGAGGGCAATAACGAAACCCGCCATTGCACCACTACCGCGTTTTGGCAATTCGTAGTCAGCGGAGGGTTTCAGATACGAGGCGTCAGCAGCATCTTCGACCATCCTTCTTTTTGCTAGCGCATGTTCGGCGGGAGTAAGCCAGCTAATGTACTCGATCTCTGGAAAGTCAGGAAGAATAAAGAGTGCAAGAATCGCAACAGCAACTGTTAGAGCGCCCTCAACGAAGAATAACCAGCGCCATGCTGTGTAGCCCAGAACTCCGTCCATCATGTCCAGGATACCAGAAGCAATAAGAGAACCAAAAGCATTACTGATGAGGCTTCCGCAAGTGAAGAATGCTGTCCGTTGTGAGAGTTCGCTGCGTTTGTACCATTTTGCAATTAAGAACAGAGCGCCCGGGAAGAACGCAGCTTCCACGAAACCCAGAAGGAAACGTGCAAAAAGTGCGCCGTAATAGCTGACGAAACCATAAATGTGACTATCCTTCTGGAAGGGGTGATCCACACCTTGTCGTGAAGCCTGGGAAGCAATTTAACTCATGGAGGGGGAAACGGGATCCCAGAGGAATTTACGAACCTGTGCATAAGGAGATTGTTCCCCATATCATCATACAACATGGCAGATATATAGATGGTTTGCCAATCTGGCTGAGGAACATATTCCTGGAATTGTAATATGAGAGCGTGCCATAAATAACATGGGACCGAAGTTCCTCACGAAGGTATCTGCATGAGGATATACCCGACGTAGAGGATAGACAGGATAGACGCAAACTGCGTGCCCTCTAAGCCCAAGTCGTCCTCAAAACCACGTAGCCTGGCCGCACTAGAGAGGGATGAGCGGCATTCATGGTGTCAGGGGAGGGAACAGTGTACGCGGCGCTATTCCGGTCAATATCTGGCAATGTGATCAGCCCAACATTGGCTATGTCTAGATGGCGCTGGTACTCACAATTGAGAATGTAGATTATAACCAGAATGGACATCCGAAGGTCTAGCTTCCTGAGTAGTCCTTTCTCCAGTTTTTCTCTGGCCTCGGGTTCCCCGAATAGCGGGTCGGAGCCTAGAGTGTCATATTGGGGCGCTGCAAGGTCGTCGAGTTCAACATCGTTGAGGTGGGAGCGGTTAAGAGAGAGTGAATCACCAGAGTAAGGCTGTGAAGAGAGTAGAGGACGGTCCTCCTCGCTGGGACGTGTCCTCGACGAGTACTTGGACATGGTGAGGACGAAGAGAGAAAGGAAATAGCAGCAGAGTGTGGGAGTGATGGAGAGCTAAGCATAGGGCACACAATATATAGTGCACCGGTTAGATAAGGAGTAAGGGAAGAAGATACTCTTACAGAGCAAATCATTCAGACAACCCCTATCCATACAAATGGCTACCGCTCTTGTATTGACTCAAACACCACCTGATTACCACAGAATCACCTCTCCTGCGCTCAAGATACCAGATGCCCCTGAAATTCCTATTCCGGTTGGCATCTTAGCCTGCCAACGTATGTACCAGGGCGCCTTTCTACGCTCTTCTCCCGTTGACACTTCATCTAGGCGATCCTCTTCGGAGGTCCATCAACACCACCGTCATCAGTGCAGAGCTCTACCAACCACCGCCTCCGGAACCAGGCAAGAGGGGCAAAAAAGCCGTTGTTGCACCGACCCTCCCCAGCGACCCGATCGTTCTCGTAATTCTCCATGACACTGTAATCTTCCCAGAAGGCGGAGGCCAGCCAACGGACACAGGTGTAATTACAACGACTGCTGACGGAAAACAGTGGGATGTTGTTCAATGCAAGAGACATGGTGGCCACGCCGTCCATTACGTTCGTGTGAAGGATAGCACTGTCGATGCTGCACTGGCGGCACTCACCCCCGGAAGCGCGGTCATCTCTGAACTTGGTGCGCAAGACTTTGAGAGGCGCTATGATCATGTACGTGCCCAACATATTTGCACATCGATGTCCTGCTCACCGATAGCGGCATAGATGTCGATGCACACTTCCCAACATCTTCTCTCCGCCCTCCTCGAGACCCGCCTCAATCTCCCGACCCTCTCTTGGTCTCTCACGTCCTATCCACAGCCATGCTACGTTGAGCTTCCGCGTGGAATGACCCAAGAGGAGATCCTATCCATCCAGTCTGAAGCAAACAAATTGGTCTTTGAAGGCCGCCGTGTACATGTCGAGGTTCAAGAGCTGGATCGCCAGGCTGATCCTGAATCTCAACCAGTGCCAAAGCTCGAGAACGGTCGTGCGGTAGGCAAGGCTTTGCCCGAAGACTATACAGGTGGGGTGAAGAGGGTTGTTGTCATCGATGGTGTCGACCGTAACCCGTGAGTACATATATTTTGAAGCCTCGGCTTATTTCGATCCCGTCTGATAAATAAACCGTCTTGCATAGGTGCTGCGGTACTCACCTTCCTTCAATTCATAATCTCCAGCTCTTCCTTCTCCCTCACACTGAGTCCCTTTCCCGAAAGGACGCCAACTCAGGATCGACAACCACGGTCCGTCTCTACTTCCTCTGCGGTCCTCGTCTGATCCACCACCTCACAAACACCCACACACTTCTTACTTCCACCGCCTCGATCCTCAGCTCCGGACTCCCTGTAGTCCCAGAACGCGTGCAGCAAGTTGTCGACGAGCGAAAGAAAGCAGATAAGCGCGTCCATGATGTCGAGTCCGAGTTAGCTGGGTGGATCGGCAAGGACCTTGTCGACGAGTTGCTCAAGACTACCCAAGAAACACCCGGAGGAGCTGGACTATGGAAGAAACACTTGCACAGGACGGATGATTCCTCGAATCCACTCAATTTCCTCTCCTCCATCGCCTTTGCTGTCTCCGATGAGATCAAGGCTAAAGGGGTGACTACCCCCTTTTTGTTTGTTCTTTCTTCCTCTCCGTCGGCCCAGACACCCAGCTCACTAAGTACTGTTTTGGTTCTTGGGTCTGACGACAAGAACGTCAAAGAAGCAGGTGATGGGCTGAGGACAAAGTTGGGTATCAAAGGGGGTGGAAAGGGTCCCAGGTGGAGTGGCAAGTTCAACGGAGTTTGGAAGGATACGAAGGAAAATATTGCAGTCGAAGAGGTTCTTGCGGGTATTGGTAACTGAGAGTACAGTAAGTCATGGAATCGATACAAGTAAATACAGTGATAGTGCTGGGGAAATAGAACATAGAATATGTGAGGGTTCAAAAACGCCGTTCTATGGTACAGGGAATAACACCGCACAGAAATCATTTCAGTGAATGGTGAGGATCGGTACCAGGAACAGCGTCGCCTCCATCGTCATCTTCAACGGAGATTAGTATGGGATTTAGTCCCATATCTGGGATCAGTACGACTTCAGTTGAAAAGAGTCAGCAATTGCAAGAATACGTACCGGCAAGACGTACTTCATCGCTGAAAGTCGACGCATTTGACTCTCCATCAGTAAGTCCACATTCCACTTCTAGCTGTTCTTCCTCGGAATCAGTGAAGGGGTCTAGTTCGATAACAGCGTCTTCGTCGTGGTGGTTCAGGTGTTCATCTTCTCTCTCTTCTACTTCCTCTTCCACTCCCCCTACTACTTCCTCCTCTCCATCATACTCATGTTCCCGCATGTCTTCATCTTCCATCAGGGCATCGCGTTCATCGATCTCCTCGTGGACAAGGGGAATAGACTCGAGCTCGGAGTCGTAGTCGTAGTCGTCCTCTATTTCTCGCGCCCAATACTCACTTTCCGAATAATCAAAATCGATGTCTTCGTCTCCTTCGGATGTTGGTAGGTATTCACCACCATCAGACGAGGCATCATCGTCACCGTATGGATTATGGAGGGCGATGCTGGCTGGAACGAATTGGGAGCGGCATGTAGGGCAGTTTCCATGCTGGTTTGGGTATGTGCGAATGAGTGACGGGGAAGCATGAGAACAATGAGAGGGACGTACGCTGGTTCTTATCCATTCTGCTAGACTATTCCAAGGATTAGTCGATACTTGAATCATAGATGGGATCATGGAGGTGACTCACTCTCGTCGACAGAAAATGTGACCACATTCTTCTAATTTGGTAACGCCTCTTTCGTCTCCATCTTCGTCCTCTGCCCCAGGTTCTACAGCATCTTCTAGACCTTTTGGAATTTCTGTGAAAGGGACTAGACAGATTGGACAGCTGTCCTCTACAGGTATTTGGTCCTTAGGCAATATTGGCAAGTCTCGTATAAACTGCTTGACGCGATCCGAAACTGAAGGAAACAATGCATCGCGGACAAGTTGCACTGCTGCTATTCTTGCGAGGGGTGCGGCCATGATGTGGGTCGGAATCGGAGTAGTCGCTTCAGGACGGCCAAGTGGGGAAATTGTGGGGAAATACTTAGTTCGCGGGGGCCGTTTCCACTCTTTATGGATCAACAATAAGCAACCTGGATGAATATCAGCAACTTTCGGGAGACAAAGCGAAGCTCGACGAACGACTTACGACACTCCGGAAACTGTATGTCTGTTCCAGGATAATAGACTATCCCACGAAGGTGTTTCCGAGGTGTCTGCAATAGCTACGGTGGTGTAATCAACAAACACGATACCGAGTATGAACTTGGCGCCAAGTGATAGACGCGTTTTAATCACGTGGGTACTGGCACCCATTTTGTGGGTTTAATCCAATTCCCATCCCCACAGCAACTTGGGCCACTCCACCCGCATTGACATTCCATTCAGTCTTCAATACTCTGCCATGTGGTTTCAGGGCTCTACTGTGTATGTGCCTGACAGATGTCTAGTCTTCGATTTCCCGACTCCAGCGGATTCATGGGGGTATATATATCATCCTCGGCGTCCTCTCCCGGTTTGTTGACGGCCGTAGACGGTCATTCATTAATATTCTTTCCAGAGTTCTTCCTGACAGGGGTGGAATATCAAACATATGGTCTCTTTGATGTCAGGGGCCACTTCTTTCTCCATCTTGCCAACCTCTCGTGACCATTTCGCATCACGACGACGGCTCGAACGTGGATTGATTACAAGTATGTGCTTGGCCACGATTTTACCTGGCTTTGCACTCATGAAGAGGCTCGGCTAGTTCGCGCTCACTGACAATGGCAAACGAGTTGCGCCTGCCTTCGGCGGCTCCAATGGACAAGATTCTTTATATATCTACAGACGCGCCGGATCTCGCCCTCGGCAGCACATTATCTCTTGACCCACCGGGATCCGCTAAAGGTACATATCTTCTCACCTGGCAGGATCGACGTAGGGTCAAGTTTTCAAATATATTCAATTCCGCGAGCAAAGACTTCCCCGGCCGTCCAATAGGCGCAAGACACAAACGTCCGGTCATGCGCAACAATGGAAGCGTAATGCCCGGGCTAGTGTCCTTTATTTAAACCGCATATAATCCTCCCCATGAGGTTCTTCTAGCCTGCTTCCCTTCTCGCCTGGGATCACCAGTGATTATTGGGTAGCATTTCGATCGTGCCTTGGCCTCTTGCTTTTTTGTCTTCCAGGTCTTGGCGAATTTCTCTGATTACCGTCGACACTTCGACTCATACGGGAGAGACGATGATGACCGAAGAGAAGGATATCGAAAAGCACGAGCGCGCATCGACCGCTTCCGGGGCTCACGACTCTGACGCAAAGTACCACGATGCAGAATTTGGTGGTCCGGAGGAGAGGAAGAAGCTGGAGAGGAGGTTCTTGTTGAAGTTGGATCTAAGGATGAGTATCATGGTCATCATCTATATCTTGAACTATGTGTGTATTCCCCTTCCATCTGGTATCTGGGCGTTTTAGAGTGCTGATGTACTGGGATTAGATTGACCGAAATAATGCTGGGTATGTCGCTAATCGGCTACACGGGGCGTAAAACCGAACATAATTTATCAGTGCTGCCCGTTTACGAGGGTTCGAAGCGGACTTGAAGCTCCAAGGTCAAGAATTTGCCACACTTCTCTCAATTCTTTATGTCGGCTATATCATTATGCAAATACCTTCGTCAGTCCTTTTCGCTCTTGTTTCATCAACTACGTGTAACTATGCTTCAATTTGCAGGAATATGTTCCTCAACTGGATCGGCAAACCTTCTTTGTATCTTCCAGCATGCATGATCATCTGGGGAGCAATTTCCTGCCTAACTGGTATGTTATCTACCTCAGGCCCTTTCCCATGCGGGTTTGATTGATCTGATTGAACTCGTGCATCCCCATAGGCGTCACTCACAAGTTCGTATCCCAATCCGTCACATCTTTTTCAAAGACCTTAAACTCACATAATACGTCATCCCTGTCAGTTTCGTAGGAGCACTTCTGACGAGATTTTTCCTTGGTTTTGTCGAAGCTGCATTCTTCCCTGGTGCACTGGTGAGTGGGATTCTTATTCTTGAGTTTTGTGGCGTGAAGGGATTCTAACGACGATTTCATCGGTGTTGTTTCGTCCTACAGTTCCTGTTGTCTAAATGGTACAAACGGAATGAATTGGGATTGCGCACTGCGATCCTCTACTGCGGCAACATCATCAGTAACGCATTCGGCGCGCTAATGGCTTCTGGAATTTTGAGCGGTATGCAGGGGAAGTTAGGACACGCAGCTTGGCGGTGAGTTTTCTTGCTCAACGGTATTCAAAAACTAGTTCCTGAAGGGGATTTCATACAGATGGCTTTTCTACATCGAAGGCGCACTGACAATAGCCATAGCGATTATTGCCATTTTCATTCTTCCTGATTTCCCTACCACCACACGTTGGCTTAGTCCTCAAGAACGTGCGCTCGCCATCAAACGTATGGAGGAAGATGCTGGTGTAGGTGATGAACAAGAAACGGAACAAGGTGCTGGTACCGGATTTTGGATGGCCATAACAGATTGGAAGGTTTGGTGGCTCTCATTGGCGTTGACCTCACAGGTCGTTGCATTGAGTTTTAATGCCTACTTCCCAACACTGAGTGCAACTTTGGGGTACAATCGCACAGTTACCTTGTTGCTGTGTGCTCCCCCGTTTGTGTTCGCGGCACTGGTTGCGTTCTGGCTGAGCAGGTACGGAAGGCCTAGATTCATCCCGGGTGGTTAATAACGATCTTGACGCCGATACGACAGACAATCCGATAAGATGGGTGAACGCTTCTATCACATCACTGGTTCATTTGGTCTCGGGATTGTCGGCTATATCATTGCGATATCAACCATGAATACGGCAGCAAGATATGTTTCCCTGTACGCGGAAGCCCTCACTCGTGCGTGCATTACTAAATGCCGCGTTTTGTAGGTTCCTCATGGCGCAGTCCTATGCTGGTTTCATCGTGCTGTATGCATGGATGAGCAATTCGTTCCCTCGACCTCCATCAAAGAGGGCTGTAGCACTGGCTTTGATGAATGCCTTCTCGCAGTTGGGTAACGTAGCAGGATCGTGAGTCGGATTTCTCCTGAATTGGATGGCTCTGATTGGCAAACTTGGCATTAGATACGTATGGCCATCGCCGTGGGGACCTACCTATCGAAACTCCTATGCGATCTGCATTTCTACGTCAGGGGCCTCGATTATAATGCTGTGGATCTATAGGATGCACTTGATCTCTCTGAATAAGAAGCTAGATAAGGAAGAGGAGGCGAAGGGTGTGACAAAGAAGGGGTTCCGGTACATTATCTGAGGATTTACGAGTATGTACAGTAGATCAGATGAAGGTCATGATGAACACATGAGCCCTGACTCGTGGCGGAGGCGAAGATGAGTTGAGCGACACTTAGATCCGGATAGTGGGCCGCTATGGCTGTCATCTGACGTCGGGTATTGTGAGTGCATCAACAGAGTTGAGAGGAAACCCACAAGGGCAGTAGGATGACAGAGCATATTGACTAGCCGAGGACCGAGAGGAATAGTTGGGGGAGTTGGCGTTGGGGTTATCAATAATTCTTAATATTATATTAACTGAATTCCAATTTCATTTCTGACGTCGTCTCATCCCCACGCAGCAAACCTCTTTCTCTTTCCCCTTCCTTCACCCTCTCCTCGTCGCCCACAACGACGACGGGCTCTGTTCATGAACTCTCTTACTTATCTATCCCGCCAGTTCGATGTCCTCGCCTCCGCAAGGACCCCTCCCTCAACACCTATTGCCGAACACTCCCCTTCGCGCCTCCCAGCAGATCCTGCACAACCTCCTCTACACCGCACACTTTCCTTTCTCTATCCCTCACCCTCCCGTTCGCCTTCGCGATCGTCACCTAGACGCTCCCACTCCACGCCAGCATTCCAGGAACAGCCTCCATCGTCGCAGTCATCCTCCTCTTCCTCGGCCTCTTCATCCACATCGGCCGCCTCGTCATCAAGCTCTGCTTTTCAATCCTCAGCATTTCATGAATTATCGTCACCGGCGCCCCAACGGTCGAAACCAAGGCACCAACTGGATACTGTAATCAACCAGGTCTTCTTCATCCGGCTCTTTCTCCTGGTCTGGGACAACCTCAACTCGGCATGGTCGACGTTCCTGGAACAGTTCAACTTCTACGCATGGGCTCGCAGACGTCCGGTACCTGCGGCTTCCGTCGTCTCCGAGAAGGGAAAGGAAAAGGAGATCCAGGTCATCGAGGAAGCATCCCTTTCGATGCCTTACGATGATTCCAAGCTCGAATCACAATCGACTTCTCGAGCAAGCACTTCATCACCGGAAGGTTCACCCGCACCACCTTCACGCGCTTCTACGCCTGTATTAAACGGACGCAAGTCCCACTTCGGGCAGAAGACGTTGGTGCTAGATCTTGATGAGACTCTGATACATTCGACATCGCGACCGATTCCTTCGCTGGCATCGAGCGGTTCAGGTTTTTTTGGATTGGGATCTATGGGCAGGGGAAATAAGTCCCCAGGCCACACTGTCGAGGTTATCTTGGGTGGCAAGCGCACACAATATCATGTGTACAAGCGGCCGTTTGTGGACTTCTTTCTACGGACTGTAAGTGGCCCCGTTTGGCATTCCCATGGCTGTGCTAAGTATAGGGTGCGGAATAGGTTTCTGGATGGTATACTCTGGTCATTTTTACTGCATCTATGCAAGAATACGCAGACCCCGTCATCGACTGGTTAGATGCTGGGCGAGGAATCCTTGTACAGCGCTTCTTCCGAGACGTACGTCCCCATGGCATTCAAAACAGACAGCTGACGCTTACTTTGGATCGCCCCTGGTCTATCCCCAATCCCCAATTTTCTCGCTTGTTCCGGACTTTGCGTTATTTATATTCAGTCTTGCACTCAATTACCCAACGGATCATACACCAAGGATTTATCCATCGTGGAAAAGGATCTTTCCCGGGTTTGTCTAGTGGATAACTCGCCTGTCAGTTACAAAGTAAACGAAGGTCGGTTACCTTTGCGTGTGCTTGGCGAGGTGGTCACGCTAACCCGGGCGCTCTTGCCTTTGTTTTTCCCCTTGTTTCATCCTCGTTTTGCCGCCCACATCACTTTGACACGACACATCCTCACTATGGTTGACACAATGGTTACAACCACAAATATGTCCAACGTTCTCTCCGACATCACGCATAACCCCCCGAATTGCAATGATCAGCAAACGGAATACCCATTGAAGGATGGACTGATGACCCTTCTGATGAAGCATTACTAGATCTACTACCTGTCCTCGACTCGCTGCGATTCACCAAGGACGTGCGACATATTCTCAGTCTTCGTTCTGCAGGACTGTATGCATTCCCCTCATGACGCCACACTGATTCCGACCCCGTCACATCAAACGCACTGGTATTCTATAATGCCTATTGCTTATTACCCATCGCTTCCTGGCATAGCGCATCAACCCTCAGTTTAATTTAATTATTGCTCACCTCCATCGCATCATCTTCTTTCATTTACCTTGTTTACTCTCATCCGTTTCCTTCGTTGCAGTTGGGTTCTTTGTTAGTCATAGTCACTTCTATGATTAGTTGTCGTTTAGTGGTAGTGTTCTTCGTCGTCCTTTCCACGTTCAACCGTTTCAATACGCAAAGCAAGAGTCGACCACATATGTTTGGATGTCTCTTTCTTGAACCTGGAGCCCGGGACCTTTCTCATTTTTCCTATCTGTATCATACCGTCTGCTCTGTACCTACGAATACCCCCGTGATTGCATCCACAACACAATGAAGATAACATGCTCTGGGTTCAGCTCACGATATATAAGTGATGTATGTATTATAACACAGGAGAGACAGAAGGGAAAAGACGAGGGACAGCTGGGAAACGACAAGATATATGACGTAGCTGCTGCTATCGGAGAACTCGTGGCTCTGTACAACACACAGGACCAGTATCAAAGCATCTGGTACCCGGAGTTAAAACGATACTAGGTGTAAAGGTGCAAGATATAATCAAACAAAAAACCAAGGGACGAGAAGCAAGCGTAGCCTCAGGTGAATGTGGTTGGGTCCAGACAGCAGGAGAATATGATGGCGAGTCGACCGGGGGAACAAAGGGAGCGAGTTGATATTCCAGTTGCGTGGTGGTGCAAGAGCATAACAAGTCCAAATTGGAGTCCGTCCGTTCGTCGTAGAGATATCGTGGGTTACAACGCCAATTGAGCCTGTAGTTCCCGGAGTTGGGCTTCCTCGTCGTCCTCTGCAACTGCAACTGGCTTTCGAGCTGGATGTGATTTAGGATATGAGCAACAGGTTCCTTGAAAGAAGTTCTATCCAATTCCTACCTTCTGTGGCCTTGGTAGCGTTGGGTGGCACATGTACAGGAACATGATCCGCCCCTGCTAAACGCTCATTAAGTACATCCTCCTCAAGTTGATTGAGCTCGCTAATTAGCTCATCCTAGCGGAGAGAGAGAAGAGTGAATTAACCAAAAAAAAATTTGACTAAAAGTAGGCAAAAAAGCCACTTACATCCTCTGCAGGATCCGCGTAAGGATTGCTCGCAATCGCAGTTGAAATCTCATCTGCAATCGCCCGTTGCTCATGAATCTGGTCCATCGTGTCCGCGACCTTATCAGCATTCATGCTTCCATGGATGCCTTTGAGGACTTCCGAGGCCTTCTTCATCGCTTGCATTGTTTCAGCGTTGAGGTTGGCCGACTCGAGGGTGTTTATTTGGAGTTCGAGTTGGAGCCGTGTTGCGCTTAGGCGGTCGATTTCGGATTCGGCGGCCTTCTTGCGTTTAAGGGCTGCTGTTGCAGCTGTTGTAGGTGTACATCACCCCGGGCAAGAGAGAGGTGAGGTGGGGCAGGGTTTCGTAGTGGTTTGGATGGGTTGAGATTGTGGGGTTTGGAGTGGATGAGGGCAGAAGGGACATGGGGATGTCGAAAGCGGGCCGGAGTGTCAAGAGTGTTGTCATGGGTTCGTCCAGAATGCAAGAAAAAGTACAAGGTCATGACAGCATCAGAGTATCCCAAGAAGAACGTAGAAACAAGCCAAGTCAAAGCCGACCGTCAGCATGAAAGTTCTCGAAGACAACACAGGCAACTTCGAAGGGACCGGGAGAGTACTTACCAGTCTTGTTAGAGACGGCATTCGCCCGTGCCTTCTTCATCTCCTCATCGACCTTCTTCTGCAGATGTTCCTCCTTCTTCTCTAGTAATTGTAATTGCTGTCGAAGGCCAACTATTGCATCCCTTGCCGCCTGCTTGGTATCCTTGCGCCCCCCAAAGTAGCTCATGAAGCTAGCCATCATCTTATTCGTGTATTGAGCTTTATCGTTAGAGAATAGTAGCGTGGATTGAGATGTGGTAGGAGAAAGAAGATCTTGGAGGTAGAGCTTTGCAACTGCGGATAGTTGAGACTGAGAGAGCTGAAGTCACTGTGCAGGGCACGATTCACCCGATAAGGAAGGAGGCAGCGTGACTCGATAATGTGATAAATAACCAAGCGCTTAATATCATTCATTCTATCATCTCTACGGCCATCTACACCCTATGTAGAACTCTCGTTACAACCAGAAACTAATTAGTGGAAGGGGTATGTAATGCAAACGAAAGGAAAGAAAAAAAAAAAGAACGCATGGGCAAACTGTCAGTTCGCCTTCATAGTGTCGTCACTGCCTCGAGGTGAGGAATGAGTTTTTAAGTTCCAGTGTGCACTGGAACGAAAACTCACTCCTCATCGTCACTACGCTCATCTGCTGCCCCCTTGCCAGAAATCACCCGCCATGCTACACGACAGATCATCCAGAACCAAATACACTGCATAAGCTGAGAAACAACGTAATGGATCAACTTTGGGCGTCAAGAAATGTAAGAAAAAGTGGACCGACCTCAAGTGCGAGCAGAAGGGTGCAGAAGGTGATGTAAGCAGTTCTCGTCAAGTACCGCCCCTCTTCGACCGACCAGCCAAAGCTGATGTACTTGGGTGCATCGAACATGGTGGACTTGATCACCGAGACGAACAGGACATGGCGCGTAACGAACCAGGAGACCAAGAACCAGCCGAAGATAGCGTCTGTCACCAGCTGGCTCACTTTGATGTAGCGCAGCATTTTTGCCAACTGGAGTAGCGCCATGATTAGCTCAGCGATCGGTGGCACCAGATTACATAGAAGGACATACCGGCAAAAAGATGTCGCACCAATCCATAAGAACCATGATCAGAGCGCCTACACGGGTAAAGTTGGTAAAGTAGCTTGTCCACATCAGGATAACGGTGATGATATGGTGCATCATCATCTGCACATGATCTTTGCGTCGTGCCTCCGCGTTTAGAATTAGAATCTGGTGCAGATAGAAGGCCGTCTGTGTCAAATAATAGAACTTGAAGGGTCCAGCGAGAGGGATGTGCGGATAGTTAAGCCATAGGTCGACCGGATTCATGACGCGTGTCGGCAGACTCATGTACACGTACTGTGGGACATGTCAGACCCAAGTATCCGCAGGAGAGATCAAGTTGGACCTACAAGACCATAACACCACTGTAGTGAATAATACACCACAGACCAACCCTGCTCCGCAAATCTGAGTACGCTCCTGTTCATCTGTTGCACCTCCTTCCTGGTGTAGGGAGTTTTGTAGTAACCGTTGCCGTTGGCAAGGGTGTGCCCGTTGGTATAAGCCTTGCCATTGCCATTCAGGTAGGCCTTCTCGTCGCCATTGGTGTAATAGGTGTGGCCGTTTGTAAGAAATTTCTTCATCTCGCGTTCCCTCCGTCTCCGGTCGAGGTCCCTGGTAAGCTTCCACCGTGCAAAGGGCTCGAAGACGCCAAGTCTAAACGCGTCGCGGAGGATCGCCATGATGGCGATGAGGGTAATAACCAAGCAGATGTCCAGCTTCCCCGCCAAATAGTAATTGGAGTTGGGGAAAGAGTCGGGATGTTCTGGGGCATCTGTGGGATACTGGAGGACGAAGAAAGGGACGAGAAAGTCCGGGAGGGAGTCTGAGGAGAGGAGGGAAGGCATGGCTGGTGGCAGAGAGAGCCTGGAGACCAGCGGGACTAAGTAGTAGGCGAGGAAAGGGGAACGGAAGAAGCCCACGTTCGTCACGGCAGCGGAGGAGCAGGAGTAGCAACTTGTCGGAGTCGTTCAACAACTCTCAGAATTAATTTTATACCTTTATTTTTAATTCAATACAGATTCTGCTCCGTGGGAATCTCTCCTACTCTCCCTTCTCTCCAATGGCCTCCTCGCATAACCAGCCTAACCCCACTCTCTACGTAAACAATCTTAACGACAAGATCACCAAGGACGAGCTCAAGTCACAGCTCTATGCCCTCTTCACCACCTATGGCAAGATCATCGACATTGTTGCCTCCAAGAGCGAAAAGATGCGTGGCCAGGCCTTTCTCGTCTTTTCCGATCTTGCTGGAGCTACGGCTGCTATGCGAGCTTGCGAAGGAATGATCTTTTACGACAAACCTCTAGTGCGTGTTCTCTCGCTTATTGTGCCTCCGGTCTATTTGTGCTCAGATCGCACTCTCAGCGGATCGATTACGCCAAGTCCAAGTCATACGCCACCCTCCGCAGGGAAGACCCTAACTTCGTTCCTCCAAGCTCGGTCCATGTCAATCCTGGGTTAGCACAGCAGCAAAACAACGGAAAACGTCCTCGGGATGGTGACACTGCGGATGCGGAACGGACGGTGAAACGTGAAAAGTCCGACGACTCGGATGAGGAGATGGAAATTGAAGATGATGAGGACTCCGGTCAGCAAAACAGGACTTCGTGTACGTCGTATTACTTTGTCCGAATATATTGGCTTTACAATCCATCCTCCAAAAGCGATGACACCGGCCACTGTGCCTCAGCAGGTAGAAATGCCTACTACTCGTCTACTATGTACAAATCTGCCCCAAGAAGTCACAGATGACGTGCTTTCAGTACTATTCCAACAGTGCGTGCCCTTCGACTCCCTCTGTACTCGGAGTCTGACCTCGCCTTAGGTATCAGGGGTTGAAGTCGACTTACGTCACCTGGTCACCTACACCCAACGCAGCTGGCGTTCGGGTAAAAATGGCTCAAGTTATATATGAAACCGCAGAACTTGCAACAACTGCAAAAGAGGCGCTCGATGGATTCGTTCTCAAAAAGGGTTGGCCAATGTCTGTTGTATACATCTAATCCTACTGCCTCTACGCCAAGGCTTCCAGCAGCTTCTTCGCGAGCGGTTCGGCAGATTTGGGGTTCTGTCCCGTGAGCAGCTTTCCATCCGCTACAACATGCGCCTACGTTTTTTCCCATCAGCCTGCAATGGCCTGTGGAAGAGAATATCAAATGCATACCTCCCAGGGTTGTGCTGCCTTTTCATATTTGCCTCCGAGTTCTTTAGCCCTGGTTTCCAGCAAGAATGGCACCTCCTAATCCTCTTGTGAATAAATAATTGAATGTATGTCAAGACATCTTCACCTTTCCACGTCCAAGTGCCTCTTCCTCGGCGTCCGAAAACCCTGTGACTTTCTTTCCCGCAAAAATCGACTTCCCATCCTTGCGAGCTCCAACTAATGCCCTGCGCACGACGTCATTATGATTCATGGGATATCATCTGAAAATGGAGGAGACTCACGCAGGCCCATGGCAGACAGCTGCAACATACTTGTCCTGGTTCCAGAATGCTTCAACGAGCTTGGCACATTCGGGGTCAGAGGCCAAATCGATAACGGGTCCGTGACCCCCAGGGAAGAAGATGGCAATATAATCATTTGGATTGACTTCTGTTAGAGACTTGGCTGCACGGAGTTTGGCTTGAACAGTTTCGTCATTGAGGAAGTTCAATGATTGCTGATCTTTTGATTCGGTAGCAGCCTGTCTGCGGTTTAAGCCATTTGATGCAGACAGCAGCAAAATGACTACCTACAGTTAAGCTGCTCTGGTCGACCGGGAAAGTCTTCTTGGGCGACGCAAAGTCGATCTCGAACTTGGGGCTGAGAACATAATACGGGTGCGCTGCCTCAGAAAGCCAGTACCCCTGATTGAGAACTTTCAGTACGTTAAACAGGTGAAACTGAGGTTCAAGAGCATACAGTTTGACCTCCTGTAAGGGTTTTCTCTGCAGAGGTGAACACGAAGAGGATGTGAGGTGCCATTGTGGATATGTTCAATGCTGGGAATATTCTGTGGGGATTTGGAGATTTCTTGCACCTAAATACACGTCTCGCGCATCATCGTATTACTCATCCATCCAATCCGATACAGACAATATTCGTCATTTGTGAGCCTGGCTTACTGAGCCAGCGCCAGGAACCTTGATTATTCACTCGCCCAGTTGTGAATATTCGACATGTTTCTACGATACAACTGAGGGTGTACAGCCAGCCAGTGATGGCGCTGTGGGTTGTATTCTGATGTATTGTGCAAGATAAGATAGGAGGGAACGACGGTCCGACACGGCAATCACCGCCCCAGTAGCAGCAATGTCATCTCGATCATTACACCGCTCACTGCTCTGGCCTCTAGTGCTGCGCGAGCTCGAGTTCCATTCTCTACTCTAGCACTTCACAATGTCCTCGTTCTTCGGTCTGTAAGTTCTCTACTGCTCCCGCTCATCGCTTATCACTTCTATCCGTGCTTTGCGTATGTCTTAATCAGCTCCATGATAGGGGTAAAACACGCACGTTCAAACCGCGTAAAGACATCCCGGAAGGCACGAAACAGTACCAATTGCGAAAATATGCAGAGGCTACATTGGTATGCTTGGGTCCTACGGATGCCTCCGATACCCCTCATCTCGCGCTGACTTCGCTTTGGATATACTCTGCTGGGTGGCTATCGTCTATGTGATCGACCCACGCCCGCGGTTCCGTTCCGTTCGCTCGGGTGTTTGTATAGGGGTCTGGGAACTTGAGGATGGCTGTTCAGCTTCCAGAAGGCGAGGACACAAATGAATGGTTGGCCGTGCATGGTGCGTTTCCTACCACCTGTTTGACACATTTGGGTGCCGATATTAATGGTGATTTTTGATTGTAGCGGTGGACTTCTTCAACCATCTGAACATGCTTTACGGGACCGTGACAGAATTTTGTACGCCCCAAGAAGTATGCCTTTTGCTCCTCCCAAACTTGATCCGGCCTCGAACTCACCGGAATGACGTTAGTGTCCCGTCATGTCTGCTGGACCTCGGTTCGTTAAACCTCGAGTACAATGGAGTCCGCAGCAGAACACCTGATTCGTGTGGCTAGATATGAATACCTATGGGAGGATGGTGTGAAGTTCAAGCGGCCTACAAAGCTTCCAGCCCCCGAGTACGTTGATGCTCTGATGAACTGGGCTCAGAGCATATTGGACGACGAGGCCGTCTTCCCGAATAAGATCGGTGAGTCTATTTTTTGTTCGCGTATTGCTCATTCCGTGTTTACCGTGTGCTCTCCTCTAGGTGTCCCCTTCCCGAAGAATTTTAGGGATACAGTTAGGACCATCTTCCGTCGCTTATTCCGCATATATGGCCATATCTACAGTAGTCATTTTGACCAGATATGTGCGCTTGGCATAGAAGGTTTGTAACCTTTCCGGTTCTATGTCTCGGCCCCATCCAGCTCTCCCTGACTGTCTCAAATTTTGACAGCCCACCTGAACACCAGCTACAGACATTTCTTCCTATTCGTTCACGAGGTAGGCACCCCTTTCGTCGCTTACAAACCAATCTCATCTACCTCCAAAATTTTACTATCCGAAACACTTTCAGTTCGACCTCATCGATAAGAAAGAACTTGCCCCACTAAGTGAGCTGAACGAAGCCATTCTCGCCGAAGACAAGAGTCGATAGGACCCCGGAAACCTATCGTTGACCGGTCTCTTGAAATAATGCGCGTTATCCTGCACACCGCTGCCGATACCATCGCCAACAACGCTATCGCTCATGATTCTGATTGATTGATTTCGGGCTCATTTCATTCCCTCCTCGTGTTTTCGTCACAATCCGTGGGATCTACATAACAATCTCTGTCCTTCTGCGGCTATACAACTCCTTCCGCTGTGTACGTATATAATACCACCCTCGAAGCTACCTTTGCACAATATTCTTCCGGTTCCCTCTCACAGAGCCCGCGGAGCTTATTTTACCTGCGCAAAGGTCAAATGATCTTCCTACAAACCACACAAGGAACATGGATCAGAAGCATTACGGCTTGTGGAGCTTCTAGCATCGATTTGATCCCCTCGAACACTACGAACACTTCAGCGCCGAGTGGCCGGATGAAATTAGCAGACGGGGAGAACCTACACGCTTGTCAGATCGTTGTTCGTGCTGTGAGAAAAGAAGTTAAGGAAAGAAGCCGGAGACGGCAACGGAGATACCTCAGCAAATTTAACATTCGCGGGGCGTCAAAGCGACAGATGACGCTTTCCAGGAGGAATCTTTGCCAGAGTTGCACCATCTACGACCCTTGAACATCCTGCCCCGTTATGAGGTTTTCGCCTTTCATATTGACGACACAGGCAGATTATTAGGGAATTTATTAGTTGGAGTACTTTGTTTCAGGGTTTTCGGTCGACTGATATATCTACTTACTCGTCACATCCGCTTTCCTATCCAGGTCAACTGGTAGCTTAGCTAATGGGGTGGGCCATAAATACTTGGCGGTGGGGGAAGGTCTAACAAATGAAAGGGGTCCCGAGAGTGGGCGCCACAGGGGTCACCCAGGCGCAAATGGATTTATTCCAGGTGGTAACTGTTCCTTTGTGTCCCTGAGACCCCCAAGAGTTGCACCTGGAAACCTCTCTCACGAACCGTTATCAGGCTGGACTCGTCTTCACTGGACTCAGACTGGACTCGCTTAGTACTTCAAATCCTTCCACCTTGCCTCGTCTCGAGCATACGAGAAACTCGGCTAGAATCACATGGGGTCTAGGATATACCTTGGACCCATGGAGATTCATTCCCATCTTGAGAGCCTTGGAACAAGACAGCCCCGGTATAGCACGCAAAAAAAAAACAGTCGGCGTCAGTATGCAGAGGAAGAGCGGTATACACTAGAATTTTTCGTCCGGAGATCTTTGCACCCCGTAAAATTTTGCCCGGCCTTCGACAGACAAGCCCACCTTGCCTCAGACAAGAAGCCGCCTAACCCCGAACCCCGCCACTATGTGCTCCTCACGAGTAAGCGCCAAGCGAGATGATGGGAGACTGGGGTCCCAGTGAGTGACATATTCTCGTCCAAAGGTTTTGCCAAGGATCTCCTTTCGCAAACAACGTTCTCCGCACAGCTCCTGCGGTTTCGCTCCCTACCAAAAGCTAGAAGGCGGCATGTCCCTGTTGTCTCCACGACTTCACCAACCCTTCAACAACCCATACCTGATTTCGTGACGTCACAAAAACGTCATAAGTGGTTGACAAGCCACAGCGCCCAGTTTCTAACAAACTCCTATTTTGGCACGTTCCACCAGGGCGGGTCCGCTAACGCCTATAGTGAACATCAACAACGAAATTCCAGGAGATTCCACCCATTAACTTGTGGCATCCCACAACGTTCACCACGAAGAGATTTCCAGATCGTTGATCCAATTGCTACCAAAACTACATAAAAACCCACAAGAACAAGATAACTAGAAATACAAGTCTCGCTGCGTGTATGGGAGACAGTATGTCTGTACAAAGTAAAAAGAACAACCGGTGAACAAGAGTGAATTTTCAAAATGAAGGGAATTTTGGGTATTGCTTATAATATACTGTACGTCGTGTTTGTGCGGAGAAAGAGGGGGGAAGTTGGTGGTGTTACAACAAGATGGAAAGGACGAAAATCCGTGAAACCTGAGAAGTGTTTATACTGTTACTGCATGTATGAAGAAAAGGATGTTTGATGCTGCGTTGCAACTGGCTCCCGTAAAGTCTAAGGGTGAATTCAAATGCGACTGCACTTTTTGGGAGGGCAATCGAAAGAAACGCCTCAGGGGTGTGAGAGGGCGTGTATACGGTGATGTAGAGTATTGGAGTTGTGGAGCCGCATGAACGGGAGCGATGTCATAATCTAAATCGTGCGCTGTTAAGAAGTCAGCAGAAGAAAACAGGAGAAAGTGAAACAACCCACCTTTACAACCGACCATTGGACAATCAAGTTTTTTATCCTGTCCCTCAGCGCTTGTTGACACTGTTCACAGGTCAAATGCTCGGCTAAGGGCCGCAGCGCGGATTCCATCGTGCTCGTGGATAAGTCTGAACACATCAGCTTAACCGGATTCGAAGTGGAAAAAGAAACATTGCAACACACCAGGTCTGGCGTCCCACGCAAGATAAGCCGATGCCAACGCCCAGGCACGAGTCAATTTTTTTTGTTCGTTGAAGTCACACCATGGTGTGGGCGCATGTGGATGTGGCGGCGGAAGTAACACACGCTTCAGTGCATCCGAACGGCCAAAGTGCAAGAAGAAGAGTCGTTTCAAATACACTGGCCCTATGCGCTCGGCCATTTCATCGGTGAGTGTCGCGAGAGGAAATGAGAGAAGATGCGAGGACGTGGCTACTGCGAGGTCATACAGGTCGAACGATGCAGCAAGTGCATACAACTCAAGAGGGAAGAGCGGTGCGTGCGAGAGTAGCAACGTGAAAATAGGAGTGGAAGGGGTAATGATACGTTTTGGAGAGATGCCATATGTGGGGAGGTGGTTGACAGCGGTGACAAGGGTGGGGAACTGCGGCGAATAATGCGCACATGACATATCATAGATTATATGCAGGATAACGTTGAGGACGACTGAATGTTCAGGGATGGTGAGCACGGCATCCTGATCTTCTGTTGGTCTTGGATCCAGCGGGAGGAGGTTGTTGAAATGGTTGTTAGAGGAAGCGAGAAGGACCGACGAGTGCACATAGAAGAAAACGCCGTCCGAGGCGAGGAGAACGATATCCGGAGGAAGTTCATGTAACTGTGCGCCCGGATAGAAGGTTGTGGAGATGGAAACAAGCGTAGTACCCTCGGTGGGACCGTCTGTGACAGGGGTGCCATCATGTGATTGCTATTGACCGGTGAGGACAGGCAAAAAGTAGAAGAATAAAAACGCACTGGAGGCGTTGGGACCTGAATAGCACCACCTGGCTGGAGCACGACGGGCTCGGCGGCCTTTTCTGAAAAGTCGAGGTCGAGGGGATCTGCGACGAACTGAAGGACAGAGTCCCAGTCAGAGGGCGCAGTGTGCTCCATGGACATGGTAGTAAAGATGGGAGAGGTAACAAGGGGAAGGAAGGACAGTGGAGGTAGAGGACAGGCAGTGGAGCCAGTCTTTGAATATTCAAGTATTAATTGGGCACAGAACCATCTCGTAATCTTATCTGCCTTATTCCACACTTCCTGCTCCAGCAATGCAGGACCCCGGAATTCCTAGATCCACCCCCATTTACTACCAAACCAAGCACTTCCTCTTCTGGACTAAAATCCCAGGCCTGCACATGTCCATCCGAGGATTCCGAACCCACATGGGCGCCTGTATGTCCCAACAGTTCCGCTCAAACCCTCCCGTACATCGTCCTACTAACTCTCATACAAATGCGTACCTGTCTACGTACCGCCGGCACTCATTTAGCACAACTCCGTACCTTCAGGTACCTTCTCTGTCGATCATGATCGTCCGACATACATAAAAAGAATTTCGAGGTCTCCGGGGAGGGTCTAGACCTCTAGGCCCCTTCCCCGTTTTCGTTCCGCGTCAGCTTGGCGCTCTTGATCTTATAGATCTCCTCTCGTCTTCCGAACTTGGAGTCATGCAGTTCCTAGAGGAGATAATTACCACAATCGCCCTCGGTCGTCATAGGCATTGAAATTTACCATATTTGCCAACCGCTTCGCCGTCGAGACCGTATTTAACTTCTCGAGTACCTTGGCTTCTGGCAGGTCCATTTCTTCAAGTTTTGTTTCTGTAAAGGGCTTGTTGGCGCTGGTCACGGCAGTGTACTAGCGACTCACTTATTCGGTTCTCAATTTTTAGAATTCGTTCTTCGTCCTTCTCTGTCACGAAGCTGACTGCAACACCCCCTCTGCCGGCACGAGCCGTTCGCCCCACGCGATGGGTATACTCCTCCGGCTCGTTCGGCAAGTCCCAATTAATGACCATCGCTACGTCTTCAATATCCAAGCCACGCGCACCGACGTCAGTCGAAACCAGAACTGGCACGACAAACGCTTTGAATAGAGATAACGAAGATAGTCGTTCTCTCTGTGTTAGACGAGAATGAAGCGCTGTACTACGTATCGACAGTGTCTTGAGAAGGTTCGTTAGGTATGCCGCCGTCCGTGGCTTTGCACAAAATATAATCGTTGGTGGTGGTTGCTCCAGTTCTTCATCTCTGTTCTTCTGCTTCGGTCGTGGCTTATTCTGCGTTCTCTTGAGGTTCTTGACCGGTTCCGGTGGCGCACGTCGTAAGTGAAGGGTCGATTCCGGGGGGTTGCAGAGTAAATGGAAGAGATAGAGTTCTCGCACGTGTGAAGGTACGAGAATGTAGTGCTGTTTCAGCGTTGAAACCGTTTCCACGCTAATGAACGTGATTAATGTCGGGGGAAGGAAATTGGATGCTGAACATACGTTTCAGTCATGCGGTGAATGAAAGGCTTCTGCTTCCCAGGTTTTGGTGGAGCATCAGCGACTGCGTCAATGGAAGGCGTCCAGGTGGCAGTGAACAAGCACGTCTGTCGCTCTTTGGGAAGAACATTGAACAGATGCGACAGCTCAGGGGCAAATGTAGGCGTGAGTAGTCTGTCTGCTTCATCTAACACCTACGTGGCGAGTTGTTAGGGTCCCACCCACATATAGACTAGTTCAGCTCACCAGGAATTTGACCCTCGAAAGATTCCAGTCTCCGCTCGTGCTTCGTAGATGATCCACAATACGACCAGGTGTAGCAATAACCACATGCGGCCGATTCTCGAGTTCCAAAGCTTGGGCCATCATATCCATACCGCCTACCACCACTGCTGTCCGAATATTCAGTGCCGCACCCAATACAACAAATTGTTCTGAGATTTGGAATGCAAGTTCCCTGCGTCACATTGAATGTAAGTAATTGATCGAGAGGACACACGAGGAGATTTACGTACCGAGTTGGCGTTAATACGAGGGCATAAATCCCGTAAGGGTCCACGGATAGTTTTTGTAGGATGGGGAGGGCAAAAGCAATGGTCTTGCCTGAGCCTGTTTTAGCATTGCCAATGCAATCTCTACCTGCAACAGATTATAGTGTCAGCACATGGATGTGGCAGAGGATTTGCGGTAGAAACTCGCGCACCTGCCAGTAGAGGTGGTATGCAAGCTGCCTGAACTTCCGTGGGGACTTTTATTGACATGCTAGCCAATGCAGCTACCAAAGCCGGAGAGATACCAAAAGACGCAAACGATTTCACAGCCACTTGGGGTATTTTGGGTGCGGCATGTGGAAGGGGGGGTTCTTTCTTTACTAATGAACCCAGTCGATCCTCAACTTCAAACGCCGGGAAAGGATTTTGTGTAGGTCTGTTGTCTTCATCTTCATCTCCGTTTTCGTCCTCATCCGAGTCGCCGCTTCCATCTGCGCCTTCATCTTCATCCTCGCCCTCGCCCTCGCTTCCATCTACTTTCTCGCTATTTTCTTCATTCCCATCTTCGCTCTCCTCCCCGTCCTCACCAGTTTCCTCTTCGCTTTCATCATCCATCGTATCCAGCATCTCATTATCGCTTCCAGAGGCCTCGTCCTCTTCTGCATCTTCATCAGATTCCAGTTCTCGTCTTGATAGATGGATGACCTTCTGTCGCTTCGCCGCTCTAGGAGAACTCTCCTCTTGCCTCTTCAGCAGGTCATCAACAGTAATAGCTCTCTTCTTTCCTGTGGTTGTAGGCATCCTCGCAGAGTAACCAAAATGTCAAAGAGCGTAGGTCGAAGGTGAGAAACTAGAGGCGAGAGTCTAGGTACAGCCGTAAGTCCGGAGGAGGTTAACAACTTTTTGTGATGCGATAGAATTTGGAAATGATCATCTGACTGCCTATTTTGGCTTCAGCAATAATTATTAAGCCTACAGGCGTTTATCACTGCATTGAAGGGCTTATGTCGTTGCTCCTGAAAGTACGGAGCAACAAAACGAATATATGTTAGCGACGCTGTCAAACAGTTCCTGACATTTCCGCAGGTCATTAGCCGCTACTACCACTATGTCCGTCGCCGTACCCTCAATGACCATTTCATGTCTGAACGCCAAACTTGTCACATTTGATACACCTCTACCCTACACCGAGGTCATAGCAAGACTGGACGATGCCGTGAATAAACAAGGCTCAGCAGACATCCTAACCAAACTGAGGGGTGCGAAGTCAAGAGAGGAGATTGAAGAGATAATCAACACGATTACCGGTGTAGCGAACGACTTCTTGTGAGCGTTACACCATTTGGCCGGTGTGCAGTGCTAAAACACACACTAAGTAGATACTTCATGGATATGCGACATCACCCCTGGTTAAACACCTATTACAACACGACCAACAGGCCAGCTACAATCGTTTACACAATTGGAAACCCCCTCATAGCGCAAGGCATACTTCGCCACGACCTCCGCGCAGGTCTACACATTCCACCGCGAGTGCTTGTCTTGGAAAAAGCCGATCGTACGGGAACAAGCGTGATCTATCAACTTCCGTCGTCCGTTATGGTGCTTCCAGATAACGACAATCAGGAGTTGAGGGAGGCGGCGGAAGGTTTGGATAGGAAGTTTGAAGCGTTGGCGAGGAAGATTACTGGGATGGAGGATGTGGAGAGTGGAGGAAGTACGTCGAGTACGAAATTATGAATTAATGTCGAATGTATACATATTAGTACTTCTGGTCGTCTAGTTCTTCTATGTTGTTCATCTACCTATGGTCCTCTAGAAGCCATTGTATGAGCACAGACGGAGACTACAAGAAGAGGGACTACCCACAGGAGTCATAATCTATCCATCTGGACTCTCCAGCAGCCTTTCGCACTCGGTTCATCACAGCAAGACCTTCTCTTTCCTCTAGGATTTCCTCAATCAAGATCATATCAACACCCTCCTGCTCCAGCGTCAATAATCCATCGAATAATCGCTGGGCAGCAACTGCAGGCTCAGCAATTGGTCCTAGCGTATATTTGTGCCATTCAACGCCATCCTCCATCTTGATAGGTTCCCAGATTCGCGAGTCTGTGGGCGCTAACACTCCCACCTTCACCTTAGCATCGGCAGCGCTGTGAAGAGTTGATAAAAATAATGTGATGGAGATCGATTCTTGTCCGACTGGCGGCTTGGACGATGTGTGAAGTAGTGTGACGGGGACCGACGGCGAATAATGTCGATACTTCATGCCAGGAGTTGTCGGGGCTTGTTCCATCGCCTCATCCCTATAATCCCTCCGATGTACAAGCACCTTCGGGACCACAACTTCTTCATCCTCCTTATCCCTAACCAACTCCAACTCGAGCACACGTTCGATATCCTCCACGGTGATACCTCCAGGTCGTAACACACGAATATTCCCATCCTCATGCAATCCATCCACAACGGTGCTCTCCAATCCAACATCACACGCATCTCCATCCAGGATTAGTGGGACTTTGCCTTCTAGATCGCGAACGACGTGTTCTGCTTTTGTTGGACTGGGTTTTCCGGATGTATTTGCGCTTGGGGCGGCCAGGGGACCGTTGGTCAGTGCGATCAACGCTCGTGCGACGGGGTGTGAGGGCATACGGACTGCAACAGTTGCCTGGCCTGCCGTGGTGATGTTTGGAACGATTTTCGGATCGCGAGGAAAGAGCAGAGTGAGAGCACCAGGCCAAAAGTGTTTTGTGAGAGCTTGGTAGGCAGGGGACATGGTGTATCCATCCGGGAGGAGGGATTGAAGCATGGTGAAGGAGGATACATGGACTATGAGGGGGTTATCGGCTGGTCTGCCTTTCGTAGAAAATATTTTTGTAGAGGCGGTTGAATTGAGAGCGAGAGCTCCCAATCCGTAGACGGTTTCCGTTGGAAAGACTACGACGTTGAGATCGTTGAGGTGCTGGGCTGCAAGGGTTAATGCATCTGAGGTTTGTTGGGAGGATATCTGCGGGAGATCTTTTCCTGGGGGAAATCTGATAGTTGCTGGATCACATCGGAGGACCAGGGTTTTTGGCGGCGAAAAGTAGCGGGAATAAGTCTGGCGCAGGGCGCGCAGAATAAACATGAAAAATGTGAGCAGCATCGTCCTGTATGGACTTGTTTGCTGCTCCATATTTTGGGAGTTGGAACCCACAGACATCACCGATTTCTGGCATGCACTTTCTGGAATACTTTGTCTTTGCTAAATACAGGAATTCATTAATATGGGTACTTCAGGCAATGTTCTAGTGTGTACACCACATGAACCCTGCCCATCATTCTTCGAGTGGCCATGGGATCCGCTACCACCTGTCTAAGCGAGGTTGTGGGCTCCATCTCGGCATGCTGTGTGCGGTTACAGTTCCCAACGTCGAGAAAGGAAATTCTGCGAATCGCTTCACGCCCTAGTTCACTCCCTCTGTGCTGGCGTCTTTGGGTATGTCGAGGCCCACCCGGTTGGCCGTCTTGCGAATGCGCTCTTGTTCGGTCAAGCTTGTGAATGGATTATACCTTTCCACCAAGACCTGGGAGAGCAGAGTCAGTTATTGGCATAAGAGAATAACCAGTGGATGACGCGCCTGGTGCTCCCTTTGTGATTTCAAGAATAAGAGGGCGTTCTTGGCATCCTGAAGGATAGTTTCATTCTTCATTTTCCTCGACTGTTCCAACAGGCCACGGAAATTCGACACGATGATCGGGTTGGGTTTGACTGGGGCCTGCATTTTTCCATTAGGAGAAACCTCGTCGGCTGGATGGTCTACTCACGGCTTTTCTGACCTCGCGTAGCAGTCCACGATACACCTGTGCATGTTCAGATAGCATTGCGCCCGCTCAGTTGTTATACCACCGAAGTGAGCGTGCTGTCAAAGGCTACGAGCGAAGGGGTGCAAGAGTTCTTTGTGATCACATGACCGGCGCTGTCTTTATCCTTTCAGGGGCAGAATAATTCCTAATAATGCTTAGACCTCTTGTTTGTCGTCCTCATCCTCTTTCTCTCACCCTCAACCTATCGCTTGTCTACCATATTGTATCAAACACAACGTTGCACAGCAAGTCGGAAGCGGTTGCCACAGACTACTAGACGCCTTCCACTTCTTGTATATATATGACCCTATACAATTACCCTGTGGCCTCGTTTCCGTTAATCTTGCTTTATAATGCGCATCAGGTGCCCAGATACTTCATCAAATTCTGTCGTCTTTGTTCCCCAACCCAACCCACCAAACCCCCCGAAACCAAAGTTACGCCCCCTCAGACCGGTAACGTGCAACATTGCTATTGAAACACCCGCGGTGATCTCATTAGACTATATCTAGCGCAAGAAAGTTGCTCAACCCGTCAAGCCCGCACCGCCACCAGCTCCTGTTCGTAGATCCTCGAGCTCGCGAAGAAGGGAGCAGATTCCAGGAAAGCTCAGGAGAACCGATTCCGCGTCGTTAGCAGCCAAGAAAGAACAGCGACGCGTGGAAGCTCGGGACAGAAAACAAAAAGAAGCGCCAAAGAGACCCTATTCCTTTGTCTATGCCGGAAATGTATGTGCAGTTCACCAGTGGCGTATCAGAACCCATATCGACCTTTCATTGACAGCTTGAGCCTACCATCACCGAAGAGCAACTGAGGGCTAGATTTTCTCCTTGTGGTCCAGTCCTCAGAATCGTTATACGATGCAGCCGTGGCCAGGTTATCAAGGTTCTTCCGGATGGGATGAAGTCTGGGTGGCCATTTGGTCCTCGGGATAGGAAATATGCGACGATAGAGTTCAGAGACTCCAAGGCGTATCTCAAGGCTCTTGAGCTCAATGGGCAATTACTTAATGGCGCTATGATGATAGTGGGTGTTTCTGTTGTCATGTGCTGACCGATTTGATATGAACCAAAAATGCAAAGGTCAGCACGTCTCCTGCCGATCTCCCTGAGGCGAAGGAGCTGTTGTGTAATGTATCAGACATACCAGCACAACCACCTCGAATATCTCAGAGTACAGCCAACAGCCCGGCGAAAAATAGGTGATTACCATTCTCGGATATTTCTGTCCTTTCTGTTCTTTCTGATCGGCTATCCTGTGTCTTTTTACAGAATACCCGTGCCAACGACGCCAAATGCGGGGTTGCAGAGGGTTACAAAACCACCAGGTGTGCCGGCAACGGCAGAGGGGGATCGGTTTAGGGTACTGGGACTATCATTTGCAAAGTGTATTATCTAGGTAGAGTATAGTTTGATAATGTAATTGAGTTCTGGGAAGAAGAGTATTTTGGGCGCAGAACATGTGGATGGTCTCTCCATCAAATCAGGCAAGGCCGTTCCTGTTCTTCCTCACTGTCACTTTCCCTCCCTCCTCCCACCTACATCCCCGGTCTCTGCATGGAACTTCTCTAATCATCTACCCGTGAACTGTCAGAGGTCCGTCCAACCATTCCTCCCTCTCCACAGCCATGCTGACTAACCATATATTCCAGCGTTTTGTCCTGTGATTGCTGCACACCAGCTGCCATCTCACCACTTCTATCATGGCCAGGAGTGCCGCCTTGAATCCTACCTCTACGCCCTTCTTTCCGGGCGGTTTACGAGGCAGCGACACGGACGGTGCCATCAGCATGGCGTTGGGACACCAGCAGGATAGATCCTCTCTCTCAATCTCCCCCTCAGAGTATCGTTCTGCAAAGTCCTCTCCCAGCCCCTCTTTCGAGAGGAGTGACAGTGTGCGTCATCAAGCATCGCCCGGACCAACTGACGGCTCTCGACGGTCGCCAACTTTCCGCCAAGTTGATGCTGGGAGACCTTATCCCAACATTGAATCCAGAGCGATTAGGGAAAGTAGTATGCTAGGGACCCTCGATACCCTCCCAGAAGCAGACGATAATCAGGAGAACGGCGTCTCTACGGCAGACCGTGAAGCTGGTTCAGGAGCGCAAACTCCAAGTTCATTCGCTCCTCAAATTCAACAACAGCCAGGGCGCGAGCGTCTAGACACTCCACCTGTTCCCATCGCGTTTTCCAACTTTTCCTTCGGCGGTGGTCAACGTTTATCAGCTTCACCCGTCTCCTCCCTGGGATCCGCCAGTCAATTTGCCGGCAGCACTTCGACGACAGAGGGAATGGCGCCCAATTTCGATGCCCAACTCAAGTCTTCCCCCTTCATGCACGATCTGTTGGATCGGCTGGTTCGTTGTGAATACAGCACTCGGGAAATCCAACGCGATCTCAATGATATCCATCGCAAAGTCAACCTCCTGTTGGAGCGTGCCTTGACCACCAGTTCGCAACCCCCGCAACCTGAGTTCAAGGACCCTTTTGCTGCTACGAATGGAACCGCACTAGCATCGACCCTTCCACAACCCCGCCCATCTATAAGCAACATTGCACCCAACCAACATGCACCACCCATAGAAGACATGCCCACCATCACCCAGCGACTCAATGCCCTAACAACTTCAGTTGGTCAGCTGCTGGCGTTGCAGACTCAACAAATGCAACAGCAGTCTGGACTCGCGCTTGAGGCTAGGAACTCTATAATTGGCTTAGGGCCACCCCAGGACATCCCACCAAACCAGATCATGCCACCCTCTACTATATCACCTCCAAGCTTGATTGGCCACGCATTGTCTAATCGTCCAGACCTCAGACCATCATCTCGTCAGCAACCTAATTCTCCTATGCGGGCTTGGTCATCCGGGACGCTTGATATGCCTATTCGCGCCTCGGAGTCCGCTGTCAGTAGGCAAGAACCGGTTCTTCGTGACAAGTCGCGCCGCTCAGTCTCCGGCTTGCTTCGCCGTGACTCGTCAGGAGTGAGTCACTATATTGAGATAATTCACCCCATCTCAGCTGACACATTATTAATTCTACTAGGTTATCGACGCTCAGGGGGATTATGGGGGCCGTGACAATGGTCCTATCGTAACCAAGTGGGATCAATTGCAACTCGCACCAGAATTGTTGCGGTCATTGAGCAAATTCGGGTGCGTACGTCATTTGGGGATGGCTTTCCTTGACAACTGATAAGCATTCTCCAGAGTGGGCCCTCCGAATAAGATCCAACAACGTGCTTTGCCCTTCCTCCTTAAAGGGGCCGACATCATTGCTCAGGCTCCGCCCACTCAGGAAAGAATTGCGGCCTATGTCATCCCAGCTATACAAATTGCCGTTACCCACATGAGCGTTCGGACGCCCCAACGAGGTCCTATTGTTATCATGGTATCAACGACTGTTGATCAAGCCACACAAGCACAGCGCATGATACGGGATCTTGGTGGCCCAATTGGTGTTAGGTCGGCCCTCGGTGTCGGTACGACGATTGTGAGCAGTGACCTCGCGCAGGAGTTGCGACTCCTCCAGCAAAACGTACCGCATATCATCTGCGGAACTCCTCAGAAGTTGCACGCCTTGTTCACCACGTCTGGTGGACTTGTAGGTTCTGAAGTCCGCTTCCTTGTTTTGGACGAGGTTGATCAGCTCATTGCTCGCAACCTTCATGACTTTGTGTTCAATATCGTCAAGCTACTTCCGCCTCCTCGCCCTCGTCCTGTGAGCACCAACACTCCGAATGGAGGAACGTCCACGAATGGATTGCCGCCTAGTTCCCTTTTAGATGCTGCCATGACGAACTCTGGTCGTCGACTTTCCGCTATTCCAGTTACACCTGGACAGTCGGATCTTGCAGGGGTCGCGGCGCCAGTTGAACGTCAAACAGCGCTCTTCTCCAACACTGTTCCCCAGGATGTGCTCAACTTGGCCACAGCTATCCACCTGAAAGAACCTGTTCGTGTTCTCGTCCGCCGGGATGGCAACAACGCCAACCCCGAAGCCTCTCAAGGTTCTAGGGGCCTCCGACAGTTCTACTTGTACCTCGCATTCACTGCCGGAAGCCGTGGTGATCCTGCTGCTACTACTAATGGTGGTCTTGGGATCATTGGGTCTGGCAGGGCTGGCGCGACCAGTGCGGAAACTGCACAGGCCAGAGAGTGGAAGTTAGATGCATTGGCAGATTTGTTTGATGATATTGAGATTGGGCAGGCAATTGTCCATGTTGGAGGGATGGCGACCCTTGATGCGGTCGTATACAAATTGGCGAGTAGAGGATTTGATGCTGTTCCTTTGGTGAGTGTTCATATATGTTGAATGTATGGGCCCCGTTGACTGAATTTCGGATAGCACGCCGATATGAATAATGGGACGAAGCTTGCTGCAATCAACAAGTTTAGGGGCCCGGCTTCGACTTTGATGCGCCAGTCCCCGACTAGAGTTTTGGTAGTCTATGATGTGCAGGTCAAATCCCCCGAGGTTCCTCATGTTCCTCTCGTCATCAACTATGGTATGCAACTCTTGCTTATTACAGGTAATGTGATCCTGACACCAAGACCCTGCAGATCTCCCCAAAGCTGTGGAAGAGTATGCTCATCGGTGAGTTATTATTCAGGGAACTGTCTCATACAGCTTTTTGACTGACTTGATTTAGTGTTGCTCCCGCAATGGCTCCCAATTACAGCCGTGCCGGGGTCGTCATCAATTTCGTGACCGCCACTGGTGGAGACGTGGAAATGCTGCGATCCATAGAATGTCATTACAAGTGAGTCCTCCTATCAGCTTCTTGCCATTGTACCATACTTACGGCACTTCCATCACCAAGGATAAAATGCGTAAGTTAAGGATCCTACTATTCTAAAATCCGATGACTGACATTTACTCCCACAGCCTGAAGTTCCTCTGAGTCCTCGTGATATCTTCGTAACCTGATTGATGATTATTCTTGTTGTATCCTTACGCCCAGCGCACACGTGTCTCTCTGTCGCTTGATTCCCTCTTCGCTTTCTCTTCATGCCTCTTTTGCAAACCCTCATCGGTCCGATACCCCTTACTCTGCAGTCTCTTATCTCTAACCAAATCTGTTTCGTTATTGCCCTTGCCTCGCCGCACCCGTGTATACTCTGTCTTTCGACTGCGTTTTCTACACTCTCTGAATTACCCCACTGTATAGCAGAATTTCTAGTGGCTCCCTGATTCCCAGCCCTGACGTCGTCTTCGCGTACTACTTTGGAACTTAATCATTGACCTCTTGTATGATCAATACCTTCAATGTACCATCTTCGCTGCAACTGGCAAGCTGTTTTGACCCTTGATCGTCTTTTGTCGTCGGTCGCCAACTCAACCGGTGGACTTGATTGACGTGAGCGAGGCTGTTTACGATAGCTTGGATGAACATGTCCGAAGATCCGTTTGAGGAAATAGGACACGCACCTCGTGTCAATCGTGGTGCTAAGTTTCCAAGAAGCAAGGTCTGAAGGTGTGTTACTGAATATCTGAATGGTCCCGTCCTCAAGACCCACGGCAAGGTTTCGGCTGGGCAAGGGAGTTAGTCATGATTCTATGGATACGCCTAAAACAAGCCCTACCGATGATCAGAGCTCAGAGGAAAGAAATCTACAGAAGTGGCCGGTGATGGTGTTTTAATCGTGGCTGAGACTGTCCATGACTTTTCTGCCTCCTTCCAGATTTTCACCTATAGCGTGGTCAAATTCTCACCGCCTCAACGAGAGGATTAAAGGACCTACTGTCTTGTCACGGGAAGCCGTTGCGAACACATCGCCTTCGGCGGACCAAGCACAGTCCCAAATTATACGAGCGTGTGGTTTCTCCGCGGCGATGGGTATATATCCTGATGTATTGTTACTGTCAGGAGGAACTCCACAGCCATCAAGTTGCGAATGGGCATACCTTCGCCGCCCTTCGCTTCGAATAGATGCCACGTCCTGTCCCTTGAAACAGATAAAATGAAACGGTCGTCCGGACTGAATGCCACTCTTGTGACAGTCAAAGTGTGTCCACCTAGTGGCTGACCGACGAGCTTAAAAGTGTTGGTTTCGTATACGCGGACAACAGCGTGTTCGGCCGAAGTGGCTTTGCATGCTGTGGCAATTAATTTACGGGAGTTGGAGACTGCGAGTGTTATTGACTGGGCGTAAATATATGCGCGTCATTATTTGTTCAGGTAACAATGAGTAGAAATAGGGCACACACCTCGTAACCATGACCAAAGATTTTCTCGATTTCGGGCCAGAGCGTGGCACCGGCAAGTTCTCCTTCGAAAGGACGTCTCGTTGAAGGCGCTAGCACTGGTGCGACAGAGGAGCCTATTTTCATCGTGAGCTAAAGGTCCAATAACCATGCATACAAACACCCCTACCTTCTCCGACAGCCTTGTTTGATAATCCGAGAGGGGGAACGCTAGCACCGGCAGGTCGATTTACCTGGACGACCACATGGTTACTAGGAACACGCGAAATTGTTTACTGTATATCAATATGATCTCACCTCACCCTCGGAAAAATGAGCTACGTCAAGTGTCTTTGCTAGTTGCACAAAGTTCCGAGGAGCTTCAAATACTCGTGCCACCTTTTCATCGGCAATACTGACAAACTTTAGAGGGTCTATGAAGACCGCGTCAATGAGATCGTACCCGTGAACTTGCGGACGGGCGATCTCGTGCCAAGAGCATCGAGATGCGTCGGAGTGGAATAACTCGCCATATATCCGTGTTGTTTGATCAACACTGTTTCATTTTGAGAGACTCTGCGAAATAGAAACAGATAGCTGACGTACCCAGCAGATATCAAATATTCGCCATTCGGACTCCAGGCGAGGCCTTTCACCGGTCCTTTGTGTCCTGAAATCGCACCTAACTCTTGCCACTCTTCTTCCGCGCCAGTTCTTCTCATGTTTGCGCAGGACCACCGCCGCCAACTGCCAGCCCATCCCCACGCGAGGGCTTCTTGTCCATCTCTGACCCATAACGAACCAACAAACCCTCCAAGTCTCTGCCCACCAACGTCACCAAAACGCTGGCGGTTAATCCATATGGAGGTCGAGCTGTCTTGCGTTGCTCCAAGGACAGTAGAAGGTGACCAAAGAATGAGAGAGGAGTCGGTTGAGGATGAGAGGATGGTGGGTGCTGAATTTGGCCCGAGGTCGGGCCTCCATGATAGAGACGTGATGCCGAATTCATGGCCAATGAGCAGGGCATCAAACGTTACGGAGAATTGACGAGAGCTAAGAGTGGCTGAACAGGGTGAACTTGCTGTTGCCAAACTTCCGCTCACCTTCCATCAGGACATTTGACGGTCAAGATATGCCGCTTTAGGGAGATTTGTTTGCCACCCTCTTCTCCTTCTCCAACTTCTCCAAGCGAGGCTTCGAATGCGTCTAACAACTCATCGCTTAGCGACTCCTGCTCTTTATCTTTACTACCAGCAGTGACTACAGTTCTCAGGGGCTCGATGTTCCACAGGCGGATGGTTGCGTCCTGAGAACCAGACGCAAGAATAAGGGGTTCCTCCGGCGTGGGCGGAGACCTAAACGACAGGGCTCGTACCCAGTCCTCGTGTCCCGCTAGACTTGCAGAGTGGATAAACTATTCGCAACAATGAGCTGTGTCGCAAGGGAATAGCAGGTGAACGCACTTGGCCTTCACTCCGTAGGTATAGCTGAACTTTGGTATCAGTTCCAGATACGGCAAGAAGCAGTACTACAAAAACGGTCAGAACATTGACGGAATAAATTCTGGGATTTTCTAACCGTTAGTCCCAGGAAGGAAAGCCAGTGCAAGACTGAGTGGATACTGTTTCTTGGTTGAAATAGATTGCTTTTCCTTAAGCTCGCCTAGGTGGATGCAGACGTAAATTGGAGTGCGCTCTTCGCGAACCGAGACGATATTCACCAGAGTTCCCTGAGATGACTACTTCCCAGATTTTCACGGTTGAATCTGAAGATCCGGAAACGACACAGTTGCCAAGTGTGGAAAGGGATGTCAATGCTTTGTCGTGTGCCTTGGTTTTGGATGCGACCTTCCACTGCAAAAATCCGTCAAGATTCTGGACCATATTCTGACGCCAGCAGACACATTACCGACCATCCCTCCGTCTCGCTTCCACAAGATCAACACCCCTTGCTCATCGCCAGTTACTAACCGTTCGCTAGAGAGAAAGCGGACGCAAGTGACGACGGCATCGTGGCCTGAGAGTGTCTTGAAGATTCCACGATTATTTGGTGTCTACAATTCATCGTCTCAGTGACTTTCGCTAAGGAGCACTCGGAAATGACACACCGTTACATCCCACAGCGCAACTAGATTGGTAGACCCGAGTGCAATTAATGAGTCCGGTGAAGCATCTGCAGCATGAGAGAAGCGGTTGGTTGATGCAGCAATAAAGGCCGTAGAGACATTCATATCATCTGCAAGGCAAACTCAATAACGGTGTACTGGAGGATAAGATAAAGTATTTCATCAAAATGACCAAGCGAGTTATTTCTAAATCGATCAAAATCCCGAGTTGTTGTGCTACACCTTCCGAAGTAAACAGGGGGGTTCCTGACACTCAAAGGCGTAGGCTCCGGGGATGCATATATGATCCTTGGAATTGGCGTCGACATTGTTCATCTACCGCGTATTGCTGCTATAGTAAATCGCAGGTCTGGTCAGAAATTCGCAGGTCGAATACTGAGCACACCCGAACTTGTGCAATGGAAACATATCCCAGAATCTGACGCCCAAAAGCAGGTCCGCTTCTTGGCTGTTCGGTGTGTACCTGGCTGCTCACATCTAGACGTTGTATGCTAATGTCTTGTTAGGTGGGCAGTTAAAGAGGCAGCATACAAGGCGCTGTATCCAAATCTCAGACCAACGTGGAAAGAGCTAAGCTACCAGGGACTCGGACCCTTCGGGGAGAAACCAGCCCTAACCTATGTACCCCTCACAAAACTCGAGAAAACCAAGCCAGGCCCAATACATGTCTCCGTCAGCCATGACGGGGAATACGTTGTCGCATATGTGATTGTCCAAGGTGAGCTTCTTGACGCCTCCCGAAGTCTGTGGGCTTACACATCGGCAAGACCTATTCACAGGTCGCAGCAATACTTCCAATTGTTGAATTGAATGAAGCAGCACAAGAACTCCGAAAATCTCTAAACTCCAGCACTACTATATTCGTTCTCTGGGAACTACAAGGAGTGTGATGTTCTATCTCTATTCTTCTTCGGTCGGAGGCTCTGGCCACCACCTTGGCCACCATGGGGAAGCCTGCCATGTTTTGCCATCCATTGGATTCTGCACCTCAAACACAAGTTCGTTATTCAGCACACTAGCGACGTGTTCCAAGCGCAATAGTGCCAAGCCGAATTGGCCGTGAGTGCTCAAAAGTTTTCCGGTGCCGCGAGGTCGCGGTGCTGGTTTGTCTTCAGTGGCTTGAGCTACTCTTGTAGGTCGGACGTCCAGGTGGAGAGGGAATTCGGGAATAAGGCCTGGGATTTGGGATCTTTTGGTAGGCGTCTTAGTAAGAATGGACTTTTAGCTCATGAAGACTTTGCCTACGGGTTTCCAGGCTGATGTAATAGAATGGGGAGTATTCGTTTGCGGATGACACCAGTATGATAAGTTCGTACGGTTAACTCTTGACCGACATAACATCCTTTTCTGAAGTCCACTATTAAGCGGTCAATGATAACGGTAAGAAGCGAGTAATGAAGTACACACATCCGCCCATGACATCCAGATTCGATTCCATCGGAAAAGCTTGCATAGGTACGATATCTGAGCTTCCCTCTGGCACACCAAGAGCAATCCTATGTAGAAGGTAATCACCCTCGGCCCCAATATCATGTGTAGAGGCCTCCAAAGCTGAAACTAATTTAGCCAAAAGGTCAAACCCACGCATATGACCCACTCACGTTTATCCCCCTTTCGTGTTAACGATCGTCGGCCCATGCCAACAGCCCTCCTGTCTGTCAAGGATTCATCCTGCGTCCCCCATGGCCACTCGTTACTCTGCCATATAGGCTCGACGGCTCCACTTCTCGCCCAATTCCAGGACTTCAGGATCTCGGGTACCGATTCCGAACCCCAGGCTGCCCAGATATCGTAATCTTCTGAAACGTCGCGTACTTTGACCTTAGATCGCAGAACATGCCGCTTAAGCATTGGGAGCAAGGGTGGAGCTTCTGACGGCCGAGTGTCGTATTCCAGAAGGTATCCAGGTTGACCGGTGGGAGTTGTGGTTGTGTAAACGAAGACATCATACATTACTCTGCCCTAGTACTATGCAATCAATTCCGTGATATTACGAGTGCATCGAGACATACTTGTGCATGGAGGAATGCAGAGAAAAAAGGACCTCGAGGTGGATTGGGTACCGATGTCGACAAGAGACCATTCAGAAACTCGGATGCCTGGGAGCCAGACACGGACAATACACCTCGGTTAGATAGCTTGGCAATTGTTGGTGTCTTCCGCAGCAAATTCGAGAGAAACCCAGGAGCCATTAGTGCCAGATTCACCCTCGAGTGTGCTAGAAACACTGAGGACTACGAGGAACGATGATGTTGTCGTTGGAACGGAGTTGCAACCTCGGACCGCTTGCTTCCGCGCCGGAATTGGACGTGGAAAGATTTCGTCGGCAGTCGTGCTCTCCACTTGGCTAGTCCCTTCCCTCAGGTTGTGCTCACCATGTCATCGTCATGTCAGAACCTAATAGCTGCACTCAAGGACTGCCTGATGCACTCCGACTGTGTGATAAAACAAGGACACCTGCCTTCCGAGTGTCTGAAACAACATTATGACGGCTTGCCAGAAGAGTGTAAATCACTTCGGAAGGCGACGTTCGAGTGTAAGCGGGGAATGGTAAGTAATAGTTCTCTCCTTGCTTTCAGAATCGTCAATAGTTGACTAATACTTCCTACTAGTTGGATATGAGGAAGCGTTTCCGTGGAAATATTGTTGGTTCACAATTCCAATATACACCGAAGGATAAACTTGAAGCGGCATCGACAACACCGACTGCGCCTACATCGCAGTGATGACCCACATCTTTCACAACCATTCGCAACGTAGCACCTGTACCCATGCACCCCTAAATCCAACCCGGCCTTGACTAATTCCCGAACATTCCATCCAATCCCGAACCGGTCCCACTGAGCACTTGTAATCAGCACACAACGCCCACAGTCCTTCACCATTTGCACAAATGCCGAATGCGTTACGTCTTCTTACCACTGCGATAAGAAGATGCTCCGATTCACGTGGATATCCTCCCCAGAGTGAGACAGGAACGCTGATTGGTCTAGAAGACGGACTGGCCCCATCTTGCTGAACAATCACCTTCGTTATTGGCTCAATGTGTTCCAATTTGTCATAGACGTGGTTATGTATCTATATATAAGACTGTTAGTGCTCAGCAAGTTTCTCCAGTTCGCATTCTCAGTCCCAGATCCATTCTCGCCCCTCACAAAGATCTTTCCCCGCCAACTGACATGTCGCAGAAGCCCATCTTGTTGTACACCTGGCGCACCCCTAACGGCCATGCAGCCTCTGTCTATCTCGAGGAATTGAAGGCTGCTTATCCTGGTTTTGACTATGAGTACGTGCTTTAGGCTTCGATCGATCGGCCTCTAACAGTCGGATTAGCATCAAATCTCTGAACATCACCACGAACATCCAAAAGGTCTGCTTGGCCCCGCCATCATCATCGTAGTTGTTTACGCTACCCAACAGGAAGACTGGTTTATCAAGATCAACCCCAACGGCCGTATCCCAGCTATCACTGACCGTGCTCGCAACGATTTCAATGTCTTCGAAACATCTGCTATTCTGCTATACCTAGCCCAGCACTATGATCCCGAATACAAGTTCTGGTTCAACCCCAATACCGACGCTGACAACTACAGCGAGATGCTGCAATGGATATTCTTCGCAGTACGTTCCCTACGGTCACCTGCACTGACTTAAATCTAACAAAATATTAGCACGGTGGTCTGGGTCCTATGCAAGGCCAAGGTGAGTCTTCCGCCCTCTGGTGTGATATAAATACTCACCCAGAGAAGCTCATCACTTCAGGCTCTACGCTCCTGAGAAAATCCCTTACGGCGTGAACAGTGAGTCGGTTCATTCGAGCCAATGACAAGGAAACAAACACAATCATGTTCAGGATACGTCAATGAGACGAAGAGGTTGTACAATGTGCTCGAGATTCGCCTGAAGGATCGCGACTGGCTCGCCGGATCCGGTCGCGGTAAATACTCTCTAGCTGACATAAAGACATTCCCCTGGTGAGTCGAATCTCGTGCGGAGTGACCAGATACTCACTAGATTGACAGGCTCCGCCTCCATGTACACGCTGGCATCGATACGTTGGACGAGTTCCCTAATGTTAAGGTCAGTGATCCTTCTAGAACAAAAGTGCGACAGGGCTGTAAATAAACTGATCTTCGGATATAGGCATGGCTAGCGAGGTCTGAAACACGTGCTGCGGCAGTTGCTGGTTTGCAAGTCCCCAAAGCCGACTAGCAATCATGGAATGCAGGAGCGAATGTTAAATCAACCCTCTGAATCACTGGAGTGAAGAAGAGTCGGGAAAGTAGCCAAGATCAGGAAACTAGTATTCTACCTCATGTATTGTATCCTTGAATCGATGTAAGATTGTCATCTTGTTGAGAAGCCTTCCAGACATGCCCTACCCCGCTTCACCAAAATCGCATGGTGACGTAGAGATATATATGATCCGCAGATGCGTTCATCAGGGACTCATCAGATAGCCCTTTTAAAGGTTTAAAATTAGCCAAACCGATGAACGCCGTTCAGACGAGCAGTGGAGTAAGGGGTCAGGCGCTCGTCAGGCTTTGAAGCTTCGAAGCGGGGTTGCTAACGGATTCTTCAACAAGCGATGTGCCTGGACTGGTACTCTGGTAGCCCCTTGTACAGATATGTATCAAAAGAGATGTCAGGTGCCAAGTGTTAAAGAGCAAAATCGTTCTCGGTATTCGCGAAGCGGTCGGTTAGGATGTCTGAGTGGGGAGATACTAGGGAGAGGACTTGTCTGGACCTTGTGGATTTGGGATCTAGGTTCATGGAGCTTTTCCATGAACTATGTTCTCTGCGCTCCGTATTCTCCTGAGTTGGGATACGTAGTGGACGTTGAGAAGAGCAGTTATTTTACGGAGCAGATGGAGGTGCGCGAGTGTATTCAAAGAAGTGCGGGGATTACATTGTACCTGATCGTTTTTTGATACCGCTGACAATCACAGCATCGGACGAATGAAATGAAGTTGTGCGCAGGAATTTCTATTGACTGAGTGAGATTCGGAGTCGAGTTGGGGGTTATTAGCTTCCATAACAAGCAAAAACAAACAAACTGCTCCGCTCACTCGTCGTTCCGAGCAACGGAGCTACCCATGAATGAACCACCGTATACAACTCTCTAACTTTCCATCCATCCAATCTAATTTCTACCACATATTATTCTCTAACATTTTCTTAGAGCATCCTGGTCCATGATTTACAGGGGATCGGCCCGCCTCTACGGTGTACTCCGCTCCGAAAGCCTCCTTCCGCCTCCCTCAGGTTCATCGCATAATCTGCTTCCCCACCGACATGTCCATGTTTCGAGGAACATTCGAGACCCCTTTCCTTCTGGACAGTCACTAGAGCGAGCCTCGCAGAATATATCACTATCTCATCCACTAGACCCGTCCAACTCGACCCCACCTTCATCCCCTTCGTCGGCATCGTCGAACTTGAGCGGTCATTCGGACACTTCAACTTCAAATTCCTCACCTAGAAATAATTCACCAAACAATACCACTACGACCGATTCGACGGTCCAGTCTGGCGTCCCCGCTCCCTATGTATACCCTACATCTCGACCATCATATACGCACCCTCCTTTCGATACATATGGTTTCTTCAAGGCTTTAGAGAAAACGTTCCCGACCCCAACTGCGCAGAGCTTGATGCGTGCGACACGGGCGTTGTTAGTGGATAGGATCGGTAAAGTAAGGAGAGAGGCTTTGACAACGAAGGACTTGGATAACGTATGTGGCGCCTTTCGTGAATTATTTCATCATTTCATGAGGTTTCCTGTGCAGCAAGCCTATCTCTTTCGTGCTGCGCTGTCTGAGCTACACGCAGAAATGTCTATGAAAATCAAGAATGAATCTGCGGCAATTAATTCTGCAACCTCAGCGCTCCGTCGGGAAGTCGAGCGCTTAGATGTCAAGATGAAAGAAGACATCACAAATCTTAGACACGAGTCTGTATATTCATTGGATATATGCTAACTGCATCCTGAACTCGTTGCAGGATCCAGATGGAACTCGACAGCAGAAAGAACGAAGCAAAGGCTGATCTCAAACAACAAGATATTGCCATCGAGGTGTGCTAACTGTTTCTGATCGCCATAGACATACACCCTGATGGGTTTAAAGGAACTGTTGAACAAAGCAATAGTCAACGTCAGCGATCTGCGTACAAACGTCGAGGAGATAAAGTGGGAAAATATGCGACGTGCAGTTCGTAAGTGAAGATCTCATTCTTCTCTGTATCTCCATGCTGATCTTTCACAGTCACACTAGCAGCATTCGTCATTGTGATAGTCGTGGGTATGGAGATACGGCCCAAGCCCAAGCCCAACCCCCCTGTACCACGCAACGATGCCAGCTCTCCTCAAGCTGAGGGGATGGAGAGGACGGAATGGATCACATAGCCTCATGCGCTTATGTTCCATGCGATCTGTCCCCATGTTGCCTGGTCACCTAGGTATATCAGCGGTTGTACTGTACATTTTCTGGATATTTAGATACCAATCCCATACGCTGGAAGTGTGCTTAAAACATCAAGAGAAACGATGGACTGATAACACATACAGAATCTCATTTTGTATTAAGCTTTTCCAAATCCGCTGCTAATTTTTGGATAGCCTTTGAGCTAACAACATTCGTTGCGTTTGGCTTATCTGGCTTATCGGTGGTGTGTTTAGGCGAAGTTGCCCCCGTCTTTGGGGCATCGGCGGAAGCTGGTGTGGCGTCGGACCCCGATGCTTTTGGCTCAGCATCGTCTTCGTCATCGTCCTCCCAGTTATCCGGTACAGGCTGATCGGCAGTTGTGTTCGCCCTTTTCTCCTCCCTCTTCTCCTTGCGTTTCGCATTCTTTTTTGCACTTTTGCTCAGGGGTTTAGCAGGTTGGGATGCTGATGAAGGTGCGACCCAGCCAAGGATATGGCCTTTGGGGAGGGCGTTAGCGTCCATTTGGGCTTGTCTTGTGCCTCTGAAACGTTTGACATCCTCCTGAGGGGTGAAGCCAGGCCGCACTTTAAGCTGCTTGCGGACACTGAGTAGAACAAAGGATAGGTGAGCCGCGAGTTGAGTGGAGGGGGTAATGCACTTACGACCCGTCAGGTCGCCTGGACTCAGGAATAACTCGCTCGAGAGTTTGCGGGTCAACGATAATGCCCGCTGCTGTTTTCTCCGGGTTGATAGGTGGACGGGACATCGCAGTGGGAAGGGGTATGGACCGATTAGAGAGGAATGGATGAACAGTCAGGTAAACGTCCGAGAAATGCGTGCGCTATCGTCACTATCTAAGGAGTATCACAGCTTTAGTCCTGTTTAGATAATGCCCGTACTATATTGGTCGTGGCATCAGGGACCGGTGTTTGACCTCTCTGAAATTAAGCCCTTGAACGACTGTAAACTTTCACTTGTCTGTTTAGCTTTTGGGAGTTGGGGATCGGGTAAGTAAGATGAATCGATACTGTGTCGGTGGTCCCCAAGCCAGCAATGGCTCTGCATGTGGGTTAAGCGGAGACTGTATCTTCAAATGACGAGTATGGAAGGCGAGCATGGGTCGGTAGCTGCCTTTGCATGCACAGCCCGTGTCGGTCGGGATTTCAGCACTCTAAAGAACATTCCGAAGTCCCCGCAGACTCATGGGTGGGTTGTGAAACAAAAATACAATGCGTGTCAACTACATCCGGATACTCAAGGGGCTCGGAATACATTAAAAGAAGTTGTGTCTAGCCCCCAGACGGAGGTCTTTCTCCTAAGGACATTACGGACTTGCCAGCCGTCGCCTCCGAAAGGTTGGCGGAAGTGTCCCCTGTCGGTCTAGGGGCGTTGGACTGGGATTTCTAGTTTAGTGGAGCTTGTCGAAGGTGGTGTTGGCTTCTGTGTTGAGGCGCCCATCGTGACGCATGCTCTCCCGCGATTGGGGATTATCGCAATAAGCGACAGCTTCTATGTTTTCCTGTTTCAGTGATCATCTTATGTGAACGCAATACGGTTTGCGTCCGGGTCGAGGTGTGATCGTTCGTTTGCCTCATTAGTAAGGTACGTCAGAAATTTATAGCTGTTTAAAGAGAAAAAGTGTACCAGTGCTCATCAGTGAAAGAGCACGACCCTACAATCGGAATTAGATCTACTGTAAAGTAGCGCTACACGGTGAAAGGATACGTCGCGCGTGGGAAAAATGTACACCGAGGGCCCCTTCCCGCGACCCTGAAGGCCTTTGATTCTGTTGGGTGTTGCCTTGATTTCGCCATGGTTTCCTGGATTCGCTTGTCCAATGTTCCGAACTTCAACAAGTGATCATCGATCAACTCAAAGACGCGACAGGAAGACTGGAAAAGAACGGCGGACGCGTTCCTATAGCCGAGGGGTTCTAATAAGTATGTAGTATACTCTTCTGGTCGAATCAGAGTCGGGGTTAGGCGCCGGGCTGCGACCGGACCTCTTGTGGGTTCCCTACTGCAGATGCTACTTTCTATGGGCATGAATCCATCGATGGCGTCGCTCCTCAGGATTCAATGGTGCTGGTCGGTCCTGTCGATCCCATCTCTGGAGCAAGTGCAACATGATCCATACTCATGAAATCTGCTCGTCTGCCATTTCATCTGTCTGACATAGAGTTCTTGGTTTCCTATTCCCCTTTATGGTTGCGTCTAATTTATGCGGAGAACTTCACCGGCTGTCACTAGCGTACGCTAGATCATTTTGCTGTCTGGTTATAAAAGCCCACCATGCCTGCCATCAGTTTCTAGCCACCTGCTTCTGTCCTTCGTCCGGTTTCCCTTCTAGAGGTCGGGCCTTCCCCCGTCCAACATTCATTAAATTAGCAAACCAACATGACCCCCACCAACGCCCTCAATATTCCCATTTTCGCAGGCCAAGGCACTTCAGCTGCCAACTCTCCCGTTACACGCAAACAGGCTTTGAAGGATGCTTCAACACCAGCAGGTTCACTCCTGCACGCGGCTTGTTTTGAGACTTTTCATAGCGAACTTTCTTCGCTTCCACGAGACGAAATCCTGAAGGCAGGGATAGACCTCTCCGACTTCAAGAACAAAAACGCTCTCCTTGATGTCCCCGCTGAACGCTACCTCAACAATCCCATTATCACCGGCACTACCCTCTTCCTCCTTCAGTCGCTCCGCTACCTGGCGTATATTGAATCTTTTGGAGCAGCAGCAGAATCACTCACTCCCTTCAGCGATGTCCTCAAGGGCAACCTTGAACACAATCTGGGTGTCTTGGGGTTTTCTTCTGGGATCCTTGCCGCTGTTGTCGTTGCGACCTCATTCAACACTATCTCCTACATCAGCCGATCGGTGGAGGCCTATCGCCTTGCGGTCTGGATCGGTATTCGAACCCAGCAGTATAGGAAACAGACTATTATTGGTGATTCTCCTTCGCCATGGAGCCTTGTGTTCCTGGGTTTGGACAAGAAGTCCGCGGAAGAGGCTATAGCTGCATTCCATTCAGTGCGCATATTTTTGTCTTTACATTCTTCAACCATAATCTAACACACATGTTTACGATAGGATGTCCCTCTGGTCGTGACCGCGGTCTTGGATAATAAATCCGTCACTATTTCTGGTCATCCTGACGCTCTCGAGGCATTCTGCCATACCGTACCTGCCTCGGTGGTTGTCCACAAGACTTCCGTGGACACTTTGTATCACTATCCTGCCCATGCAAACACTCTGCGAGAACTGGTTCTCGCCGATGTTACTGCTCGAGGCATCAAATTCCCAGAATATCTTGATATCAAAGTTCCCGTTCGTTCGGCATTCGATGGATCCGTTTTAACAAAGAAAGACACCGGGTCTCTTGTCGGAGCCATTGTTGATATGATCCTAATTCAACCCGTCAACTGGAATTTAGTCGCCGACCAACTCGCCAAAGCCGCACCCCCAGATAGGAATGTCCGCCTTCTCAATTTCGGCCCTGGGCCGGGTTTGGCGCGTAATCTCGAGCGAGTATTCCCTCGTGATCGCGTTTCGTCCCTGGATCTTACCCTTGGGAATCCTGACGAGAAGATCAAGCCCAAGCAGGATCCCATCGCTATTGTTGGCATGGCCGTTCATATGCCGGGTGCTCGTAGCACCGAGGAACTATGGCGCGTTTTGGAAGAAGGCATAAATACGATCTCGGAAGTGTGTTTATTTTCCCGCCTATCATTTTCCGAACCACTTATGAAAATGTGATCTTAGGTGCCAGAACACCGTTTCAAGGTTTCCGATTATAACAACCCCAAGGATCCCAAAACTAAACGCCGGATGAAGGCTCATACCGGCAATTTTATTGACGGTGTTGATGAATTTGATAACAAGTTCTTCAAGATCAGCCCCCGCGAGGCCAAAAGCATGGATCCCCAACAGAGGATTCTCCTTCAGGTCGCATATGAAGCATTGGAGAACGCTGGCTACGTCCCTGACTCAACACCCACCTGGCAGACTGACAGCGTTGGTTGTTATATTGGTGTTGCGACTCATGACTATCTGCAAAACCTTCGAGATGAGATCGATGTGTACTACAGCACTGGTAAGTTCTTTCATCGGCAAAGTCAATTTCAGTGCATCTCCTCATCAACCTATTTCTGTGTTAGGCACACTCAAAGCGTTTCTTAGCGGTCGCATCTCATACGCGATGCAATTGAGTGGCCCTTCTATCGTGGTTGACACAGCATGTTCTTCATCTGCCGTTGCTATTTATCAGGGTTGTCGTGCGCTTATGAACGGTGATTGCTCTGCTGCCATTGTTGGAGGTGTCAATGTCATCTCCAGTCCTGACGTGAGCGCTTTTCTTCGCTTCTTTTCCGTCAAGGTGGATAATTTCTATTTTTAGATGATGCTTGGTCTTGACCGTGCTCACTTCTTGAGCCCCACTGGTCAATGCAAGGCCTTCGATGCGTCAGCAGATGGATACTCTCGCAGCGAGGGTTGCGGTATTTTCGTGCTGAAGAAACTCTCCGATGCCATTGCAGAGAGCGACAACATTCTTGGAGTTATTCGTGGTATCGAAGTTAACCAGAGCGGCCTTGCTCACTCCATTACGCATCCTCATGCGCCGACCCAAGCTGTCCTCTTCCGCACGCTCTTAGAGAATGCTGGCATTGAGGCGAACCGTATCAGTGTTATTGAGGCCCATGGCACTGGTACTCAAGCTGGTGATCCCAACGAACTCGAGAGCATTCGCAGTATCTTTGCTGCTAAGCGCGAACCCGAAAACCCATTGCACATTACATCCATCAAGGCCAGCATTGGTCATCTAGAGGCCGCATCTGGCTCCGCGGGCCTCGCCAAGCTTCTCCTTATGCTCAAGCATCGCACCATTCCTCGCGTTATCTCACTCAAGAACCTTAACCCCCTCATCGCCCCCCTCGAGTCTGATAATACCATCATTGACGCAGTTCGGGCGGAGTGGAGGGCATTTCAAGACAAACCCCGCGTTGCCATGCTGAATAACTTCGGTGCTGCAGGTTCGAACACTGCTATGCTCGTTGAAGAGTTCCGACCCGCCAAACGCACCGAGGCCCCTACCGACCTCGCTTATGTTTTTGGCTTGTCGGCCAAAACTGAGTCAGCGCTCGAGGAACTTCGCAAACGTTACATCGAATGGTTGAAGGATTCCAAGTCTACTGCTAATTTGGCAGACATCGCTTACACCATGACCGCCCGTCGTCGGATGTATGAACATCGCATTGCCGTTCAGGCCAGCACCAAAGCGGAACTCATCGAGAAGCTGGGCAGGGCCTCCCCTGTACGTGTTCAGGACGATCTGGGAAAGGTTGTTTTCGTTTTCTCTGGACAAGGTAGCCAGTACCTTGGCATGGGCAAGACCTTGTACGAAACCTCCGAATTGTTCAGGAGGTATATCAACGAGTGCCATAGCTTCTTGATTGCTGCCGGCTTCCCAGGAGTTACCCAAATCCTTTTGGCTGGAGAGGGGGGTAGCGGTCTGACTAATTTGGAAGAGTTCGAAGCTTTTCAGGCCGCGATCTTCTCGTTGGAGTATGCGCTTGCAAAGTTGTGGATGTCTTGGGGCCTGACTCCCGCTGCCGTCGTGGGTCATAGGTGTGTATGCCATGCAGCATCTACTCCACACAGCGCCGAATCCTGATTGTCTCCCTTTAGTCTCGGCGAATATGCTGCTCTCGTCATTTCCGGTGTTATTTCACTCAAGGGCGCCTTGATAATTATCGCCAACAGGGTTCGCTTTATGGTCCAGAAATGCGCTATCGAAGCCACCGGTATGATCGCCGTCAATGCGTCTCCGGAGGTCGTGGCTGAGGCCATCAATGCGTCCTCCTATTTCTCTGGGTTGACCATTGCTTGCTACAACAGTGCCACAGATTGTGTTGTTTCTGGTCCCATCCCTCAGACCAAGGCGTTCAAGGCTTACCTCGATGCCGAGGTCCATTGCAAGAACGTGCTCCTCTCTGTGCCGTTCGGTTATCATAGTTCAGCTATGAAGCCCCTCCTGGATGGTTTGACGGCTGTTGCGAGCAAGGTCACCATCAATCCCCCGACCATCCCTATCATTTCCAACGTTATTGGGGACGTCGTCACACCTGGCGATGATTCTGTCTTCAACGCCCAGTATTTCTCGAGGCACTGCATCGAGCCCGTGCAATTCGACAAAGGCATTCGCTCCTTGGTATCGCGGCCCGAGTTCAGCAAGATTGATGTTTGGCTTGAGATTGGCCCCCACACTAGTTCCCTTCCCATGTTGAAGGCCAATGCCTCGCTTCCCAAGAATATTCTTCTTCTGGGTTCTCTCAAGAAACAGCAGCCTGCATGGTCGGTCCTCACCGCCAGTTGTGCTCAGCTTTACCTCACCAGTGTCCCCATGAAATGGCGCCAAGCATTCAGCCATGTCGATGTTACCTGTGTGGAGCTCCCCTCCTATCCCTTCGCACGTACTAAGTTCTGGGCGCCCTTCAAGGAACCTGAGAGCTCCGTAGCTGTCCCTAGTGCTGTCACCCAAGTCGCACCTGTTCCAACCAACCTCGTTCACGAGTTCAAGATGCTTAACGCTTGGATACAACACCCCTCGAGAGCCAACGGATATGTAGCCATCTTCGAGACCCCCATTGGGGACCTAGCTGGATCCATCCGCGGACACGCCGTTGGTGGTGTGCCTCTCTGCCCAGCGTCTGTCTATCTCGAACAAGTTCTCGCTGGCATCGAACTCGCTAAGCGTCATATTGGCCTTAGACTCGACACTAGCCACCCCATTCTGCGCAAGATCAAGTTCGTCAAGCCCTTAGTGTATGACGCTTCCGTCACTCGCACTGTTATCACCAGCGTGTCACTGAGCAACGACCGCGGTGTCTTCAGTGTTAGCTCCCGCGTTGGCAACTCCGAGGAATCTGTCCATGCTCATGGAGAGTATCGCTTCCAGGCTGTGTCGGAAACCGCCAACAAGTTCCACAGAATCTTTCCCATCATCTCTCGTCAGATCAACGCCGTTCACGAGCGTAAAGGTGGAGAGCCTCCCGAGGTATTCTCGACCAGGACTGCGTACGAAGTCATCTTCCCTCGCGTTGTCGATTACTCCAAAGAGTATCATACCATGCAAACTCTAACCGTTGACCCAAGTGGTATGGAGGGCGTTGCGAGTGTCAAGCTACCCGTTGATCACGAGAAGGGAACTTACATTGCTCACCCTGTCTTCACGGATACACTCCTCCACGTGGCTGGATTCGTCGCCAACATGCAGGGTGACATCAACGATGCCTACATCTGTAGCGAAGTCGGTACTGTCAAGGTTATCCCTGAGCTCATTGACAACAAGGCTTCCTACACCGTCTATATCAGTAACTCCTGGGTCGAGAAAGAGGGTGTTACCATTGCGGAGGCCTTCGCAGTTATTGACTCCCACCCACGCCGCATTGTGGCTCATTTCAAGGGCATGCACTTTCGCCGTGTGCGGCTTAGCTCGCTGAAGAAGGGCCTGGCTCACGCGGCTGGGAAGGCTCAAGCTACTCCCAGGCCCCATACTCAGGTCGTTCCTGCTGCAGCTCCCAGGGCCACCGCTCCGCCTACTTCCGTCGTTGCCTCTCCCAAAGCTCCTTCTGTCGATGTCAGCAGTGAAATTATTAGAATTGTGGCAGAGACCTGTGGCATTAATGCCGCTTCAGTCGATCTCAACACCGATTTGGGCTCTCTCGGGGTTGATTCGTTAATGTCGATCGAGATCCTCGGCGGATTGCAGTCGATGTTCCCAACTGTCGAACTCAATGCGCATACCCTTTCACATTGCCAGAGTGTCGGGGAGATCATTCGTGAGATATGCAGGCAAACCAAGAACTTCCTCAACAACGATCCTGCCCATTCCACTACACCCGCTCCTCCCGCTCCTGTTGTCGAAACTACCATCGGGCCAACTCCCAGTATCACTGCGCTCGTGAGCAAGATTGTGTCGGACACTTGTGACATTAACCTGTCTACGATTGGACCCGACGCTGACTTGGCCTCTCTCGGTGTCGACTCTCTGATGTCTATCGAGATTTTCAGCAAGCTCGAGGAAGCCTTTCCTTCCGTCACCCTTGATGCTACCACCCTCTCCCATTGCCACAGCATTTCTGATATTGTCAAACACATCCCTACCGCTTTCGCATTGACTCAGCCTTCTCAGTCCGATACCAGTGTCGTTTCTTCCCCCCGTACCCTCGTCGTTTTGGAAGACAAGCTCGCTGAGCCTTCTCGGTTCAGACTCGACGGGCCGAATGTGAAGCAACTCCTTGCTAGCGTCTTAGATATCAACGCCAAAGATATTACAGACGACGCTGATTTCGAATCTCTTGGTTTGGACTCGTTGACCTCGATGGAAGCACTTGGTGCTCTCAGGAGCGAATTCAATCTCGATCTTCCCGGAGATTTCTTTTCCTCTTACAAAACAGCAAGAGCTGTCCAGGCCTACCTTGCGACACACGTTAAGACTTGACATCCTAGACTCCATTGGCCGTTTGATATCGTTTTTTCCCCTATCGCTCTCTTTCGTCGTCATCGCATGGATTATATTGTTACATACAGCTGTCCAATAGACTTATACTAGATTAATGCACTCAACTTTTCTATCGCCTCCAACGTATGATACGCGTAATTATACAGTAGTCGTGTTTATTTTCTTGTGTGATGCATGTGATGGCCCCCTTCCTAGCGATGTATGATCTGATTGATAATCAAGCTTCGCGGACTTTGAAATATCTTGAAATCCTCTTTGCCAATTACACTCATCAAGGCACCTACCCTCTACATCCATCCGAGTCTCGTTTCGAAAGTATCCTAGAAAGTAACATGCGCTATGCTGTTTTGGTTACTGGGCCCGCAGGGGCTGGCAAATCAACCTTTTCTGCGTCTTTCATAACACACCTGCAAAACTCCAAGCGGACCGGACATCTTGTGAATCTCGACCCCGCTGCCGCACCCGCAAGTTTTGAATATGAGCCCGTTATCGATATCAAAGATTTGGTCAGCTTGGAGGATGTCATGAGCGAGCTCCAGTATGGTCCAAACGGCGGACTTGTCTATTGTTTTGAGTGAGTAAGTGCACGATATCGATACAACATCAACGTTACGTTCGCTAATACATTCCTCCAAGATATCTGCTAGAGAACATGGATTGGTTAGAGGAAGAACTGGGCTCCTATGACGATGATTATCTCATTATCGACTGTCCAGGTATTCTATCTTTGCCTCGGTTTTGTGGCTACAATGCTCATAAACACCAACACATGTATGCGCCCAATAGGCCAGATTGAGCTTTACACGCATCACCCCTTCCTTCCTACGCTTGTTAAGAACCTCCAAAGATTAGGCATACGGACATGTGCGGTGTACTTGATAGAGTCTCAGTTTATGGAAGACAAGTATAAGTTCTTCAGGTCCGCGTTTCCCCCATCATGCTTTGGCAAATAACAGCATTTGATGCAATTATAACAGCGGCGTGTTATCAGCTATGTCGGCCATGGTTAATTTGGAGATCCCCTGGATTAATATCATGTCCAAGATGGACCTGGTGACATCGAATCCAGATGGTGAGTCTGGGGGCGCTAGGAACGGCCTACGAAAACAGAAGAACATAGCCAGGTGAGCGTCCGCACAAAGGGTCTTTTCCGCCGCTGCCCGGACGTCTGGTGGTCCAGAACGTAGTTGGAGTAGACCTAACATGCTGTTCCCGCGTGTACAGGTTTCTGGATCCTGATCCATTACTTCTTGCGAATGAGCCTGGGCGCGAAGGGAGCATCACGAACCCTAGGTTCCATTCGCTAAATAAAGCCATCGTGCAGCTTGTAAGTTTTTTCACTTAGCAATGGAGTGCGAGTCACTCACCCGTGAATAGATTGAAGACCATCCTCTCGTCTCGTTCTTGCCCCTAGACTTAACAAACCCCGATTCCCTGGAAACTGTGATCAGTCACATTGACTATGCTATGCAATATGGAGAGGATGAGGAACCCAAAGAGGTAAGCACTGTCACAAATGCAGCGCAGTCGCGCCATGGGATTCGGACTAGCGCTCTCCATCCCGTTGAAAGCTGTTAAGCTCCATACTCAAACGCGAATGTTCACAGCCGCATGACCTAGACGAGGGAGATTTCCAGGACCTGGAGTAAAAATATGCCTGCCTAATCCCCTTCGCACCAGCCACTGTTTCTGGAACAGTTGTTCTGATGCTTCGCCTCGAGGCTGAATGTCACTACTTGCTTTCCTCAGAGGACCTTTGTGACTCATTGCAGCGGAATTGTGCCGGAAGTGAAATTACGACATAGTTAATGGAGGGGCGTGGATATGGAGTGGCTTGTAGAGTTATACTTAGAGTGTAGACACCACTTTCCAAACTAGACCCAGTATGAGGCAGTGCTCAGTCAGTCAAATATTGGTGATGTAACGTCTCTTTGGCGGGTATAAATAAGCTCAAATCCTTCAACACGACCATCCACGCGTCCAACTTCACCTTGTATCACCGTTCAATAACTTGATTATGAGCTATTACCCATCACAAGGATCTGCTTACGCTCAACCAGTCGTCTATTCGACCAGTTCGCATGGGCGTCATGGGCACCGCAGGCACCACCATTCCTCCAGCGATGATTACTATGGCCAGCCTGTGACATACGTGCCCACCCACAGTAGTAGTCGACGGCACGGCAGACATTACAGTACACCTGCAGTCACAGTCGCGCCAACCGCGCCCGTTGTTGTGGTACGTCGTTCTTTCTTCCCTCGCTATCGTCACTTGCCCTAACAACCACATCTTTCTCTTCAACCGCTGCCTTTGTGCTCGCCCTTGAATTCCTCTTTGGAATGTGGACGTATAGCAACCTAGCTATAGTAGCCACGGGCACCATCGTCACCACCACCATCATGGTGGTGGCTACTATCCTCGTTCTTTCGGCGAACGAGTGAGGCATTTCTTTGGTCTCGCACCGACTGCGAATTACCGCTACAAATCCGATCGATCTTCCTGGGGGTTCATGGGCTACTCGCGCCGTCCGCGTTATGTCGACGCACGGACTGGCGCGGAAGTGGACAGACATGGACGACCCGTTTATCGAGTTTGAGCGACCTTATTTTCGGCGATGGGTGGACCAAACATGTCTTTCTTCATGATGAATATTTCACAAATATATAATATGAATACCCCCCCCCCCTGCGGGATTGAGCCGAGCTCTGCGTTTCATTACCTACTTGTAATAATAATAGCTTAGGACCGTTGTATTATAGCCGGGGATGTATCTTCTATATTATCAATAAGCAAACAAAACATTGAACAGCGTCTGCACCATGAACAGTTAAAACTATGAGAACGAAATGTTAACCCGGGAACAAGAGTGCGTTGAGGCATGCAAAGGCACATTTAAGCCTGCTATCTCATCTCAACATCCTCGTCAACAGACTGGGATGGTTGTCGCTTGAAGTTCTTGGCCGCTTCCGTCCAGAACTCAACTTGTCGCAGGACTGCTGAAGCACACTCAAGGACCTCTTGACGCGCCTTGACTTGACCGGGATCATCTCGTGCACCTTCCCAGAGAACTGAAATATTAACTTCGATCTATTCAAGACAAGTCAGTCAATTGAACTGTGATATTCATAGATTTCACCTTCTTAGCGAGCCTTTCAAGTGCATTTTCTAGCTCTTCACCAATGGCGTTTGCGATCGAAACAAGTCGGTCCATGATGACCTGTGCACCACCTTCGAACATTTCGTCCTTCTGATTAGCAACGTACTGACGGAATATGGCCTACGAACGTTGTAAGTGGTGCTGGGTTTATAAGGAGAGTGCTTCACTCACTTTCTGTCGAGCGACGCTTCCCAATCCTCGCTCCTCCATAGCGCGATCATATCCATCAATCAATTGGTTCTGAACATGAGGGGCCATGCACCGAGATACTTCCTTCTGTTGGGTGGAAAGTGTTTCACGAACTATTTCTATGATCTGTCTCAAAGCAACGCGTGCCTCCTCGAGACAGAGTTCACCCTGACGTCGAGTACGGTCTTTGAGGCCAGGAGCAGCGGTGTCTTCAATTTCGTCAAGGAGTTTGCTGATGGTTGATGTCACTGCCGCTTCGAACGGTGCAAATAAGTCACTCTCGAACACTTTCCCCCAGGAATTAGCGATATTTCGAGTGAATGGAAGGGTTAGCTCGGCGTTGAGGTCTCGTCTCCATGATCCGTGACGACGAAGGGCTGGGGATTATCATGAGACAAGACTATGGAAGTTCGGAAGGTGCGAAGTCTTACTTGCGCGATAAGTAGCCCAGTGCATACTGCTTGCGAACTCGTCCGATGTCGAAACAGCAGCATCTGCGGCCTATATACAGTCGAAATGAGCTGTTTCGTTTGACGAGGATAAGTGGACCAAACTAACGTTCGCTGCTCCAACACGACACTTTTCTTCCAAACCATCTTTGAAGTGAGTTTGGAGTTCTTCCACGCAGTCGTCGATTAAATTTATGAATCTCTATCAACCAATGATCAATCATACGCCTCCTACATAGATTTGTCGCGTTGGCATACCTGGAGCAACACAGGGGCGACACCCTTGATAGAAGTATTTTCTTCACCAGCATATATATCGTTGGATTCCCATCTCTCCCGGAGTGATTCTCGATCAGCCGGAGTCACATCGGATATCCCACGGACATAAGATCCCACCCCAGTGATAAATGCCTTGAGCTGGGAGAGGAAGTTACGGGCAGCGCGTTCTCGAGAGGCAACGGTCAATTCGTGGCACCATCGTTGCAGGCCAGGAATTCCTGTATCCTCTACATTTGTGAAGCAAGTAGGTTCGCCATCTCCCTTGACTTGGCCTGTGGCGAAGATTGTCAGAAGGAAACAAAAGGATGACGAAAGGTAATAGAAATGCACCCTACCTTTGATTCTGACATAATCTCGACTAGAGCAGGTGAATACTGGGAGGTCAATTGCATTGTAATCTGGCAGAGAGTGAGAAATTGGGCTAAGAACATGCAGTGATCTCACCTCGTAGATTGACAGAAGGATCGAAATTGTCAGGATCACGTTCCTCGGCGGCAGCGTCTAGAGGCGCGTCAGATTGACATTACAAAAGAGGGACATAATTCCATACCATCAAGGTCTTTAAGTCCAGTGCGGAAGTCTTCCTTCAATACTTCACGAGAGAACTAGATGACGAAAAAGTGCATTAGGCGGATAAACTTTAGTTGGACAAACTCGCTGACCTCAGATCGCTTGAGGGAACAGAACGCATTCTTTTCTCGTTGCACTTTGGCCAGAGACTTCTTGAACCTAGCCAATTTGTCCGAAGCTTCTTTCTTCTTCTCACGAGCTTCAGTGAGTTTCGCTCGAAGTGCTTTGATCTTATCCTTTCCCTCCCTAATTTTCATTTTGAGGGATTCCTCTGTGACAGACTCTTCGTCTTCTCCATCTGATCCAGAAAGGGATCCTTCATCATCAGAATCCTCGTCATCGTTGTCAGAGTCGTCGTCAGAGCTGTCGTTCTTATCGCTATCTGAATCATCTTCGGACGTGTCGTCGGAGGTGATGAAATCATCGTCATCACTATCTGGGGTGGTCCGACGCTTTTTGAAGGCACCTGATTTCTCCTTGCCCTTGAACTTCCGTTTCTTACTCGTCTTGGCTTGTTTGCTAGTCAAACGTGGGACGAATGTTTCGCCATTCTCGAGAGCTTCAAGGTGTTCCTCATGTTCTTTTGTAACCTCCCGTGTATGTTTCAACTCCTTGTCAATAGCTGAAATACTACAATGAACGGAGGGATCACAGTCCTACGGAAATAATGCCTACCTTTGACTTCCTTCTGGGCTTCTGACTCGCTTCTCTTCCAGATCGAGATATCCTTCTCAAGTTCGTCAATACGGTCTTCAATACCTTCTAATTGAGGTTCATCTTGGAGACGGAGGGCACGGATGACTTCGGAGCATGAAATGTCATCACACTTGCTCGCTAGACGCTCGTGAGTATTAGACTTCACCTAGGGAATACTGGACACACCTATGAAGGTGATTGCGTGATCATCATAGCTGTTCAATCACGTAAGCCCATGGAAAACACGTCGCAGTGGTTTGTGTGCTTACTTTCCGTCTAGTTGATCAAACATAACAACGCTTAGTAAATGGTACTGGTTTTACGGGAGGCATGACTTACCCACTATGTACAACAAACAAGCGAGATGAGTATGATATTACGGCAACAGATCAGGGAAAGTGCTCACTCATTAGTTGAAGCTTGAAGGCATCGCCAAGCAAATCTGAAATGAGGACGATGAGAAATTCGCCCAGAAATATTGAATGTTAGAGCCTCACCTCGGGCCGTTTTATCGTCAACAGCTCTAGTAATAGGTGCGAGAATCCAGACACAATTAGCTTTTTTCATGTAATCCTTTGCGACATTATTGCGGGCGGCGTTGGCATCAGCCACACCTGCAAATGGTGGTTAGGAGCGAAGAGTAAACAAAAAAAAAACATACCGGGGAGATCGACCAAGACCGCACCAGTAGACAAAGCGGCTGCTTTACAACGTACATTAACCTGACGAATCAAGGGCCACAAGGCGGGTTCATCGCCTCCTGAGTTCGCTCTTGGCTGGTCTCTATTCCGAGGGTGCTGGGCCGCTGCCGCTCGAACGGCGGCCATCAGGCTCTTCTCCTTTTCTTTTTCCTTCTCCTTGTCTTTCTTGTCTTTTTTGCTTCGTTTCTGATCCTTGGAGTCGATGTACTTCGCAATCTCCTTAGCAAAAGAGCGAGAGTCCCTGGCAGAGATCTTCTTAGTCGTCCCGAGAATATTGGCAACGCCTGAGACAATTATCAGACACATTATGAGTACGTAAAGTAGTCACTCACCACGATCATGTGCGATGATTTGATCTGCAGACATATGCACAAGGTCCTCCTGCGTAATCGAGGGATAGACAGCATTTACCTGAAAACCTGTTCAGGCATTGAGATAGGCCAAGAAGATAGTGCAGCCTTCACCTTCGACCAGGCGATACCAGCGTCACTCTTCAGGTCGGTGCTTCTCTTGAGGTTACCGTCTTCATCAATCATATCATGAAGCAGAACTGCCAGCTCGGATTTCCATTCAGCCAGAGACAAGAATGATACGTCCGCTTCAATGGTTGGCTTGTTGTGATATGCGATTTCTGTAACAACCGCAGTACATGCTGGTTGGATAGGGTGTGAGTGAACGAGATAGTTAACAGGGTCTGGAAAAGTAACCTCGCATGCCACTTGTAGGGACAATATTATCTTCACTCCGGTCAGAAATCAACTACAAGAGACATAATATATAATAATCACCGTCAAGGATCGCATTGAGGATTGAGGATTTGCCTGCTCCCGTAGCTAATATGCGCATTCATTAATGAATCAAAAACATTAGAAAAAGAGCAACACACCACCGCAAACAGCAATAAGGGTTGTCGGGGATCCTTGACCCTCGAGGCTGAAATGAAATGTGGGTCATCCCCAACTCACGTTACGATTGTACATACTTTGAAATCTCGCGTGCCCACACTTCTTCTCGCAGCTTGCTGCCTAGCTTCATCAATTTCATCCTGGACTTAAGGGTTTGAATCATCTTGACACCCTCCTTCAAGGCGGATTCTGGTGTGTATTGAATTTCTCCCGCAGACGTGTATTCCTTGTAAAGGGGAGGCGCCGTAACAGCATACTGCAGAATAGAGCTTTGTTTGCGTAAAGGAGTGGCCCGGGGTTCTTGCGCGGGAGTTGGCCCAGGCTCCTCGCGTTTCACCCCTTCCACTGGAACACTTGAAGAACCGGTGGGATCGAGGAACTGTTGTGGCGTCAGTGGCGCCCTACGAACGATGGAACTACACTAACTCTGTGAACAATCTCGTTGAGTTCAGTTTTGATGCGTATTGGTTTTTCGTCTTCTTGAGAGGTTGCGCTGAAAGAACTTGATGGACCCAACGGTGTTCTCGTTTCGGAAGGTTCTTGTTTAACCCTAAACGTCTGTAATCCCATCAGCTAACGTCAATGTCCGAATTAGAAACACCTACTGGTGAAGACGAGGTGTTACCCATAAGCAAGTTTTCTTTGTGCGACATGGCCAGAGTCTCGAGTCGCTAGGGGGACGCGTCCGAATATGACGCGTTAATGAGCAAGGTCATCTTTTTTCCAGAACCTTATGCTGTCGACCAAACAACGCGTACACAAGTACACACAATACACTAATTAGTTTAATGAGTATGACTCATTGTCTATCAATTGCTTCCTTGACCCTATCATTTTCTCCAGCCATTACTATAAATGGCACTCTACGGTATCCACCTCTCCCCGCATGATCAATCCGAATTTCGCAGCTATGGTTGCATCCCCTTGCGGACTAGATCCAGAAAATTTCGGCCTCGAAACCAGGTGTGAAACATCTTGCCAATGGGCCAGATCTTCTCGGACGGACAAAGAACGTGGACTGTTGAAGATATGGTGGCTCACTTGGCCATACCACTACTCATAACGTAATAGGCAAGGGCGAAAGGCACCATTTTTTTTTAGCCCTGGCCGAAGCTACGGCACCAGGCCGGACTCCAGAGGAATTATCATGCTCAATATTCTTTTCAAAAGTTTTGGTAGTTGGAGCACCATAATCCAGGCGGGAGTTCAACGTTCAACGTCTGGGTGTCTGCTAGTTTTCTTCCAGAGACAAAACACCGATTTTTTTCAGAAAAACCTCGCAAAATTGGACCACCAGATGGAGTCTACAAGAATCACGCAAGGGTCCTGCCCTAATATACAGCCTAATATGATTCTAATATTTCTGTGGCGCCCAGTGACCAACGAGACGCCGGGCCATATCTGCCTCGACGGATTCCAAGCCGAGCTCCGACTTGTGCATCGGTCTTTCCACACATCCAAGTAATAGATAGCGGCCTTCGTTGAACTGCAGTGGTGCTTCCTCCGACACCTCGACTTCGCCAAGAGACTCTTCTGAAGTTCGTCCGGTCGAGCTATTGGACTCCATAGAAATATTGTCAATGGAATCGAGGAGGAAGGGTCCATCTAGGCCGTCAACTTCGTTGTCCCCTACAGCTGGATCAAGGAACGTTTGCATATGCAACGAGTCGCTGTCCAGACGGTACTGTGGGAGTCTATCATCGTCATCGTAGATATCGTCGACACGGACACCGTCGTACAAAAAGTGACCATATGGGCTCTCATCTTCAAGCGGCGGCTGATCTTCGCAAATACTTGACTCCTGCGGTAAATAGAACGCATGATTATCAGGAAGAGTAAAATGGTCGTATACAGGTTCCTCGACGTCAGATTGGGCTTCGACCGACCCTTCGACCGGAAACCAACCGTCTTCAACGCCGTCAATGAGTAGCTTTCCTGGCATAGGGTCACTGAGTAACCAATCATAGTCACTTCCGCCCGGCAGTAGACACTGTGCCGCATTCTCATCAGCCCGAACTTCCTGTTCAGATTCTGACCCTTCACATTTCGGCGCTGCTGATTGCACAGCAGTATCTCGCCATTCCTGGGGCGTAGCAACGGCACCTTCGGATGGTCCATGCGCCTCGGCTTCACACTTATCCACGGGTGACTCGATGGGTGTTTCGATTTGGGGCGACGAATGATGTGGACGTGATGTAAAGTATTTGGAGACCGTCTCCTTTAGTTTTGCTGTGCTAGAAGCAGCAACAGGCTTTGTTTGGGACGGGGACTCCGAGGGTCCGATGGACGAAATGACGGAAGGCGACTTCTGCTGTTCCGTTGCAGCGGGAGCGTGTGGGGCGCCGTTTGTGACGTCTGGTTGCCCAATCGAAGGCCCTTGGATCGAAGAAGCCCGGTCATTGCGAGGACTGTCAGGAATCCACTTCTTTTGCGTTATGTTCATTAGAAGAGTGCTGGGTTTGGGCCCGCGACTAGGAAGCGATGAAGAGTCCGTCGGTAACACACCACCGTCTTTTTCAATATCCCATACGATGGACCGGGCATTTTCCGGTACTTGAGAGGACAATTCTCGGAGAGATGTCTTCCGAGGCTTTTCAGCGGGTCCTTCCTGTCTCTGCTGTGATTTAACAAGAATGGGTTCTTTTATCTCACAATACGATTCACCGGTACTAGAGCCTGGTTTCTGCATCTCGAATCTTTGTTTCGATCGCTCCTGGTCCTCGGTAGATTCCGGGGTCGTTTGGGATGACTGGGACGCCGACGAGGAACTGTGTGTACTGCAAGAGACACGCCTTCTGGCTGATTTTAGAAACTCTTCTTCCGAAAATACCGTTTTTGTCTTCGCGTCTATACAAGAGCTGAAATGTTGAATAGTGGAACGGCCGGTAGCATAGGACGCACCCTTGCGCTTCGACCCTCCCGCCCGTGTCTGAACAGATGCTTTGCCTTTGCTAAATACACCAGATCGAAAAGGTGGGTCGATCTAAGACGAGATGGGATCAATACCAATATAGCAAGTTATAGATCTTCCTACCGTCAATCTGTGCTTGCCCACATTTGTGGCCGTGAACCCACGCATAAGTGCAAGCCCCGCTGGTAGCTTTGTCTTCGGCTTTTTCGACTTTGCCTCTGGCGACTTCTTCGATTCTTTGGGTCGCATAATATCCCGCTTAACCCTCTTTTTCTCTCGTCTCTCCTGTAGTCCTGAGGTATGATTAGAGAGAAATTTACCATCATAGAGCCAGCATTACAGACTCTTTTCTTCATCGGATTGAAGATCGCGAACGCGCTTTGCACCCCGAGCGTCCCGCCGTACGGATGAACTTTTCCGATTCGTTACGCTACTAGATTTCGGTAAATTACCTTCCTCATGCTTGCTTCGAGACATCAAGCAGGCGGCGGGTTCCTTGGCATTATCCGCGTCTTTCGTCCTACGTTTGACATCTGTTCGTGATTTCTCCGGCGCGTGTGGTTTACGTGGTTTGAGGACGGGAGTGGCGAAGCCGCTGCTATTTGGAGGACGTGTTGTGGCGGGACCCACCCCTTCCTCCCCGCCCTCCCACGACGCCATATATGCCTTTCCCTCGGCAGCATGTGCCTTCGAGAACAAGCGTAGGCTTTTCACATAGTCCAGGACAACCCGCCGAGCATCTAGTTTGGGAATTGCTGAAAGATGGTTAGCAATAAGTTCGGCACGGACACCTGCCTCCATGCTAGCCGGATCAGAGGGAATTGGGGGATTGATATAGACTGCGATGTGGTAGGAATGTACTGCCATCCACTGCCACCCCGCTGAACGAACTATACGTCATTTGGAATGCCGACGATCTGGGCCGGAGCCGGCTTAGTTAAGCTCCTCGATGCAAACTGGTTGTGGCTCGTTAGTCATAGAAAGCGCATATACCAGAGGTGAAATTGCATGTCTTCGGCAAAATCGAAAAGGGCGCGAGGGGTGCATGATGGTATTATTGCTTGTATTATCCCAACGGAAACACTACAAAAGAAAAGGAAACACAGGGGAAATCGAGTCCAATGCAAGAATCTTGTTTTACAGTCTTTGAATGACGAGAGCAGAAGCGGCACCTCCCTGTGGGGCACTGTGAGCGGGTTTAGTGCAAACAGAAGAGTGGGAGCCTTACACCATTGCAAATAGCGGCAGCACCGTACTGGCCTGATTGCAGGGCATGTATGAGAGAGACGATGATACGCGAACCAGAATTGCCGATCGCATGTCCGAGGGCGACCGCACCACTGGAAGCATCTTGAGCAAAGCTTCTAGGTCGAAAAATAACAACAAGACCCACCCGTTGACGTTCATCTTCTCAGCGGGAATGTTGAGGACCTTCTCGGCAATACGAGCAACCACGGAGAAAGCTTCGTTGATCTCGAACAGGGAGATGTCATCGACAGTCAGATTAGCCCTCTTGAGGGCAATTGGGAGAGCGACAGTAGGGGCAACAGGGAAATCAATAGGATCAACACCGGCATCAGCATAAGCTGGCAAGTAATTAATTATATCAGAGGTGATTCATGAGACGTAAAGATATCATTGATACTCACAAACGACCTTAGCGATGGGCTTCAAACCAAGTTCCTGGGCCTTCTCTGCTGACATGAGAATCAAGGCGGAAGCACCGTCACTGATGGGTGAGGAGTTTGCAGCGGTGATGGAGCCACCATTCTTGAAAGCGGAACGTAAAGTGGGAACCTTTTCGAAAACAACCCGCTTGTATTCTTCGTCCTCGCGGACAACGGTGTCACCCTTTTTGCCTTTCACAGTGACCGGGACAATTTCAGCATCGAAGGCCCCAGATTCCCAGGCCCGCGCCGCGCGCTTGTAAGATTCGATGGCGTGGGCATCTTGGGACTGACGGTCGATTCCGTATTTCTCAGCGGCGTTCTCACCGCAGTTACCCATGGCGAAATTGTTATAGACATCCCAAAGGCCATCGGTCTCGAGGGAATCCTGCGTTGTGAACTTGCCAAATGCGGGGTTTTGGCGGGGAAGGAGGAAACTAAGGACAATAACAATTAATGATCGAAAGTCGACTGATCATCGTTCGGATTAGGAAGACGTACGGTGCATTACTCATGCTCTCCATTCCACCAGCAGCAACAATAGAGCGTTGGCCAAGTTGAATGCTTTGGGCAGCCAGCATAATGGACTTCATTCCGCTTGCACAGACCTTGTTGATCGTAGTAGCATCGGAGCTAGACTTGAGGCCAGCGGCAAGAGCCACTTGACGGGCTGGCGACTGGCCAACACCTGCCTGGACCACATTGCCGAAGTAGATCTCCTCGACAAGAGAGGGATCAACTTTCCCTTTCTCCAAGGCACCCTTGAGAGCGATGGTACCGAGCTGAGGAGCGGTGAGCGACTTCAACGTGCCGTTGAAAGATGCTACGGGTGTGCGGGCTGCAGATACAATAACGACTTCCGGAATCTGGGACTATGGACAAGGTCAGTGATCGGTGACAAACACTAGGGAAGCGCAACAGACCATTGCTCGTGTCAACGAAGGAATAAACGGGCGAGAAGAGGTGCGAGAGGCAGTGGCTAAACGGGCAAGCAGCATGTTTTGGCTTTATATGGGTGATTTTCACTTTCGGATATTCGCGACCCAATCGATGTTGCGAGATCGTACGACAAACTAATTGGCTCGGAGGAACGAACGCGGGGGCTAAATGTAGATAAACTCGGAAATCGGCCCACAGATATTTCGCTCCTAGAGTCGGAGCAACGACAAAGGCGTTGTTGTCGGAGGTGTGCGAAGAAAGGGCTTAGGAGTATGGGCCCCATTTATAGGGTGTTGGTCGAGATGATCCGGCCACGGTGTCATATGTTTGTGATTCCTATTGGGTGGGGAGTCTTACCGGCCTTTGGCGGCGTCTCGACAAGTTTTACCCATACCCCACAACCGACCTTCTCGAAAGCCGGTGCTTCAGTGGTGCTTATCTATCGTCATTCTCACAGCAAAAGGACCCACGGCGCATTCGCACCCCGCTTTCAGTGAGTTTTCAGCGAAAACTGAATTGACACTGAACCCCTCCACATCCAGTCTCGTTGAAATGGTTCATGAATACACTTCATTGCAATGTCCATTAATAAAACCTATCGTCCTTAAACGTTGGAACCTTAAGCGATTAGATAGGCTCGAAAATTGTTGTTGTACAATTGGCAATTTATAGATTAACAACGCTACAGACCACCATGAACCACAACTCCAACCAGCGGATCCACTTGGCTTGCTCGTCCCAACCATCCTCCTTCACTTCATGCAGTAATTCTCCGACGGCAGTCGCTGTTTCGCAAGGGTGGAAATACCAACATGGAGTGCCAAGAGTAGGATGGTCGCCGTGGGAGAGCAAGGGAAACGTCGATGTGGGAAGAGAAATTGCATATGAAGAAACTTCGACACCGTCGCCCACACGGCTCTTGAAAAGCGAAGTCTTGACGGTGTCCGAGAGTGGAAGTGGAGCGCCGCCTACATTGATGAGAGCAGTTTCGGGAGGGATATGAGGGGATAGGCTCACTGGAGTCATAAACCATGAAATAGAACGCCGGAACTCTGAACGTAGAGGAGAATACCACATGTTGTTGACAGAGTAAAGCCACATTAGGTTCGGGATTAGTGGAAGCTACACTCGGATCAAGTTCCTCGAATGTCGCATCGTTGGAAATATCATCAAGATGGTCGGCGGGGTCATCAAGCCGACGAAAAATGTTGACGGTACGAGACATGTAACCGAAGTTGGGATAGCTCTGAGGTGTTGTTCAGGGAGAACCCAACAAGCCCATTTCCGATTTGCATACGGGATGTTCGTTCCAGGACCATCCTTTCAGAGGAGATGTTGCAACAGAATCTTCCGTCGGTTCAGCGTACTTGTCAATGAGTGCTTTGCAAGCTGCATCGAACTGGAGTCGGGTCAGCATCCTTGTGACATCATTCAGCGACAGGGCGTAACATTGTGGGAAATAACTGTACAGCTCCAGAATTAAGGTTTGCGCCACCAACCACGGCTGGGATGGGATAGACAACAAGACCAAAGGCCTGCAGCCTCTGCAATCTCAAAACTAAGCCCGTCCGAGTGCCGGCTCATCGTCTGCTCGACTCCATCGCGGACGCTCTCAACACGGAATCATGGCTGTAGGAAAGGTGCGCAGCAACACTGCCGCCAGCAGCCGCCGAATAACTGACCCTTCCACTACCACAGAACAAACGTCTCTCGAAGGGTAAGAAGGGTATCAAGAAAAAGGTCGTCGACCCCTTCACTCGCAAAGGTGGATAAATTCAAGACCAAAACGTTGATATATGCGCTTATAATGCTGGCAGACTGGTACGACATCAAGGCGCCTTCAATCTTCGAGGTCCGGAATGTTGGCAAGACTCTTGTCAACCGATCCGTTGGTTTGAGTACGTCGCTGAAACATTTGGGCTCAAGGGCGTCTGATTTATTGGACATTTGCAGAGAATGCCAATGACTCTCTCCGAGGCCGTATTGTTGAGGTTTCGCTGGGAGATCTTAACAAGGATGAGGAGCAATCCTTCCGCAAAATCAAGCTGCGCATCGATGAAATTCAGGGCAAGAACTGCCTTACCAACTTCCATGGCATGGACTTCACCTCCGACAAGCTCCGTTCCCTTGTTCGCAAGTGGCAAACACTCATTGAAGCCCACGTTGATGTCAAAACCACCGATGGCTACCTCCTCCGTCTTTTCGCTATCGGCTTCACAAAACGCCGCCCCTCGCAAGTGAGGAAGACCACATACGCGCAGTCGAGTCAGGTGCGGGAGATCAGGAAGAAGATGTTTGAGATTATCACCCGTGAGGCGACGAGTTGCGACTTGAAGGAGTTGGTGCAGAAGTTCGTGCCCGAGGCTATTGGTCGGGAGATCGAGAAGGCGTCGAGGAGTATCTACCCCTTGCAAAACGTCTATATCCGCAAAGCTAAGATCTTGAAGTCACCCAAGTTCGATGTTTCGAAACTGCTTGAACTTCACGGTGAATCGACTGACGTACGTCTTGATCCCTCATACTCTGGTTATACACTAACATGGAGAGCAGGAGACCGGCACGCGGGTTGTGAAGGACTTCAAGGAGCCCGCACCTCTCGAGTCTGTCTAAGCATCCTCTGTAGTTGACCCGCTTCCTGTAATGCCTACCTATGATTTTCTCATATGCGACAAGCGTGCCACTATTCAATATATGCGCCATGCTTCATTAGGGCTCTCCATGTATACGCCGTTGTCGTTGACGATATACGACTCCGAATAGCATCTGTCGCAACTCATAATAACTTATGTCCGATTGCCTTAATTCGGTAATCTGATGTGCGCAAATTTACCCGATGAACAAAACACACGATCTGATCTAGACCAACTCTCGAGTATAACGGTCTATATGGCTGACATCGACTTCCTCCGGGGAAAGCTGAAAGCGCATGCAGACTTTCCCAAGCAGGTGAGAAGGCCTCAACACAAGGCTAGAAGACAGCACCAGTGACCATTCACCAGGGCATTGTATTCCTAGATATCTTCCCAATCCTGCGCGACCCCCTCGCGTTCGAGACTCTCACCACCCATTTCATCCACCACATCACATCCCATACCCTCGGCCTCTCAGACCACAACAAGATAGATGTCGTCGTGGGTCTTGACGCCCGTGGATTCCTTTTGGGACCCGTCATTGCTCTGAGATTGGGTGCCGCATTCGTCCCTGTCCGAAAAAAGGGAAAGCTACCCGGAGAGTGCGTCAGCGCTGAATATATCAAGGAATACGGCACGGTGTGTGAAGACGTTTTGGTTATGGATTCGCAGCTGACCGCCCACTATGAGCAGGATACCTTTGAAATGCAAGCCGACGCTATCAAGCCCGGACAGAACGTGATCGTTATTGACGACCTGATCGCAACAGGTATTTGCAATGCCAGTGAAGATCTAGGCTATGGCTGACCCTTCCCTGAAGGTGGTTCTGCCAAAGCTGCAGGCGAGCTTGTCCAGAAGCAAGGAGGAAAGACCCTGGAGTACCTCTTCATCATAGAGCTTCTATTCCTTAAAGCCTCCACCAAGCTCGATGCTCCCGTCTACTCCATCATTCAAACTGATGACTAGAGGCTCATCGCCAGAAGCAATGGACCTACGTGGGAGTTGGTATATTAATACGTTTATCATAGATATTCTGCTGGGATAGATTTTTTGCTTAGACCAACAGTCGGGTATTTAGCAATGGATGGCCGTTAATATACAATATCCGCGGGTTGTTGGTATCCTGACTGGTCTCTTCCCCCGTCTTCCCACTTCTGTTCCTATCCTCCTGGTCTTTCTCAGGTTCTCGTTTCTGATCTTTTTTGGGTGCTCCCTTACTAGCTGAATCGGCAGTGGCAAGAGGATCCCGGTGAATGGCGACCATGACTTGACCTGTTCCAACCTTTTCAATCGTCTCCATGAGCTCCGTTAGAACCCTCCCGGTGGTTTTGGGCAACAAGAGGAGACCAACGTCGGAAAGGTCTCCAGCTGCAATCACCTCGTCAGTGCCAGCGGTGGGGTTGATAGGGAGATCCTCGTTGCTGATAACAATGACCCCAGCAGCACCGGCATTTCGAGCTTCTAGGAGTTTGTCAAGGAACGTACAATCCCCGCGCTCCACGACGAGGATGCTGTCAGGATATGAGTGTTTGTAAGGTGAGCACCCCTTCTGGTTGCTAAGCTCCCGGAAAAGTGGAAGACCTTCCCCTTGCGTCATGCGGGGTGATTTATCGGGTGGTTCAGCGACGCGGGCAGAAAGGTCGGCACCAAAAGAGGCGGTATATGCTGTCGCACGAAAACCTATGTCTATGCCATCCATGTTACCCAGTTGAAACCCGAACGTAGGATCAACTATGTCGAAGAATACACGGAGCTGGACGTCAGGGTCTCTGGTTCCTCTTGGAGTGGCAAGGCTCGGGTCCTCGGCTGGCGTAACGAAAATTGAGGAATCGTTGATGTAGACTATGTGTCCCGGCCTAACATGATAGTGGCCCACTGCATTTTTGGTCAACCTACAGTTGGTGGAGCCAAAAGATAACGGGGACGTACACTTTCGCACATCATAACCTTGGTCGTCCAGTCGTCGAACGATTTGGGTTCTGATACCGGTGATATTGTGGATGACAAATCCATCTGCTACAGGTTCTAACTTCAAGCGACTTGGACTCAAGTCCTCCGGTACATTTCGCCCGTCAGCGGAAAGGATAAAGTCGTATGACTGCAATTCTTGTCAGCATCAATATCAGCCGATTCTAGCCACAAACTCACGAAGTTCTCTACCATTGGTTTTTCACACCATCCATTAGCTGACCAAGCATCTATCTCAGCTGAATTGGCATGCACTCCCACCAACTTCCGTGCATAGTCATAATCATTTCTCGACCGAATACCGCGAACGAGGCCAGTTTCCTTTGAACTGTTGTCATAAACCTCGATGAAGGGTTTATATACCGGACATTGGTGATTATCCACGGGTCGCATTTTCCTTCGCGACATCGGCAAGGGTCGTAGATGTTCCCGGTCGAGAGTTAGGATGTGACCTTCAGTCGTGAAAACATAATTAGAGTCGTCGCGGTGTACGAAATTGTCTTCGTCGAAGAGCAAATAAAGATACTGCAGTCGGGCATTAGGAACCTTGTAATAGTATTTGTTGTCGAAATCCGAACCTTTAACGTTTCTGAAAGTGCGAAAGATTCCATACGGTCATCGCGTTTATTCGTGCGGAGATCTTGGATTCCGGTTAGCCCACAGTCGACTTTGGCTCTTGCGATGATATCCTCAAGCACGCGTTCTCCGACATCCAGGTAGAAGGGATCACGAGTTGCCTGCCAAATGCAATAACCTTAAGAAGCTGGACAAAGAGATACCGCATGTAAACACACTCGATATAAATACCATGTGGACTCGATAAACTCTGCGACACTGTGTCAGGTTATGAGATATGCCGAGTCGCACAAGTCTCACCTGGACGGAGCGGGTATTGATGTGAAGTAGCGCGTCGAAAATTCGTATCGTACACTTCAGGAAGTCCGGAGTGTTCCCGCCATAAATTATAATCTGCCAAGCCTAGTCAGGAAGAGGAGATCCTAAGCAAAATGGAAACCCACATAACATGTGCAGTTTGATGGCACTTTGTACGTCGCCAGCCAAAACTTGTAGTCCTGGCCAAAAGGCGGATAACGAATCAACGGTGAAATAAGCTGTGTCTCCAGTGTTCATGTTCACAGGTCGGTACTAAGGTTTGCAGATCGGGGTGAGTAATTCAAGTCGTACTTATGGGCAAACGGCGTACCCAATATCCGTCTGCTGCTCTTGAATATCGCATAATAGCTGCATATGCATCGTCCCAGACGTCTAGGAACTCGATTTCCCCTATGAATTTTAGTCAACTTGACGGCGAAACCGTGTGGATCCCACATACCACTCATAATGTACCATTTGAGAGCATATTCAAAGAACGAGTCAATACCCGCACCAGTGCTTGTCACTTCGGGCGCAATCCATTCCTAGACAGTCATTGTAAAAACCGTGAATCATGTCGCCCTATGAAGCGCCAACACACCCCATTCCAGTTATTGATAGTATTGCCAAGAAGACCGATATCTGATTTACGATTCCACAGCGCGAAAAAAGCCTAGAACCATTGAGTCAATTCAAAGCTAAGGATGCTACTGTCCTCACCTTGTAAGCAGCTTTTTCAAATCGGTCATCTCCCGTCAACCGACTCAACGTTGCGAATTCCAGTATGAGACTTCCCGCTCCTGCAGTGCCTATTATAGACATTCTTAGACCTTGTAGGAACAACAGCGGAAAGGAGCTACCAACATGTCTCAACGGTTTCTCCCCTCATCACGCCCTTACGGAGATTGATCTTTCACATAAATTGAGCTCGATTGAAGGGTGGGAAGAAGAACAGACAGTACCCTAGCATACGGAAGTCCTGTCCGAGTAGAGAAAGCTGGCAGTAAACGTCTTCCAAGGTCATGAGCAAGTTCCAACAGTTCACCACGATACCAGGGGAGATAGAAGGGCTGTCCTGGACGACTAGCAAATATGTGTCCGGATAGGAGACCCCCCAGAACTCGGATGGTTGTTTCGAAGACTTGAGGCTTCGTGTTCACGTCGAATTGGACCCATTGGATGACGTTCTTCACAGCCTTTTCAAAGCCCTCCTGGTCATCCAAAACAACAAGAGTGTCGAGAACGTCAATGAGTGTTAGCGAGAAGTTTCCTGCGACATCATTTGCCGCAATGTTTGCCCTACAACAAGTGAGTGGGTGAAACACTTGGTAACTCGAAGCGGAAAAACACACGGATTCTCCCAATCTGGTCCTTGGCCAGAACATGATAACGGCGTCAGCTACAAATCATTCCTTCAGTCGGGCGTGGTGTTGGGGATTCTGATTCACATACCTCATCCAACGGGAAGGCTGCAAGGAGTCAGATAAATATGCTCACATGATGGGACGATGCCATACCAAAGGTCATGTAATTATCATAGCCGTGATAGAATAATTCCCTCGTCCTCTCCCTATGTTTTGAGCTTGAGCGGAGCTCTGTTGTTGATACCAAGTGATGCGACGCACCGAGCTGCAAGTTTCCGCTGAGTGGTCCACCCAGATCCATTGAGAGGGGAGGCGGAGGTGTTTGCCAGCCAACGAGGTATCTGGAACGAAGCCAAAATGATGATGAAGAGACATTCTGGCAAGAATTGTCTCCAGTGCATAGGAGAGGTAGCCGACCTGGAAAGAGCACCGTTGAGCCGTTGAGTGTCGTGGCAGCCCAATCAGTGACGTGTGACTTCTGGCCACAGATCTAGATTGGCAGCATATCACCATCAACCTGTTCCTGACAAATCGAAGTCATGGCCACCATCCTCGATGCCCCCAGTGCCCTTGGCACGTACATGCTCAAGGGATGGGTGGGTATTTCATCTGTCTTGTTTTCGAGATACTTAATATCCCACAGGTCTTAACAGATCGCTCTTGTCCAAAAACTGGTTGTAGAATCCCCCTTTTGCGCTCCCCGGCGGGTCAGAACCCAGTCGTACAATTTTGTGTTAACTGCGATGGAAGTCCAGACGGCACGTAACATAAGCACGCTTGATTGTATTCACTTACTCAAAGGACCGCAGCACGTCAATCACCTATCGTCCCTCTTCCTGAAGAACCTCACCCCGCCACTTCGACCTCCACTTCCTCTGCCTCGCGGATAACAAGAACATCAACACCAGCGACGGAGGTCTCCGATGCTTCAGGCGATATACCGCCCTTTGTCGAGACAGAAGAAACTCGCCGTCGCCGGGAACAAACCGATCGTGCCTCTGCAGAGATTGGTCGACGCTTGCTGCAGGGTTGGACTATGCTAGGAGATGAGTGCCCAAGGGAGTCGTGTTACTATGTCCCACTTGTTCGCCCACCAAAAGCGGGCGGAGAACAGGATCCAAGAAAGGTCACTTGATTCGTCGTCTATTATATGCCCGCCTGACTGAAATATAGGAATGTGTCCTCTGCGGCAGTATCTATACTACCGAAAGGGATTATTTTGGGCGTGAACGGCTAGTTTTAATGAACGGTGGAACTTCACCACAGACTGCTGCGCAAACCGCCAACCAACTCAATCCTGCCCAAAGTTCTGCCGTTTCCTCGCAACAAAATCACCCTTCCCTACAGGTTCGTCCCCCACGCAACCCTACTTCTGTGTGTTTACAATCTCTCAGGTTGCTCAATCAAATCCACTGCAGCCAACATCTGTTATCCCGAGTTCTGTCACACAAGTGAGGCATACATTTGATCGTTACTTATCCTGTTCTTACACCTGGTCAAGAACCCTGTCGCAACTAGCAAAGCTCCAGCGGCTGTGAGCCTCAACACTTTCGCAGTGCTCGAATTATGCCTAATGATGCATCTAGGTTCCGCCAATTATGGGCACGCTTGAGTCTTCTGCAGAAGCTCTTCAACTTTCGCTGCAAGCTCTCACGTCCCGACTGACGTCACTTGCTTCCAACTCCGCTCTCGTAGATCCAACCAGTGTTGCCACAACCGCAGACGCAATATCCAAAGTCACCCAGGCTCTATCCCAAGTAAAGCAACTCCAATGGAGCGAGGCTCAGGCTCATGCGATGACATGAACGCGATCGCATTTTGTCAACTTCACCCACGTCTTTGCACGGCCTTCATGTACCTTTGGTATCGATACCTAAGACCAATCATATATGTAATAAGCTTAATTCCATTTGGTGCGACCATTGACTGGATTCTGAGCGATACCCTGATCGGCACGTTGTAGAAAGGCAGTGTTAAGGATATCAATCATACATGGAGCTTGGGCGGTGGCGCACTTGGACTGCATGTTCACCTCGTGGGACACACCGGTTCGCTTTTGCACCTCCATATAAAGCCAACTGTTCGCGTCCCTGCTAAAGACCTGCGACATGCCCAGCTTCAATATTTTCAAGTCCTTTGGGGGCTCTAAAGCTCAACCTCGTCCAGTACCTATTATCGCCAAAGATTATGCTTATCCAGCTCCCGGCATCTCACCTACTTCCCCAACCGCGACACACTCTCGCTCGGCTTCTATGCCTCCTGAAATCATAAAGTCCCAACCACTGACCGACCCCTCCCTCGGACGACGAGGAACCCTTAAAAAGAAACACAAGGCATGTAGCTGATAGCGTTGTACGAATGTTCATGCATGTTAATGGCTTCATTCCGATAGCATCATCATCGTCTTTCAGACGATACATCGCATATGCAATGGGCGGAGCCACAACACGCTCCACAGGATGATATACTACCAGGTCCTCCCCCCGCTCCTCATCACCAAACCGCAGGATATCAACTTGCTAACCCATCCGTCTATCCCGAGGAGTATCCCTATCCATACGAAGACCACCATCAACAGCGGTTCCAATATAGTACGAGTACCGGCGCAGTAGCCCCAATCCCAGGCGGTATGCCAGGGTATGAACACGCCCCTCCCCCTACGTTATATCCAGAGCAGCTTCCCCCTCGCGGCAGTATGCAGCCTGAACATCACGGTAGACACCATAGTCGGGGTCACCACCGCTCACCTCACCGTCATCGCCACCATCGTCGCCACCCATCCCCGCAGCACTACGATTACAACCCCACTTACGCCGCACCGCCAGCATATGGCGCCGGCCAAGGGCGCAGCTCTTGGGGGCCCAATCATAGTCGAAGTGGATCCAGGTCCAGGTCTTATACACCCATTCCGTCTGTATACCGAGAACCAGACAGTATGGATTTAGAAGGCTCATACGCTGATCCAATGATGCGGGATGGTCATGCTCATATGACTGGCGTCAGTGGAAGTAGGCGCTCGGGGCACGGACCTGATGGACCTGATAGACATAGGCATCCGCAGGCACACGCCAGAATTGGATGGCTTCCGGATGGAACAGAGCAACGACAGGTGGAAGAAGAACCGCTTGGTGCGAACGACCCCGTAGCTAGACTGGCCGAAAATGAGGAAGAACCGCAGATTATCCCTGGACCCATTAACAGCGATAATCCTTTGCAGACTAATGTCTACCACATCCATGAGCCTGGGTATGACCCGAATAGGAGGCATGGTCGAAGGAATCCTGCGCAGGAATATGCGCATGAGGTATGTCAATTTGGGGTGATGTGAAGTCCAAATCAAGAGTTTTGGTTTTACAGAACATACATCGTGATTCAAACCCGCCCCGCGGCAGTCGCGGGATGCGTGGCGACCCGAGAAAAAAGCTATACATGTACAATGATTACCACCACACAGAAACAATCGAGGTGAGCATCGGTTCACGAAGGTCAATCAGATACTTACCCCTGGATCCAGCCGAGAATGTACGAACGGCATCTGGGAGACGACGAAACAGATTCAGAGCCTGAGGAATATCGGTATATCGTTCCTTCAGGCGTTCATGTGATTTTCAGGGACCATGATGGCAATGAGATAACTAGGTAGGCCTCTTGGAAGAGCCCGGCGGCAGGTGAACTGACTATGAAGTCAGAATTGGCTATCCGGGCCCAGTACCTCGAAGTCACCATAAGGATATGACACCCTTCACGGTTCAGGACGAGCACGGGAATATCTTGTTCAGGTGAGCAGGAAGATACAGCAGGGGGTAGCCGACATCTCATTACCCTTTCAGACATGGGGGACCTGACGGGGGTCGATATCGGGATGACAGGTATCTTCGGTGGGTTTCTGTGCGACCGACATGAAGAACCACGGGCTAACTTGATATTCGTCTACCGTAGTCATGCCCACCCTCGTCCACCTCGTCCAACAAAAGTTATCATGATCGATGAGCGGGGCAATCAAATACCCTTGTGAGGAATTAGAATCTTGATCGTTTTTCAGAGGGCTAATCCTGCGGAGCAGAAAATCCAATGAAAGCCATTCCAGTCGGTCGCATCACTCTCAACGCTCGCACCATTCCCAACACTCGCATCACTCTCAACATTCCCATCCTTCCCAACATTCACATCATTCCCAACATTCGTACCCCTCCCAACGTTCGCACAGTTCTGGAAGGAGACGAGGTCACTACTGAATGCCAGGATATGAAGGTGAAGACACTTACCCGTATCGTAGCAGCGATAGCCTACTATTTGAATAATGAATATGTTATTCTATTTTCCCTTGCGGCCTCGTCTCCCGCTTGAACGTTGAGGCCCATCGGTCACGGAGGCGATTTCTTGTTTGCTGAGCCGGAGGACTCCTCCGCGGAATTCACCAACGCCCATCTTGAGACCTCTGGATCTTGACCGTGACACAGAACCACCAGAAGCCTCAAAGAGCCTCTTTAAAGCAGGGTGATAATTTCCCAGGTTCTTGGCCTAAAGCCATGTAAGTTTGTGAGTGGAGGTTAAGATGGGACAAGAGACAATGCACCTCCTCCAGTTGTTGTTTCTCTCTTTCCTTTTGCTTCTGTGCGAGGCCTTCTCTCACGCGTTTTGCAGCTTTATTCTTCTCAGCCTCCCTCACTGCTTTCTCCCCTTTTCCCAACTTTGCACCTCCTGCGAGCTCAATCACCCGACCAGCCAGCGCTTTGCGTCGATGAGCAGGCGTCATGTCGAGCTCTGGATTAAGGGAACCGGACAAAAGTTGTGTGTGCACAAGTTTATGAAGGAGCGCGTCGTTCTCTGCATTAGTCCTGTCGTCGGGATGAATACGACTTCGAAAGACAAAATGTTGATTATATGCATGCCTTTCATCCTCATCCTCTTCAGAGGTTTTTTTCTGCCTTGGTTGCGACGAAGTAGATCCATCGCCCCTCAGCTTTGATATCTTTGACGACTGAGAAGGGAGGTGTCCAGTTCTGTAAAGTCAGTGGCAGCACAAAGCACTCACCATGAAGGCTTTCATATGCGCTTTGTCTGCAGGCTCGCTTTTGAAGCCCTTTTCAGAGAAGACAACCACCTTGCCATCAACGACGTTCGAGCCACCCACTGTGAAGCCGTCATCTTGTTCGAAATCTAGCACGACGTAAGACAAGGAAAGCCAGAAAACATGGAGGGCGGGCCCAAGATACCTTCATCTTCGTCTGTCTCCAAGGCGCTTTCATCTTCCGAGGATTCAGAGTCCTTAGCTTGAATTCCACCCCATTCTTCCTCCGAACTCAACTCATCTTCGGATAACTTGGCGCGTTTAGACGATGAAGGACCAATTTTATCGAAGGCTTTTCGTTTCCCATGAGGTCCAATATTTGGCAGATCGAATGACTGTAGAAACTGTTTTCCGTGTGCTTCTAGTATATCCAAGAGCTCATCTTTGTTTGACATGACTGGTCTGAGAGGTAGAAGAGATGAAAGTTAGGAGCAGGAGGATTAAATCAAACTCTAATTCAAGGCTGAAATTACTTGATCAACGTGACGTAGTCACATCCCTACATCATAGCTTGCACCTTCCACCATGGCACGCCAACGGAAAGGCGAGCATCCCGCCTCGGATAATGTGCCTCTCGTGAAGCCCACCGATGCCTCGAGCAAGAAACATAAAAAGCCACTGATTGAAATCTCTGACGAAGAACAATGGAGGCTCATAAACGAATCCGGTGTCCTCAAGATTCCTCGACCTGACCAGCCTGACCAGAAATTACCAATCCCCCCTGCCGGCGATGACAATACAGACAGCCCAACATTCGGAGAGGAAGTATTCAACACGATACTCTACGTTGTTCCTTTCTCGTTTCTGCTCTTAATGATGGAGATGTACGTCGTCTCTGGACTTTGGAATAGCTTCGCATGCTTACAAGAGATGTCTACAGCTTGATACATTACCAGTACAATAGGAGACCTACATTCGACGTACTTCTGGATAGAATGGTATCTGGAGTGCCTAGTAAGCCCTTACATGTCCCTCTCGACTGGACTCCCCGTTAACTCGAGAGTTCAGTTATGGCAATCTTTATCTTCTACAGTTCGTCCGACTGGCTAATTCTGCCCTCCCCCATAGCTGACTATTTTACAGCTCTGCGATATAAGTCCTACAGAGTTCTACAAATACTCCTATTTGCCATTAACATTCTCTCGGGCTGTCGGCTAATATACCAGCTTAACAACGCAAACTGGTTGACCAACATGAAGCAGGTGATGGGTGACCTTTGGGTGTTTCCATGTACCCTATACTGATCCCACTAGCAGTGCCCTCCATTGGCTACAATTTGGATCTATACAGTCGTCATGGCTGACCTCGGTCCAGCGGTCCTTGCGTTACTTACAGTTGGCAGTTTCGTCTGGTGGAAAGAACTCAAGATCATCCTTTGATATTTTACTAGCCTTATGGACTCTTCTAGACAGTACCTTCGCAAGAGATTATAATACACGTAGACAGGTCCTATCGAAATGTAACCTTGGAAACAAGGTCCCACGTTGGGTCGTCTGGCATAGTTAAACTGTCAGAATAGTAGTTGAAATGCGGATGCGGCGACTATCCAGCAGATATAATTGCCAAAGGGCGACCCAGAATATAGCGGAGTTCAATCTCTGCCCGATAATACGCCAATTCCTGGGTGTGGGCTTGATCCAGGTTGGCACCTTGTACGAGCAGATTGCAAAAACAAGTGGAGAAGAAAGTGTCAAGGGAATTCACTCTTGATTGTCAAGTTGGCTCGATAGTAGCTCGACCTTTGCCTAGCAGAAAGTTAGTGGGGGCCAGACGAATAAGTAACAAAGAAAGACGTACCCTGAACGTGATCGACCGACCCTCTATCACAGCAGATAATACCCGGAGTTGCCACTTCAGTCGCTTATTCGTCAGACGCCGAATCTCACTTTTGTGTTTATCTAGGCGTTCTTGGAAAGCATTGTATACTCGTAGGTCACGAGCGAAATAATATGACTATAAGAACATCTTTAGCACATGAAGCTTGTAGAGATTTTGAAATGAATCAAACCGGAATGCTTTCCCCGTCAAAGTACGTCAGGGCGATTGACCAAGCACTCATCATCAACAAGTCTCTTTATGTCCTTGTTAGCATCCACATCAAAGACAGTGGTTTTGAACGTACGCAGTGGCATTTGCGATGCTAGTGGTGATGGTCGGCAAGCCAAGTCAACAGCAGTTTGAGCGTCCGACTGATGGACGTACTAGTCCTCCAAGGAAGCAATAAGCTCTGCCTTTCCAAGTCGTCTCGTGGCGAAAGACCGTACAGCCGAGCCGGCTAGAGTGACCGGTTGTCCTTCTGCCCCAGCATTCAAGGCCAGTGAGATCGTGTTAACTTGGGCCCAAACCCACTTGTCTCCTTCGCTCATGATTAAAGTTTGCATGAAGGATGATATTAAGTCACTTTGGTGCTTGGCGAGACCTTCATCTATTGCGAGCTTAAGGTTGGTTCCTGCAGTAAGGGGTTTCAATTATACTTGATCTACGTTGAGAATTTAGGGCACTCACGAAGGGCTTTCAGTAGCGTGATCGTCGAAGCTTTCGTCATATCTTCATCCTCTAGGTGATTAATCCACCGCGAGAAAGCCCCTAGCAGGACAACAGCGACATCCTTGTGCCCGAGTCGTATGGCATGAATGAGGGGCGTGGCGTTGCCGGAATTTCGAAGTAACAGCTTTAAAATGACATTGCCGGTTGGTCAGCAAAAGGCAGGCAGGCGAAGTGTTGATCCACTCACATGGAATGCGCTGTCGCGAAGGTGCATGAGGAAGGTAATATCATGCTGTTCGACTGCCCGCAAGACTTCGAAAGGCTGTTCTCCCAGGTATCAGGACCCTCCTAAAACTGTATGTACCCCTGGAGCCCACCTCGGGTTGCCTATAGGTCGGATCACTCGGGCTGGAAGATAACTTCGGTGACGAAGGTTTTAGGAGATTGCTGAAAGCCGACTTGACGGATACGGCGGAGACGATGGAACTGAGGCTTAATCTGCGGTCATGGCCAGGTGTTTCAGGAGTTTGGGGCTCAGCAAGATCTTCCTGACTTGATGAGGACGAAGAAGAGGGCGTGGGATTGCGGCGGAGGCTTTTCAGATATGCCTTGGGGGCTAAGTCAACAGCTTCACGCTGTAGGATACCTCGGGATATTTCTACATGCGAGTAGGTTGGAATGACTGGGAGTACGTACTCAACGTTGGCAACCGTTCTGGTAGACATAGATCTGAAGGCAACCTGCTTCGTGCTGCCGGTGATGGTGCCGGAGGGGTCTCCTCCGAGTCCAAGGCGTGGCCAAGGGCAAGGACGAGTGCAGCATTGTTCATGGTTATCGAAGGCGGAGAAGGTAAGTTTAAAGGTACCTGGGCGCGCTGGATTTAAGTGACAGGGAGTGCGTTTAAGTGGTCAAAAGATTGGACTAGCAACCATGGCTGTGGTTGTAGAGTCAATCACTTATGTCAATCCCAGGCTCAAGTGGAACAGCCGCGGACAGGCGGCCCGGACCATATACCAACTTGGCCCAACTCCATACGGTTATGTATTCACCAAACCGTTCCACCGCCAACACATCTTGCGACACAATACGTGAGTTCGGCACGACAATCAACTACGACTGCGCCATTAACGTTGCCCATCAGGCCGATACCCTATGTGAAGTGCGCGTGAGCCAGTAAAATCCAAAATCTATCCAGAGCATCATCAAACCTTCTCCCTCAAATGACTGGCGATCGGGACGCACAGGCCATATGTGGCACCTCGCTGCACAAACGCCAAAGACCAGACGACACAACGGAAACTCTCGATGCTGAACCTCCAGCTAAGATTTCGAAGACGAGTCCTGGCCCTGTGCACCATCGTAAAGACGAAAGTATGAACTTGAAGAACTGTGATACTGCCTCCGCAGAGCTTGAGAGCAATGTAGTTGAAAGCGCGAGACATAGGAACGGCATGTCCATTTTTCACTCTCGAAGGAGCATGCACTGATTCGCTTGGAACCCAGTTATTACAATTTGTTCTTCCCAGTGTAAGGATCTTCTAGGCGCCATCACTCGTGGCTGACATGAAGCACAGCTGCAAGTCGGATAATCAAGGGTATTTTATCTTGGTCTTCTGGAGATCAAAGCTCGTATGGTCTGGTCTCTGTTATAGTGGCTGAGTAAGTGGCTTGATATCCTCATGCAACGTTGTGCTGAAGCACGAGCAGTGATGAAACCATCATGGAATCCAGCCATGGCGTAGAAAGTGCTCCGCCCATCTCACAGATCCGCTTGACTACCAGGGAAGGGGAAGTAATCAAGACACTCAGTCTTGAGCTGACCCATAGTGCTAGCAAGAGTGTAGTGCTTGCCTCTCCTCAGGTATTCACATCGTTTCCAAACACCGGCTAAATTCTGATTGTCCGCAGGCATTTCTAGAGATATTGTCGCGCGGTTTGTTAAGCATGAACCAAATATCCACACTTGTATTGTGCGATGCTACCATTCTCGGGGATAAAGACCGCAATCCTGTACTCACGAAGATTATGGATCACGATTCCTCTTCTCCCACATCTTCCCGCCGACCTCGTATCGTATTACTTGTTCCAGCTCTCCAATGTGACATTCCTAACGACTCCAGTGTGAATCAGCTGAAGCTCGCTTTGGACGCCTTGGTGTTTGGAATCGCTGATCCTGGAGACGAGGCAATGTCACTCAGAGGGGAGCCGACAGAGCTCGTGATACCTTACGATGGGCAAGAAAACACACAAGAAACTCTCCTCTGTCAGAAACTACGGGAGTGTAACCTGGAAGCTGCATACTTTGGTCGCTACTATCGTAGTGCAAGTTTGGCTTTACGCGACCTGGGCCCGTGCGCCGCTGATCTCGTCTGGAGAGAAGCGTTCGAGTTCGCAGACGTAGACGAGGAGGCCTTCTGCACCGATGAGCCGGAACAATCTCCTGAAGCGCGGGCCCGCGACATAGTCAAACATTGGCCATTTAAGCTGCCAAACCTCGACGTCACCTCACGAAATCTGAATGTCAGCCACAAGTTCATCCGTCTTGTGCAGTTGCTAGAGGCCTGCCAAACCCTCGGAGATTCTTTTCGCGGCATCATATTCGGTGCGTTCCGCTTTGGGGACATCATTCGAACGTTGACTCATGTGACTTCATAGTGCAGAAACGGATCATCGCTCAGTTATTAGTTGCCTTGTTTCATAGCTTGACGCCGCGGCTGCAATTCCTTCGTCCGGTAGCAATGATAAATCATCACCTCTCATCAGATCACAACGCTGTGGCATGTCATTAATGTTCTCATCACTCCATAAAGCTGATGTTTTTGCTTAGGAAACCTTATTGCGTCAGTTTTCCTCTGGACAATATAACCTACTCGTTGCAACAAAGTCATATGAAGACGTTGGCCTCCCCAGAGCTTCTATTGTCATATTGTAAATATTATATGTTCCTTCTTGTGGGCCATAATTCAGCCTAACTGTGCTTCGTAGATTCGATGTCTTTGAAAGTCAAGTCTCCCGTGTCTATTCTCGTAACTGCACCAAAGGCAAAGAAAGTCACTTAGTTTATATGATAGAGCAGAAAAATGACGCCCAACGCCATGCTCTGTCCCGGACTGCGCTTGACACGGAAATGCTCCGGTGGGCTGATGCAATGAAACATGACTCTTGTGGTTTAATCCCTCCGCGGCGTTTATGGGAAACCAGCGACCCATATACTTCGGATAGCGAAGACGACGAGGATGCGGAGTATATTCAGCAACCTATAACTGGAAGCCGCTTACGAAAACACCAAGCGACGGCAGTTTTTTATCGTTATGTAGCACGAATAGCTGCTCAGGGAAACAACCCCAAAAATCAACACCTGTTTGAATATGGTCTTTCGGAAAGCCATTTTCATAGCCAATGGCGCTGTACTATCAGATTGCCTGGCACACCCATTGACGGATGTTCTAGTGTGGCGGCTCCTTCAAAATATCTGGCTCGACGAGAAGCATGTTACTCCGCTTGCAAACAGCTGCAACATTTATCACAGCTCGGTTTGGCTATCTTTAACTTCAGGCGAACCGGCAATGACAAGCCTCAGGACGGCAACGAGGACCCTCAGCTCGATCCAAGCCACGAACAACCTTGTGTCCCGTTGTCTCCGGATTTCTGGAAAAATTCCATCTCTAAACCACCTTTCCCCCGATTTTTGTATCCTTGGGTTGTTTCGACGAGCTTCCTAGGGTCTGGTCTTGAAGAACGCGCGCCAATGTGCTTCCTAACCCGAGCTCCATTGCCTGACCTTCCAGATTTGCGCCTCTCCTACTCCGGCACTCCTGTTGCGTTACAATTTTGCAGAGCGTCTCCTCTGGCGCTCGATTCGGATCGGTTGGAACTCGTTCACAAGTTTACAATCAGATTCTGTCGCATTCTGATGAACAAGCCATTCGAATCGCCGACGTGGCAAGAGATGGGATATTTCTTCGTGCCTGTCAAGAGGCATTGGAGACCGCCTATGGAGACCGACCCAACGTCATTGCCTCCAAGTATTTTTGATCACCTTGATTGGAACTTAACTTCCATCGTGTCGGAAACCTGGGCGACTCCTTTGGCAGATCCAATCAACCTCGAGGGAGATCTGGAGGACGCGATAATCCAGGATCGCGCGGTAGAATTTACCCATCGGTGCGAGATAGTGCGCGTTAGGATGGACATGACTCCGCTGAGCGAGGTTGGTGACAAATCACTGGGATATTCACTTCTGAAACATGCTGCGTTCACAACGGATGAGCGGTTCTCGCAAGGAGGAAAAACACTGCTGGAACAATGTCACAGTCGCAGAAAGAATTTTGAAGGTCTTCATGATCCGACTCAGCCGATCCTGGAGGTGATTCGTATGCCCGCCGCGATCAACTGCCTCAATCCACGAATACCTTCGCATGCCGAGGAGCCTGAAAAGGCAACGCAATGTGAGTTCCAGGCCCTCCTGTAATATTTTTTACGGGCGATAAGCTGACCTGTCTGGACAGTTTTGATCCCCGAATATAGCCGCAAATTGACCGTTCCAGCAAGGTTTGTGTACCGCAAACCTACTGCGCGTGTTCTCATCTTTTTTACACTATAGTACTCTCCGCATGGGCTACATGCTACCCTCCATCATGCGGAGGATTGACGAGTTCCTTCTGGTCAAACAATTAAATGCGAAGATCCTAGATCACTGTGTGCGAGACGATCTACTTATGATGGCGACTGCCTCGCCTCTGGCGGGAAACGAGTATGACTACGAACGGCTGGAACTTCTTGGTAGGCTAGAGAATCCTAAGCTCAGATTAAATCTTACCGTCATTTTAGGAGATGCTTTCCTCAAATATCTTTCAAGTATCTATGTATTCGTTCAGAATCCGAATGGCACCGAGGGCGAACTGCATACAGCGAGACAAAGGTACATCAGCAACCAGCAGCTATGTTATGCTGCGAGCCGGCTCGGACTTCCTGGGTACATCCAGTTGAAACCGTTCAATATTAAGTCATGGATCCCTCCTGGAATGAAATTGGCTGATGTTCACAAGAAGGAGTCTACTGCGGCTGCGGCAGGCGGGCCAGAAGACACCAACGCAACTCCACGAAACACGACGCCCAGTAGACTAAATGATAGTTCAGCGGCCGATTCCAACACCGGAAAGGGTTCAAAGGGCCGAAAGAAGCGTCCTAAGAAGACAACACCTTTGTCGCCAATCGCAAGCAAGGTAGATCTCAGGATGTGTTTCCCAAATGAATCTTCTAATCAAAGTTTCCAGACTGTCGCCGACGTCGCAGAAGCCATAATTGGCGCAGCATACATCTCAGACGGACGCGAGGCAGCACTTAAGGCCACCAAGGCGCTAATGATACCCTTCGTCGAAATAGAAGAGTGGTCTGATTTTGGCCGCAAAGCTCGCATACTTCAACCCAACGCAAATGGCAGCCCTGAGCCTTTCGTGATACATTCCATCGAAGATATCATTGGTCACAGGTTCCGGAAGCCTCACCTCCTTGCTCTGGCACTGGTACAATATCGTGTTTTCATTGACTGAGACGACGTTGAATTATGAAACAGACACATACAACCCTCAACAGCATGGAGATGAAGAACCATCAGCGCCTCGAATTCATCGGGGATGCAGTTTTGGACTTTTGTAAGTGTCAATATACCTTCATTCACAGCTCCAACGAGGAACTCATGTCCTGTAGTGGTTGTCCGCTATCTCTATGATAAGAACCAGCATGGATCACCAGGTGATTTGAGTTTACTGAAGGTGTGTCGGGCCTTATCCGATCAAATGAAATTTCGGTGTTCATTTACAACTGTGATCGAAGAGCATAATGGTATCAAACTCTACCCTCGCAGCAATATGCGTTTGGTCCGGGCTGTACAAGTTTATCCACACCACTCAACAGCTGGCACAGACCATTCAAATTTACGAAAAAACGCTGGCCTCTCAACGAAGTGCGGAGCCCTCTCAAGCTGAAAAAGAAGGTGGACCAATCAGGCAATATTGGAGGGATCTTGACGCACCGAAGGTGTGTGGTATTCATGATGCATCAAGACCTTGCTAACCCCACGCTGTATCATCGGCCCCGACAGGCGCTCTCGGACGTTGTCGAGTCCACAATCGGTGCTATGTTCATCTCGGACAATTTCTCTCAAGCCGGCGTCGAAGCCATCTTTGACAATTTGCTCCAGCCCTTTTACGAGAAGTATGTTTCCCCATGAGCTTCGCATCCATATTCTGGAAGCATGGAGTCATGCCACCAGCAGGTGCGGGATAATGAGGTGATAGCACCCGTGGTTTGAGTGTATGCAGCATGCGCTGTTAGACATGGCGTTGAAGATTCCTGCCCATCCTGTATCTCGTTAGAATTGCCGTTTCCGAATATATCGGTCTACGCTGTCTCGAGGGATATCTATCAACTTGTTCCGACCAGAGGCAATATTCCAGAGACTAGAAGATTCAGATTATATGTTCGTTATTGTGAGGAAACGGCATCCGGGCAATCTATGAATTTGGAGCCCTCAACAGGTGATTCACGCCTTCTCGCCCAAGTAGCTTTAAGCGGCTCCAGCTGACTTCCTCCTACATAGGGCATAGCGGGTCAATAGCAGATCAGAGGATGCAAATGACATTACTCACAGCTGCCACCAAGATGCAGCGAAGGGGATGCTAAAGCCAGTTATGAGGAATGTAGCAACCTTCAAAGCGAAAATTCCCTTGTTCTCTTTCGTAGGGAAGGCAAAGGGCAAGTGCTGAAGAAACCGCGTTTAAGTGGATGAGACCGGGGCACGAAAAAAAGGCATACGTGGTAATGACCATGAGCATCACGAACAGGAGCAGTAGTATGGAGGGAACGTGCACGAGTAACAGCCTGGCGGGCTGAGGTACGGACAAGGAGCGATAGCGACATGGCTGGAGGTGAACGTTGTTGGTGTGGCCTTGAGTCTAGATGTAACACAACTTCGGGAGCCACCGGAACATGCCGCGGTTGATTTGTGTCACGTGACAAGTTAAGATCTACATACTATAAGTCATTCGGATGGACACATAACACTGTGTGTGCACACTAACGAGTAACCCCGCTGCACAGGTAGAATGGCCGTCAATACACATTTGAAAAGCGCGGTTTGAAAAGTTCATAGTTCATATGGTAAACACATAGAAAGATTTTGATGCGTATCACCTTTTGCCCACAGTCCGACATACACATTACATCATAAGTGTACAAGCATCCGGGACTAGCTTGTATTAGTTTCCCTATTTCTTCAGTTTTCGCTATTGTAGTGCCCTCCCATTGGCAGCGCTTGTAGATGTGACTCTTACCACTCATATTGGAGACTATTAGCACCATGGTCATTATCATGGTCCACGGAGCCGAGCATGAACGGATGTTGCTTATCTTTTGCCTTCGCGTCTCAACGAAAGGCCTCGGTAATCACCAGAATAACACTTGAATTATTCGGAGGCCATTCGGAGCTGGTATAAGAGAAGAACGGCAATCGGGTTGGTTTTTCCTAGAGGGAGTGGTGGGGGAATCATCAGTTGTCCAGGCAAAATCGTTGGGTAGCAAGACGGAGGAAGAAGACGGTTTGGATGAGGTCATCAGCAGGGAGAGAATTCCGGCGCGTTTCTTCTGCTCTTCTGTCGAGAACAACACTCCTTGGCGTGTCTCCATAACTGCCCGGTGGTCATTTTCTGAAATTGCCCTCGCGAGACACATGACTCTATGTTAGGACCACGTGCGCAATACTTGTCTCTCAGGCCCGTCAGAGCTCAAGCGCTCATGAGGCATTTGGTGGCGTCGCGTTTGCCACAGATGGGAGCGTCTGTGCGCACATGCTTGGTCCGATGCTTCTTAAGCTCTCAGGCCCTTGGCTCCCCTTGCAACTTCTCTTCCTTGAGAATGTCCCTCATTGCTACTATCACAATCCCAGCACTCAACAGGCAAATTTCTGTCCCTACTGGACTCTTCATCAATAATGAGTTTGTTCCTTCGGTCGAATCAGAGCCGGAGAAGATAAAGTATGGTCTTATGTGCTAGATCTTAATTCACAACTATGTCTGATATCGGACCTAGAGCTATCAATCCTGCAACAGAAGAAGTCATCTGCTCTGTCGTCTCTGGTATTTGCAACATGCATCAAGCACAGCCATCTCATATCTAAGTCCATCTAGCATCCCCCAGGGATATCGACCGTGCTGTTGAAGCGGCTCGAAATGCCTTTAGAACCACTTGGGGGAAGAACGTCACTGGTTTCGAAAGAGCCCGGCTCATCAATAAACTTGCTGATCTGATTGAACGCGATGCGCAGGAGCTCGCTGAGTTAGAATCCCTCAACAATGGCAAACCTGTCAAGATTGCGAGGTATGTTATTTATGGCTGCTGACCGTTACCATCCCACCGAAATTTTCCAGGGACTTTGATATCGGCGATAGTGTCCAATGTCTCCGCTATTACGCTGGCTGGGCTGACAAGATTATCGGACAGGTATGTGGCCTCTGCAGTGATCAAGAGGGGAAGCGCACTCTTACGCATTGTCATCGTGTAATCCCGCTGGATCGGCATCCCTCACCAGACACTCGAAGTCGACAACAAAACTAAATTGGCCTTCACTCGCCACGACCCTATCGGTGTCTGTGGACAGATGTGGGTGAATCAGTTTCGTGAGGAGATGACTTGATTTGAGGCGTCCTCTTAGTATCCCATGGAATTATCCCATCAACATGTGGTCTGTCAACGGCTGTTCCTTCCAACCGATACTATTCCTCATAGGTTGATGTATTAGGGCCTGGAAAGTCGCACCCGCCCTCGCGGTGGGTTGTACAATTGTCATGAAACCATCGGAACTGACGCCCTTAACTGCGCTGGTATGGTAATCGTAACAAGTTGGAAAATACCTCCTGATTGCTGCACAGAAACTGTCTGAACTCGCGAGAGAGGCAGGGTAGGTGAAGAATACACGGTGGCACAGATGTCTAACGCATCCCGGATACGTAGGTTCCCGGCTGGTGTTATCAACACGGTTCCTTCCTATGGTCATATCGGGGGTGCCGCTCTGGCTGCACACCCTGACGTTGACAAAGTAGCCTTTACTGGATCTACCATCACTGGACGCAAGATCATGGAGGCAGCTGCCAAAAGCAACTTGAAAAAAGTAATCAAGTGTCCGTCTATGTTTTCCATGCAGTCGCTAAGCGAAGAGCACGTTACAGATATCGTTGGAACTCGGTGGTAAATCGCCTCACTTGATTTTTGAATCCGCAGATCTGGAACAAGGTACGAAAGTGATCAGTTGATCTTACAACAAACCCTCTTTTCCCTCCCGCTGCCACCTCTTCGGAGCGGCATAAAATGTGGACTTGTCGCACTCTCGAAAGCGAGGACCGCGTTGCAATAGATTTGCAGTGGTCACTCCAGCGGGCTTGCGTGGCAATCAATGTGCAATGCATTCTACCGTCGGTCATTCGCGCAATTTCTCGCGGCTTGTTACCTTGTTATCTTGTTGCTCGTCAGATGGGGATAGAACCTGCCACACGACGAAGCACGGGCTCGATTGAGGATATTTTTGCTTTGACATGTTATGATTTCATACTTGACATTTTGATTCGAATCTTTTTTGTTTGCCTTCACTAATGAACCTGCTGTAGCTGCCAACTGGGCTGCACTCGGCATCTGTTACAACACGGGGCAGGATTGTACAGCTGGCTCTCGTGTATACGTACAGGAATCCGTCTACGACAAGTTTATTGACCTCCTCGTCGCCAAGGTCAAGGCTACAGTCATTGGCGACGGGTTTGATGAAAAGTCCACTGGCGGTCCGGTGGTCGGTGCTTCAGTTTTCGGAGCGTTTGATTTGGCTACTTAATTGAAGCGTCGGAAATAGGTATCGAAGGGACAATATGATCGTGTGTGGGGCTATATCGAAGCGGGCAAACAAGAAGGCGCAAAGCCCATTCTAGGTGGAGCCAAGCGAGCGGGAAAAGGCTTCTTCGTAGATCCAACAAGTAAGTGTCCATGGAGAGCTTTGTCTGTACGGATTTGACAGCCGTTACCAGTCTTCACAGAGATCCGTCCCGATATGAAGATAGTATGTTGGCTTCCCATGATATATAAAAACAGCCTGATGTTGATAAATCCAAAAGGTCAAAGAAGAGGTATTTGAGGCTAACTCTCTTTCGGAATCGGCACAGATCTGAGTTGGGGTCTGGTTTAGATATTCGGACCCGTCCTTTCAGTAGGCAAATTCAAGACGGAGGAAGAGGCGATTACTCTCGCAAATGAAACAAACTACGGTTTGGGTGCAGGGCTTCATTCCAGTAAGTGGGAGCATTTGTCTTGTCGCTATTGCTCATAAACTCATTGTATGCATCTTTGCACATATCGCATAGATGACGCCAATCAATGCATGCGTGTTTCATCCGCCCTCGAGGCAGGTACCGTGAGTAAAACTATACTCTATAACTCTGTGCACATTTACACAATCATTATGCCGCTGGGATCGCGATTGATGAGCTGACCATATGAGTACGATTGTAGGTTTGGGTGAACCAGTACAACTTATTGAACAATAACGTACCATTTGGGGGCAAGAAACAGTCGGGGATTGGTGCGTCCTACGCCTTTATTGTGTTAAACCCTGCGTCGGTGAAATGCATAACTTATATACACTCATCCCCAGGCCGCGAACTTGGCAGTTACGCTTTAGAAGAGTACACATCCGTGAAAGCCGTGCACTGGAACTTCGGTGAAAAAGTTGAATGGCCTTTGTGATTAATTACCTCGACGGTTCATGTATCATCGTTCAATTGCCTGCACGGTTTAATATCAATGTCTTCTGAACGTCTTCTGGAGTGGATGGGCTTAATTAAACCTCAGGTCTGGAACCGCCATGGGGCTGGCCCTGACTTGCGAAGGGTTCTTCTCAGCAACTATAATTCCACGTTTCACGGCACCTGAAACCTGGCACCTTGAGCAGATATACGAACGATCATGAATGCTGTGGGTGCCCACAAGACCTCGGAGTAGAAACACGCACAAATCTAGAACCCCGGCCGCCCGCTGACAACCGAGACCAGGCTGATTGGTTACCACAGTACGGCAATGATCTGATTCTTGTGTTGGGCACAATAATTTTTGCTTCGTGCCCTCCTGCACCATTTTTTAGGTATTACCCTGAGATGACGTTTGCGTGCGGATTAGTCCAATTTCGACCATTTGCCAAGGTGGTACCCCATTCAGTTCTCGGAAGTTCGCGAGGGACCTTGTCAAGGCTGGGAGGGCGTGAGGCAGGCTTCTCGTCACTCACATAAGCTTCTGACAATTCTCAGTACCCTGTCGCTATTCGGACGGTTTATGACAAGGATCGTCAAACCTGATCAATGACTCTGACCAACGTTCCCAGCGATGAAAAGGTTATTTACCGAGGTGAGATTCGAAGAACTGGAGCACGCTTCAATTACATTGTTCATTTTAGTAGCTATGGTACATCATCACAAAGTACGGTCAATCGACATCTGAGCAGCAGGCAGAGAAGATGGATAGCAAGAGAGACAGCAAGGTGAACAAGAGCCAAGGATTAAGAAGTGTTGTATGGTAGATGGTGATAGCGAACACGGGTGTCAGGGCCCGCGCCAAGCGCCAGGCTCGGATGGGTATATTGGAGCTGTGTCATTAACGGGGGAATGAGTCGTAGAAATGACTGACGAGATGGATTACGGAAAGTTGAGTCATGGCCATCTTAATGGGAGGATTTGGAACGCTTACTTGTTATGAGGAGGGGGTCCGTTCGGAACACTAGGATCCGAATATCCTGGAAGGCCACTTGGCTGCTGATTTGTTGGGTAGTACAGTTGGCGGGATCCGTGGGGGTCGTGTGGCGTATGGTTGTAGTACGTTGTGTGGGGAATCATGGGGCGGGGGTGTTGATCTTGGCTATACGGCTGCTGCTGTACATACGAGTGGTCGGGAGTTGGGGAATACACAGAATACCGGGGCTGGTTCGGAGTCGACATTGGGGCCGTTCCTTGGCTACCGTAGGGAGCGTTCGTATCCGGGGTCAAGGGGTACGTTGTAGCATCCAGGTGCTGCCACTGAGTTGTAGAATGGTTGTCGACCGGGAATGTGCCCCCCTGTGGTTGATAGTCGGGAGCGCTTTGAATCACTTGGTATCTCGGTTGTTGTGGAGGATAATAAGGAATACTGATAGACGAGCAAAAATACGGGGATCAGATATCTGCTAAAACCCGGCAGCGGAGAGAAACAAGTACTTTGAAGGAATAACTCTTCCCAGAGAAGGGGTAATCAGACCATTGTTAGCGGTCCGGCTCTCCTCCAAGGAAGTCGGAGGTGTCACCGGCTTCGGGAAAGTGGGCACGATTGGCTGACTGTTGCCTTTGCGGTCTTCGGAGCCATCTCGGCTGGGAGTCTTGGAACCTCTGCTTTGGGGGCCTCTGCTTTGGGAGTTGTCTTCCGACACAGGCTTGAATTCACAAAAGACCCTGTCGTGCTCGCACCGCTTGCATGGAGGTGTGCTGTCCGTATTCTCGCACTAAATGGGAAATTGATCAGGTGGCGTAGCTACGCGCGAGACGGATGAGGACCTACCTTGAGTTTTCGGGAGCGACAATTTGTGCAAGCCATGTCCGAACGCTTCTTGGGCTTTTCAGTCCTTTCCGGGCGGGCAGACATAGCAGTGGACAGTATAACAGAGAGCACTCGGATGGTACCTGAAGAAATAAAACTGGGGCTTGATCAACATCCCTAGCAGTGTTTGATTGCAGCTTATATAGCTGCTGGTGGGAAATGAACGAGGAGGAGTAATTGGACACCATCAAAAACGGGACAAAGTTGAAATCTGAAAGTCGAGATCTGAAAGTCGCCATATCTGCGAGTGTGGCGTTTCAATTCTCGACACGTGAATAGGGCATGCATTCGAGGTATCTTACACCGCAGTAATGCACCGTCTTGAGTAAAACAGGCGCTCGAGTGACAGGACAAAAGTTGCCGAATGGACTCGTAGCACAATGAAGGCCGTGCTGTCACCGGGTCTCCAAGTGATACGTTGGATCAACTCGACATTCAAAAATTTTTACGGAGGCGCGCTGAAGGGAGAGGACCACTGAGTCACTGATTAAAAGCAGCTAGTTTGTGAGGGGAACCGGATCGGTTTGGTGCGGATCTGAGATGGGGAGACTGATTGAATTGAACTGAAAAAACAGCTTTACATCAACCATCATCCGCGTGCGACATGAGAGTCGTGGACTACTTAACACTTCCCCGCTAGGCATCTTGCGTACTTTTGTTTGTGTGTTGGTGTTGACTTTGCGAATTAATAGTAGCCGTCCGGCGTCGGCGTTGATACTCTGAAACTCCCACAAGTGATGGTTCCTCAGTGTCCTGATGGTGGTAATTAGTCTTGTCTTGAAGCTGTTCTCCGGAATACAGGGGGAAATACAAGTGTCAATACACGATACACGTGGCTATGAATTACAATGCAAGATAATCTCGAACCTCCTCTTCACTGAGTTTTCTGAATGTTGGCTTCGGACGGACATTGGGACCAATGGCGCTTTCCTCCAGCTCTTCTGGTGTTGGTACCGTCACAACACCAATTTCAATGGTCTTCTCGGTCATTTGCCCCTCGAACCCTTCTTTTAGCGTTAATAAGGCGGTGTGGATAGCGTCCTCCAGGCTGATGTCGTCGTTGTATCTGAGAATGGACATGGTTGAGCAGTGGCAACAGCCCAGCAATTTGGCCTCTCACCTCTTCTCCAAAAACGTCTTTGCATTGATCATGTTTTTGCCAATGGCACTGGCCTTCCATGCCCAAAAAGACCCTGACGGGTCCACCTGATACAATGAAGGACCGCGATTGATATCCCACCCAGCGACAAGCAAGGACACGCCGTAAGGTCGAACACCACTAAAGTAGCAAATGAATAACAGCGCTTGCTCAGGGATGAGTTCCACCTACCCAGATTGTGTTGCCTGCTGCATCACATTCGCAATTTCCTGAGTCAAGACCCGTGTTGGCGGATACTCGTTGTAAATTTTCCAGTAGGCTTGGGCGCTTTTGCGAGCTTTAGTTACCAGTACTCTGAAGTCAGGGCCCATTCCAGAGTACACGATGCCGATGTTGGGGCAGATTACCGCCACCTTATCCACAACAGAATCATCAATGAGGATGGAAGAGGTCTTCTTCTCAGTGGCAATCACAATGCCATTAGATGCTGGTGGTATGATCAGTGCGTGGGCCCAATGCCTAACGGAAAACACGCACCTTTAATTCCAAGACTTGTTGTTCCCTGCGAGACCGCAGCTAGAGCGTGCTCAATCTGAACCAACTTTCCGCTAGGCGAGAATACGGTAAGAGAATAACTTATGCTCAGATCAGCAAACGTTATCTCATAACAGATGATGCCTAGGATACCTGTATGCACCACCGTCTGCGTTGGCCATGGGATGAAAGACTAAATGAAAGTAGGGATATTAGTGCATGACGCGTACTCGCTCATACGCTTGTTTGTGCATGTTGTAGCATTGTCGCGAGTCGCGTGCACTTGATCTCCGATCTCCACTTCCACTTCTGACCATTCCTTCGACAGGGGTCAGATAAACGGGTCAGACGTGGCGCGTCGCGTCAGGTGAAATTTTCAAGGCGACGCCAAACAATGAGGCATCCACATTTCCGGAACAAGACTCCATCGTTCTAAGATCCGGATAAAATCGATATAGTTACAACATTTTTCACGTTTATTGAAACGGTTACATATGCATAATCAAACAACCTTACAGATCTCATCCCTGCATCAACTCCATGATACGGACAAAGACCGAGATGATAGTTTGCGAATTTTAGACCTTGAGGGGTGTGGTCCTGAGGTAAGGCTGATAATGAATAGTCAGCTGCTATTCCAGAGATGAGGCTTTGAAGCCCATCAACACTCGCCTTGTGTACTGTGTGTTCAGGGAAGAGGGTCTTCGCCTCCTCGTTCGAGACGGTGGGATGAACAATGACATCATCACCCTTCTTCCAGTTCACGGGGGTAGTGATGCGGTGTTTGTCGCCTAGCTGCAAGGCTAGAGTATTGAATTGATTTAGTATCCGGTGTTTCAAGTTTCATTGGTAAATGCTTACAATCAATGACACTACATTCATTGAAGTCAGCGGCGTCCACAGGCTGAGTTAAAGCAGCACACGTACCGGATGATTTCGTCGAAGTTACGACCAGTGGAGGCGGGGTAGGCGATGGTCAAGCGGATGACCTTCTTGGGATCAATGACGAAGACAGTGCGGATCTGCCGGGTCTTAGACGACAGAGTTACTGGACGAAGATGATTCAGAGGCTCACGGTGAAAGGGAGACCCTTGGCATCCCTATTGGTAGCGTCCTGTTCGTCTAACATGTCGTAGAGAGTGGAAATCTTCCTGTCGGGATCGGCAATCTATGAAGTGATCAACTTAAGTACCTGCAAACATACAAATATGTACGTGGCACTTACGATGGGGAATTGGACGTCGGTAGGACCGAACTTGGAACCGTATTCGTTGATATCCTGCACCCACTTGTGGTGGTCCTCAAGGCCATTGGCAGAGATGCCGATGACCTTGACGCCGCGTGCCTCGAAATCGGGAGCGCGACGGGCGACCTCACCAAGTTCAGTAGTACAGACAGGAGTGAAATCCCCAGGGTGGGAGAACAAAACGGCCTAGGGCTATAATTAGGGTTCGAAGCTCTGAAACTCATACACATCATATACTTACCCAGGAGTCACCAATCCACTCGTGGAACCTGATGGTTCCAGCAGTAGTCTGGGCTTCAAAGTCGGGGGCAATGCTACCAAGGCGAAGGGAAGGCATGACTGCGCTTACTACGAATGAAAGAAAGGGATTGATGGTGACAATTGAGTGGGCGAGCTGGCTAAATAGGTCTCCATCGAGTTGTAGATGAATCGCGTCTTTGATTCACACGCTCTCGAGTCTTTGCATTCGCTTGCGTTCGCATTGCGTGCTTCTATTATCACTCACCAACAAGTGGGTCATCGAAAATGGGGCTAATTACACAGGCACAGAATCAATGCCGCGCCGGTCTGGATAACCGTAATCACCAGGAATAAACAGCTACTATGCGATTTAGACCGACCAAGGACTTCAGTAGTACGCAACTGCGTGGAGGAGGCTGTGCGGGTGTTTCTCCTGTTGGGCTTGGAGAATCTTATCGATGTTCTCATCAAGGTCCTCAGTTGCTTCGATCTTTACCGATAATGTCATTCCCGGGGACATGTGACCCACGAAGTTGATGAAACTTACCGCCGCTGCCAAATCTAACATGGCCTTTCCTGCGATCAAAGCTTCTTCATGATTGTCTTTAATTTCCATGTTTATGATGTGAACAGGCTTGTTGAAATCTCCCCCGCGAGCCAAAAGGTCTACGAGGGGTAAGATTAGTCGGGCTTCGTTGACGTACATGTGTCATCAAACTTTACCATCACAAACAGCATCGAAACATCGTTCTTCGCAGGTGATGACCACATCAGCAATGGCCCTATTCTCCTGCCATCTTTCTGGAGCTAATTTAATGCGGCGATTTCTATCAAGCATCTGGAGAAGCCCATTGGCGGTGTAACTGGGTTCCGGACGTGAGACGGGGAAACAAGACCAAGAGACTTCACTCACAGTCGAGGATCCTTTACACTCAACTCCTCATAGATAGTATTATAAGGTGTTCCGAAGGCATAGATGTTGGGTTTGTCTATTGAAGGACCAGGCAACCGTACAGCTGAGCCGGTACCAGATGAAATAACCCGGTACCCTGCCTTACTTGACAGATCCCCTGATGTTCAGGAAAAAGAACCTCGCAACGGAATATCACTTACGACAAGACATGATGGCCTTCCATTGAGCGATTCTTGGCGGGAGAACAGAAGTCAGTTCGCAACTCAACTTAAAAATCGTCTAGGCTGACCTGATTGCTTGCACATACGACACAAAACAGAGGACGAGGCTTAAACACAGGCAACGGCGCAGGGCGCTCCAGGCTGTCAATCTCTTCAACGTTCTCGGGTTGTAGTGGGGTATTCGCTGGATGGGGCTGGGGCTCTATTTGTGACGAAGGTTCCCCTGTGTCCATCTGGGAACTTCCAGCTATGGGGAATTGCGGCTGTGAAGGAGCATTTCCTTGCATGCGTTGTAGTCGTGGATCAGCGCGTGCAAGTCGTGGGTCGCGAGCTCGTCGAGGATCCATCCGAAGCAATGACTTAGGAGATTAAATGAGCAGTGCAATTCAACGAGTTGCTAAGTATTGGATATGGAAAGGAAAGGAAACAAAAGCCTCAGCAGTATCCAGAACATTCAGTCTTCTCCACGACCCATCGTGCATCGTGTGCCACAACATAGACGGTTAAGGGATGGAGGGTCGTTAAGATTCCACTCTGAATCATCATAGGCCGTGAGGGGAGCCTAAAAATCTTACCTAGTGTGATAGAAAACGCGACTCCGGGGTATTTTCAAAATGGATGGTATGAACAAGTGGTCAAGCCGAGGTCGCCAATTCGTCAAACTTGATGATTAAACAGGGACAAACAAGCCGAATCGCGAGACACTTCGCGAATGTTCAGGACGCTGGATCTAATATACCCGTTATTTCAGATGATTTCAGTTCTCCTGCACAAAGTACTGCAATTTTTTGAAGTTCTTCTGCACTGACAGTGTAAGTAATCAACCACGATGGCGCAAGACTGAATGCTTACCCTATACCCACATCCGTTAGCTCTGCCTGGTTCCTCCTGTCCGTCCTCGTTTGCTATGCAATTAAGATACCACGGCCAGCCGAACAACCAGCCTTGGAACGTCCAATATCCTCATGAACTGGCTGATCTAGAGCCTATCTACGCCGAAATACGCTCTCACGAGTCAGCCATCTCAATCATTGATCAGGAGATAGGCGAACTCATGCGCTCCATTCGCCAGCTGCAGTTCAAGAAATGGGAGCATGATGAGGGTATAAGGCACTGCAAAGGCCTAATTACTCTCGCACGGCGTCTTCCTCATGAGGTCCTGGCCAATATCTTCGAAATATGCGTTCAAGATGGATACACACGGACACCTGTTGTCGTTTCACATGTATGCTCGCAGTGGCGAAAGGCTGCGAGTATTCCAAGCATTTGGTCCCACATTTACGTTGATCTTGATGGTCGCGATCCTTGCGGCAGGGCGAGATTTTGGCTTGAAAAGGCCAAAATTAGCTACCTTCGCATAACACTGGAGATACGACAGGAACAGTCCAAACTTCCAGAAGTTATGTGCTTATTATTGGAAAAGAGGTCACAATGGCAGTGCCTCACGATTAATTCAGCTACTCTTGCCAGTGTCAACCACGCCTTGACCATGTGTGTGGGATCGTTCCCTGAATTGCGCGCGTTCTATGTTTCCGTACAGCAAGAGTTTGACGACAGTGATGATCAGACTGAAGAGGATGGGACTCGGGAACTTGTTGGCCTTCGGACTGCCTTCTTGGAAGCGCCCAAGCTCTCAATGATTCGCATCACCAGGAATATCCTCCCGGCTCCAAACATCCTTCCCTCCTCAATCGCGAATTTGTCGCTGGTTCTCCCGTCCCATCATTTCACTTTCAGTCTATCGGTTGCCTCTGTTCTTCGAGTCTTGGAGGAGCTTCACAACCTTGAAGTCTTCTCTATGGTTCTTCCAGCGGGTCAGGCGCGCCACTTTGAGCCAGACGACGATTTCGGGCATCTCGTCGGCTTGCCTCACCTGATCTCTCTCACACTCACTGGTCATCCAGACATAAGCAACCTCCTCCCACATTTGATTGCTCCGCGCCTCAAAAGTCTACATCTCCGGTCGTCGGACGATCTAGTGGGCACGCCTGATGAAGGAACAGGCCGATGTTTGCTCCAATTCTTAGAACGGGCATCACCACCTATTGAAGAATTGGAGCTTCGTGATGCTGACATCCCAGAGCCGTACTTTGTCCAATGCTTTGCCCGGATGAACCGGTTGAAGACGCTCCTGTTACATGAGAGCGAGATTTCGGACCGCGTATTGACGGAGTTGTTTGGGCCGTACGGGCTTTGCCCTTCCCTTTCCATTCTCGACATGCGCTGGTGTGGGCACTTCAGAGGTCGAACCCTAGTTGACCTGGTGCGGAGTCGCGTCCAGTCCCTGATTCCTGATGCTTCTCTGCCGGCCGTAGATGCGGCTCGATCGGTCTGTGTTCCCATCTCAAAAGTCACCGTCATCCATTGTTCCTTTGTGCAAAAGCGGGATATCGCGGATCTGGCCAAACTGGCACTTTGCCAGGTCGTTATCGTAGACCCAGATGATTACTGCCGTAAGTATTCCGCGCCGATGACTTTGGTTTGATTCAGAATAACATTTTCCCCGAAGGCACTGCAGGCTGCTGTGTGAACGACAGATATCGTAAACGGCTCGCAATGGAGGGAATTGGACGAACCGGGAGACTCATCCTTTAGTGGTGGCATAGCCTCCTTGACCTTGTGGTAGAATAAACCAGGCTGGAGCCAATCACCATTGCACCTAAATCCAAAGGTTTTGTCAAAGCGCGAGCGTCACGGACTGTCGATGAACTTCTTGATCTTTTGAGGCAACTAATCACTGAGCCTGAAGACGCTTGCCCCCGCAACGTGTGTGTCAAACGACCGTGCCGCTCCTAAGGGTTCACCGCGCATTTCATTAGATTGCGAGGGTATTCACCAGATCCTCTTCGCCGATGGACTAACGGTCATCGCGTCGATAGAGAGGCCGTGCGTTCTGTTCATAAGCTTTCCACGTTGGTAATCTAACCTTTCTAGATTCAACCAAAAAAGCACGCTTGATGAACGCCATGTCTTCACCTCCTTCCACCTAGATCTTCTTTTATTGGAACTTCTGAGCAAATACGGTTAAACGCCCTCTACCGGGATCCGTCTGACACATGGTTGCGGACAAAGACGTTGACATGGAAGCATACGGCCTTACAAGCTCGTTTCAGGCTGCAATTGTTCTGTCCTCGGAAAATGGTGATAATTGAGTCCAAGAAGCTCGAGGTACTGGGTCCCCGTGATCGCAATGCCAGGGCGGCAAGTATTGGCGACACAATACAACGCATCACAGGACGAGAAGAAACCACGCCCCGTCAGACCCTACTTGTGACTGAAAGCTATTGAGTGACTGGCCGAGGGCAACTTCTTTTATGATTTCATCCGCGCAGTGGTAGCCACAACGTGCTTGTTGCAATATTATTAGGCTGCGGTCTATTCAGTTTTAGCGAAGTGGCTACGAATGGCCCGAATTATGAGCGACAGGGAACATGCGTAGGTGATGAAATGATATGGTCCACAGGTAAGTATGACTATCAAGAACTATAATTGGGCTTGGTAGGTACAAAGAACTGGATCTCTGGGGAGTAGGAGCGCCACTTGAACGCGTAGATTAAATTTGTCCAGGATTTTGCCAATACCCAAAATGGTTTTTGTCAATTGTAAGTCACATTTTATGGCGATCGGTGGTGAAAGAACACCGACCACCTCAAACTAGCGCTACTTTGTCTCCCACTCTATGATAGTCCACTCCGCATAGGGTTTGATGCGGTCATTAGATGCATAGATATGCATCAAGCACCGAAAATTGAACGACAGTGGACCAAGGCACATGGTGGTTGCAATTCAAAAGAGGATGAAAAATCGCAAGCTATAAACAGGTTCGGCGGAGCGTCGGCGGGCGGGCGGCATATTCCGGTCCCAGTTTGTGCTTGTCGGACCTGATTCGTGGCCACGTTAGCTCTCTGGAGAAGCGTGGTAACATGTTACCAAAAGCGGGAAAGGACACTTGGCTGATGTGCCGACGAGTTCAGGCTGGTGACGACCGTTTGGCTAACGGGAACAGCACACACGCACGTTCTTCTCAGAGTACTCTGCTTGTTTCTTTAGTTGCTCTACGCTCTATCTGAACAGAAAACATGCCATTTTACGATCGCACGAACGACTTTCGTAATGTAGTGGAGGAGAAATGGGTTGCAATTCCAGAGGCCAAACGACGGAAGTACTCGAGGCCAGGGCATGACGCCGAACGAGATGTTCAAGCAGGGATGGGAAAGGAATACCTCGCTGAAGCGTACAAAATTGTTCGTACTTCTCATTCCCTGTTAGTCTAAAGGCCTCAACTGATCCACTAAACCAACCTTCCAACTAGTTGCACCATATTAATGCCCTTGCGCGAATGCTTGCTAACGTCCGGAAGCCATATCTCAATGTAGACTCACGGAATACCCCACTCTCTCGACAAGGTTCAAGGAGCATAGACCTGAACGACGAGAATGGGGAAATCGCTTGGTCGTCAATACGCTACCTTACGAACGAGGAGAGGGACCAGATTGACCTTCAAGCCCGTGTTATTCTTACAAAATGCGCAGACCGTGTCAAAGAAATGGAAGCTCTCGAGAAAAGTTCGTACCCCATCCGACCAATGTCGTCATGCCTTTATTCGGGTGTTCATTGATAACTCATTATGGTTCCAGAACGTAGTGAACTCGCCTCGAGCAAAACGAACCCTCTTGCGCGTCTCCTCCCAGCACGTCTCCGGCCTGAAGACGATTCTACAATCGCCTCGGAGTTTATTGCTGCGCACCACTCGAGCATAACATGGTACCTCGGCCGACGACTCGCTGAGCTGAGTCAAACTCAAAAAGAGCTCCAAGAAGAACGCGTCAAGCGCCAGCTTGAACGCACACGCACGCTCGGTTCAAACGCGACTCGTGAAGCACAGTATTTCAATTACGGGTCCGGCTCAACTAATTCTGCCGCTGCGTCCCCACTCGGTCATGAGACGGCAGGTTCTTCGAGATCAAGATCAGAGAGTAGTAGCGAGGGAAGTGCAGGTTGGGTTGGCGTTGCCGCGTCAAACCTATTTGCGGCAACGCTCGGTGTCAGCGGCGCTGGATCATCCGTGACACCCCCAAGCCAAAAAGGGTCGTTGCCATCTTATGAACCATCGATGATTTCGGACGACGAGGATGACGATGACATCGAACTCACGCAATCACAAATATTGCAATTCGAAAACGAAAACGCAAACATATTACGTGCCGTGCAAGATAATTTAGAATCAGTGCAGCAGGCCGAAGCCCGATTGATGGACATCAGTGCATTGCAAATGGAGCTCGTCAACCACTTGACAAGACAGACAGAGTTGACGGAGAAGCTTTATGACGACGCGATTGCCACAACCTCGATGGTAGAGAAGGGCAATCGTGAAATAAAGGAAGCAAAGAGACGAACCAAGGATAGTCGCCTCTTCCTTCTTGTCTTTCTCTTGGGAGCTAGTTTCAGTCTGTTATTCCTACACTATTATTAACTTGGTTCTGACCGGCTCAGGAGATGCGTTGTACATCTATTACTTATCACACATTATATATTACAGACAGTAAGCATTCTATACCCGTAGATCGTCTAATTAGAGCAAGTTAGTCACCCTAGTGTGAACGTGAAAAGTCCGAACAAAGTCCTATGAGTGGCTATTATCTGAGCCCAGCAGGGGAGCTTCTTCATCGAATCCCTCTATTGTTTCCGCAGCGAGTTCGTCGACCTCGGGAGGGAACCCTTCGAGCTTTCGGATATGACCTTGCACCAGCGTGTAAATCAACCTTACAGACATGAATGAATACCAAATGGATATAAACAAGTTCCCGATAGCTTACCAACTCGTGAAGATGGCAAGGAGTACGCCACCCCCAACAAGGAGAACATTAAGCACTTTTGTGTCTGGAGAAATCATACTAGCTTAGGGCAAGATATTATGTCCAATGGAAAGCTTACGCGTATCCATTCGGTCTCTTTGATCACCGTCCGAAAGTGCCGCCATGCGAGAGCCAATGAAGGTGTGCAATGCGAGTTTAGGGAAAATGAAGAAGGTTGCGAACACGAATTGCCAGAGCGATACGGCTTCGATTGACTATCACAAGACTTCAGTATTATTCGCCATGGACCTGGTATGCACGCAGTCTGCTTACAGCAAATAATGAATTAGAGTAAACCCAAGGAGGGAAAGGTGATACTCGGATAAGAACAATCAAAGGTAAACCTTTAGCTTTCTGGGGTTAACAAACTCGTCAGCATGCGAAACAGATGTTGTTAAAGTGTGAACGTGTGAGCATACAACAACTGATTCCAACGCTTGCCATTTCTCGTTGTGCGCAGACCATTGGCGTATCCGTTCGCTGAAGAGATATCGTAGAGCCATAAACGCGGCTGCAGAGCCCACTACAGAAGCGATGGCGGAAATGAAGAAGCCCTTCATTCCATAGGCGAACCCGCAGAGGGTAGTGAGAGTAGTATGGCCAACGAGTGGTGGAAACGACACCAAAACTGTGATGTCGAGTGAGCCCAGTCGATGCAAGCTCGAAGCCAAGGAACTCCACTCACCCATTGTAAACCCGAGAGCTAACCATCCATAACGCGTTTCTGCAAGCTCTTTGGCCTTGTCATAAAGATATTGCGCGATGCGGGCAGGTGTGACAATGACAATGAAAGCTCCTGAGGACCAGATCAATTATGGCTCGCACTAGAGAAAAGCCATATACCTAGGCATATGTAGAACAGGATGACGAGCCAAATGAAAAGCTATTGAAGAGGTCCAATGTCAATGACGAGCACGTCATACAAAATGGGAAAGATCACGACAGACCTTCCCAAGGATATGTAGCTTCTGATACCATTTCAACGCGCATCTGAGGTAATGTTTAACGATTGGAATGACGCCTCTGGGGCTAGTTGCTGACATTATGCCAGAAGGTGGTGGAGGGGAGGAAGGAAGAAGGGTCAAGTGAATGGCAGAAGTCATCGCTCCGGTCAACCATCCGCCCAGTCTCGGGCGCACCGCCGTTCCTGAGTTCTCTTTCGGATGGTGGCGGTGCACCGATCCCGTTCCCAAAATAGACCCCCCGAACACTTGCTTTGCTTGTGCTTTCATGGAGAAATTCAGTGCATACCGAGTAAGTTCTTATCTAGTAGTCTACGAATATTCTTTGACCCCAGCATGAATAGGACCCAGGCACTGGAATCCAGGTATCTACAATTATCTCTACACACATGCAACGTTTAACGACGCGACGCCAGCCATTTTTGGTTCCAGTACCACCAGCCAGTACATCCGGCCTACTCCAGACGATCGTCCATGCACTAGGATATGTCCTCAGTGTGTTCCGCTCACTCATAATTACCGCAATTGTCCTCCTCTATGTCCTCTTGGTCGAATTTCTCTCCCTGGTCCTCGTAGGTCACCACTCTCCCTTGGCAAGTGTACGCAATCATTGACATTATAGCAGATCCCGATACCACCTCTACACCGTGCATTCACGCACCTCCTTACCTTCATCCTCGGTAAACTTATCCTCTGGCTTCTGGGCATCTACTGGGTATCGGCCGAGAAGGTCACAAGGAAGCGAACGTACGCAACCACCCCAACGTTCACGGTCCTCGTCGCTCACCTAAAATGGGTACTAGTACTCGCAATGCGCAGAGGGCAGAACCATGGAATCCTTCCGCTGGGGACATTATCATATCAAATTGGGTATCCTGGATAGAGATACTCTGGCTTGCAATTCGGTGTGTCGCCCCGCGCCACGCGCACAGACGCCATTCTGATAGCTCACTACAACAGATGCAACCCAGTCTTTGTCCTTCCAGTGCCCGAAACCATCCCCCAATTTGGGGAAACGACACACACATCGACATCCGTGACAAAGAGACCCGGAAGGGCAACAGGAACAGGTTCTGCCAATATCCAAGTTCCTCAGAAACATTCAGCAGTCTCTCCTGTCCCCATCAAAGGGTTCAAAGAAGTGTCCCTCCTGCGGATGATATGCCTTACAGGCCATATTCCTTCATACTTCAAAGACAGTACTGGCGCTCGCTCTATTGAAGAAATCCGCAAGTCTGCAGGGAGACCTATAGTCGTATTTCCCGAATGCACGACGAGTAACGGACGTGGACTTCTTCGTTTTGCCAACGTGTTCAATCAAGACGTTCCAGTCAAAGGCTATCAGGTTTTCATCATGTGTGTTCGGTGAGTGCTCCGACTGTTGATCTTTGCTCATTTTAAAACACCGGCTTCTAGATATGACCCTCCCACACCCTACACCTCGACCTTGAGCCGCCCAGTCGCTACTCCCCGACCTACTTTTCTCAACCCAATTTCTCACATCTTCAAACTCACCAGCTCCCTCGTTCCTCTTGCCGTTTCCATCCGCCTCTTGGCCCCCTCAGAATCTCCCAGCTCCCAGCTCTTTGTTGCAAGTGACTATGTCAGAGGAACTCCTGGAGAAGATCAACTGGCAGAAGCAAGTGCGAACCTTATCTCTCAGATTGGCAGACTAAAGAGGACAGGTATGGGTTGGGAGGACAAGGCGAGCTTCTTCTATTACCGGAACCTAAAACTCGAGTAGGCGAACCCTACAAATGCAAAAGAGGTTCATGCCCTTATCAACCCAATGTGTTGCCAATACATATATAGACGGATTGTAAAGCTGCCGCAACTTCCCCCTATCTAGCCAGAATACATCCGAGTTACCCAAATTCTGACTCTTTACATATCTCAACCATTCTCTCGGGTACCTCGGATCTACAACTTAGCTTGGATCTAGGAATGATTGATCAGCAAATCGACAAAGGTTGTGAGGTATGAAACAGGGTAGCAACTCACTCCCAATTTTTGCAACCCTTGACGTAAATCTGCTTTCAAATCCTGTGTACAGAAACGTCAGAAAGTAAACAGCTCAAATGTTCATAAAAGCCTAACCTCCAACTCTTCGACCCCAATGCTCAAGCGAACAATACTAGGGTTTGCTCCTAGATCACTGCCTAACCTGTGCTCCGCGAGCGACTCGACTCCACCAAGGCTCGTTGCAGGCTGAATCATGAACCGAAATCAGGCGAGATCGAATCACTTCTACAAGTTGCGTACCACAAAATACTTCAGTAAATGCGGGAACCGTGAGGCCAATTCAGTGGTCGCAAACTAATATAAGATGAATGTCAGCCCAGCTGACCTTTCTTCATGTGATAGCACCACCGACCTCGATAGAAAACGTTGGGTTAAACCCTCCAGGCATTTGGTTTCGGGGATCGAAACCGCGTGCATCAGCCCCCTGAAGAGAAGAGTGCCAGACCCTTGTAACAAGACCTCCTGGCACACCGTCAAATGTTTGATCTTTCGGAGTCTTTGAGATAGATTGCAACCACTTGGCAAGAACGGTTGCGGTTTCAGATTGACGGGGTACACGAAGGTGCAAGGTTTTGAGGGAGCGCAGGAGGAGCCAGGCTTCCAATGAACCCATAGGGCTACCTAGGTACGTGCGATCGTGGTGCAACTAAACCGCGCTGGAGTGTGAGCTATCAGCGGACAAGGAGAATAAAATTGGCTTCACCTCTTTCCATTCGTCAACAGTCTTGACGACGAGCACTCCGCAGAGCAGATCGGAATGGCCACCGAAGTACTTCGTGCCTTTGACCGGTCGTTTCAACGACTGTCCTCTGATGTTTCATTCTACTTACCTGAATGCATAATGCTGAATCCGTATCGTCAGTTTGAGTGCATATATGCCGTGCAATGAACGACGTACCAATCCGCACCAAACTGGAATGGATCCTGAAGGGGGGGAGGAGCGAAGGTCGAATCTACGACCAGTTTTCCGCCAACTTTGTGGATCTATGCATTCGGACAAACTCAGCTACACTAATGAGTTTTATATTAGAATATCCATGCACCTTGTCAGCATAGTACTGGATATCTCTGGTTTCATGAAAGGCATAAGTTTTGATTGATTTGAGAGCGACGCCAAATGAACTGACCTCGCCTCTCCGTAGGGATTAATTGGTGTCTCAAGCCAGCAAAGATCTCCTGGTTTGAACTCAGCATCAAGATCAATAATTTCGACCTCAGGTCGCGATCTTCTGTAGATCGCGATGCTAGCGTGGCAACCATGGTAGCCCTCGCGAACTGCAATACGCTTGGGCTGGTAATGAGTCAAGGCCTTTCAAACAACCAAATTTTCAACCTCTGCTAGAATCCAAGTCCAAATAAAGACGCCACGCACAGCAGATACAGCATTTAGGCCGGACGAATAGGTTAATGCATGGCCATTCTGTAAGTACACGAAACCTTGTTATCGAGCGAACACTTTTCCGAAACTTGGACCGGAGGCGCACCAGTATCTTGCCCAGGATGTGTTCCGCACGACTAGAAGCCTCTTGTGTGTACCTAGCGTACATGTGTCTCTCAGGTTTCTGCATGTCAATCTGGGCGTAAGGCTTGACATCTTCATCGGGGTGAGGATTTCTGAACGCTGCGCAGAGCAATTTGTTAATATGCATAGCCCACCCATGAGGGCACCTTTGGAAGTGACAGGAAGGCCAAGAATTGAGAGGACTCACTGGTCGACACCGAGATCGACGGTGCTACTGCCCCGCCTGCCCCCTTGAAATAAGGAACTCCGCTATCTCCGTGAATGAGATCCGTTCCGCTTAGCTGCCCATCTTTCTTCGACGCCATCTGAGGAGAGTTATCTATCTAGCGTAAAGCGCTAAAGGGATATAGCTGTGTGATCTTTGCTGCCGTAGGAAGGGAGGACAAAGACCACGGAAGAAGTTACGTTTAAATGTTGACACCCAAGCAACATAAAAGCAATGAGTCATGGGTTGTGATACCTTCTTGGACCACGGGGCCTTCGGCATGCCCTAAACACCACAGGGACCGTGTACGGAAGCACAGGGGTGGCCCTCATGGTCACAGTCGTACAAATGGGATTGGTGGCATCGCGCCTCCCCGCTCGATCTTAATCAAAATCCTCACGCTTTACAATGTTGCAGGTATACATATACATTACACGGTTAGATTTTCCACTATATAACGTACCTAAGTAACAGACGGATGCGTCAAGAATTATAACAAATACAAGGCGACAAACTAGAATGAGCATAAATATACGACGTATCACGTATTATTTCTTCATCGAAACACAACTTGAGAAGGAATCCGGTTCCCGACACAAGCTGCATTCGTGCTCCCACTATTATTGGTCTGACTCGAAGCGTAAGTATTCGGGTCCATCAGACCCGACTCACGCATGAATGACATCCATTGTTCATCCATTCCGGATTCGCCGGACACCATCATTCCCATGTCCATCAGCTGGGTGTTCTCTGGTGAGTCAGATTTTACATCTGATGCCAGGACATTAACCACGGATTGCTGTGATCCAGAGGATCCTGAAGCCACAGGGATCGACGCGAAAAACTCGGGAGGTGGTTGTTGATAGGTACTAGGAACAGACAAGGCTTCTTGTGGCATGGACGGACCCGGCTGTTGCCAGTTCGACCATGCATTTGAGTAAGTATTGGGGATATCTTCCTGCATCGGTGCCGATTGCGGGGCGTATGTAGTATCTGCAGTTTGCATCTGGGTTGTATTCACATCTAAGGTAGTTCCTAGTAATGCATATTGGTGACTCACCGGTGGTGATGTCGGGTTAGAAGGAGGCTGTGGAATTGTGGAGAGATACTCTACGAGGGATGGGTGGACCTCAGGCAAACTTCCCTCTGTCGGAGTGCACGACCCCCGCAAACTTTCGTGTTCGGTAGCAGGACTTGAAACAGTCGACCCGGAACTTGTTGAGGCGGGCGAGGACGTTGTCCTCTGTCTACGTTTCTTGTTGGCAGACAAGAGTCGTGTTACCAGAATACGTGTCTGACCTCCAAATAACGCAAGCTCATCGTCTCCGTAGTCAGGTTTGTTCAATGTGAGTGTGTTGCTAATAGGAGGATTGCCACTCCGGAATTGTGAGTATACCTGGAAGGCCTTTTGTCGCAACTTCTGGAGTATTGCCTGCAATAGACCTATTAACTAAATTCAATCGCATATACGTGTGAAACACCTACCGATCCACTGCGTACCCTGCGGGAGTGGGTTGCGCCTTTTTCAAACAAATCGCAGGCTAACCCTAGTTCAATGAATGCACTAGGAGCCATGCTGGACGAGGGAGAACGTGTCACAATGGAGCCGACAATAATCTACCAAAAAGATCAGACACAAAGGGAGTGCCACCGATATGGGCGTACCGCTGCGGAGAAAACTATGCAATAAGTGAGTAGGGTTCGGAGCTCTGAGAAATAAAGAGCTACGAACGATGCGTCCAGATACCCCACCATCTGCAGCATAACTCAGGAAAGCGGTCAAAGTGATTTAGGCTACTTTTAATGACGCCTGAAGCACATCGGTATGCCGCCAAGAATGATGGTGCATACGGGCTTCTCAGGGGGTTAACCGGATGATCCAACATTGCCTGGGCGAACCAGCTCCTATGAATATACAGTAATGCTAGCGAAACTTGTTAAGGGATTTCGTGCCAGCAAGAAAAAAGCGTGGCACTTACTGACAGAACGGAATTGCCCAAGGATACAACTCCGCATGTAAACAGATGGTGTGAAGTGCTCTTCTTCGGGACTCATGAACACGTTCAAATGTGGAGGTAGCCTCTTTTCTCGGACCTTACGATCAAGTTCGAGAATGGTTCTGTACTGTGGGGCTTCGGCTGTCAAAGTCTGCTCAAGTACGGCCGATATAATGTCCTTGCAGAACTCATACTTCCAGCGGTAGACTGCCCGGGCATCAGTTACACAGTAGGAATGAAATTAAGGAGCCAACTTACATCCTACTAGCATGTTCCCGTTTTCATCCAGAGTTGCTTCATCATCCTCAGGTAGCTCGCAATCAACATAAGAAAGCCGGACGCTGGGGGGCCGACCTAATGCCATGGACTAAACAGGAGTTAGAAAGCAGCCGTTATGCATGTTACCCGACGTACGTAGAAGAATTCTGCAGATGTCATCTCCCAGAATAAGTATCGTCTTCTCTGAACTGTTTTCGCATCCATATTCCATCTCGCACTGTCGCGATCTATCCAATAGTTCCACTCAATTCATAGACAATTACAAATGGCGCGAAAACATACGCAAACCAAGCTGAAAGAAACACATATGTGTTATTAAGGGCCTGAGGAATGAAAACTGACATACGCTTTGGGCTAATTTTGCTCCAAGGGAAGTAAGTGCCCACTAACGCAATGTGAGTGTTGCATTGTGCACTGCTTCAGGAGCCACCTACCGAGCTATCCATGGTGTATCGCTTGCCTGCCATGCCATGATATGAAGCCATTAGGAGGATCGCCTGAACGGTGGCAAGCTCTGGGGAATCAAAAACTGAACGGAGTGCAAGGCAAGCTCGACTCAGATCATAGTACATCTCGGCTTCCTTGCTGTCTACAGAAATATCACTCAATCGTCAGGTATGCCGTAATCACGAAGCAGAAACTCACATGGTTCGATAGTCAGGTCGACAAGGGTTCCCAGAGCGAAGATCAGGTACAGCACGGAGAGCTTATGTGGAGACATGCTTTGAAGTGCTGAAAGCTCTCCAACTTGTTTTGCTTTGAGGGCTCGGTACGTCGGAGCCAAGATATCATTAATGATTTCATCGCGTTTGACAGGGCGAAACGTCCATGCTGCTTGCTCTAAGTATGTTTCGCAGAGCGCCCACGCTCGAGGTCGTTCAGGGAGATAAGAATACAGGAGATCGAGCGCTTTGTCGAAGTTGGCCTCAGCGCCGAACGGGAAATACGCCGCGAGGCGAGCGATTTCCGGAGATACAGCAGAGGACTCCTCCTCTTCTTGTAACTGCGGTTCATATTCCGCTCCCGCCTATTCCTCCATCAGTTGGTAAGAATGGATTAGCGGGGCTAACTCACTAGGAATAGTGTCTAGGGAAACATCAGCATATAGAACTGGGCTAAGGCACAGGACTTACCTCGGATCCAGCAGACGGCCCAAAATACTTGCCTCCATCCCCTTGATCGCCGATTGTCATTGTCCCAATTGCATCAATAGATTCGACAGCGGGTTGTTGGGGGTTGGTGTCTTTTTCGGGCATATGGCTCTTCTCGGGACCAAACTTAATGGCGAGCAAATCATCTCGAAGCAGAGGGTGGGGTTCGTTCGAAACGCCGGCCTGGAATATTGCCAGTGCATCCTCTAGCTGTCGTATCCGTTGGCCCATTTCAGCTATTTTGGTGTGGAGCTGTGCCGTGTCGGCAAGCACGAATCTGTGATTGCTCAATGATTCCTTGATCCTGGTACACAGGAAATGGGATGATATACCTTGTACCCTGGCCCGTGGATAGACTTCCGTTAGGACAGATAGAAGGGCAGCCCCTTCGAACTGGGATATGATGTCATTTACATTCCCTGTGCAATTGGTTGATATGCTCACCACAGGAACTACAGGGCAATTTCTTGTCGCATTTGAGCTTCAGGCTATGTTGTATTGGATTAGCCCAGATAAAGGGATTGAGTATATCGATAGCTACCGTCTGCACTCGGCACAGGAGATCTATAGACGCGCCATGAGCTGTAGGAGAGGGAGAACGAAAAAGAGCGCACCTCTCCGCGTGCCCTGCGAAGGTCTATTTCATCTTCACTGGCCAACTTGCGTGAAGTACGCCGAGACTGAAGACCTTGCGATGAGTCAACAGGCATGGCCCGAATGGTGCCTGGTGGAAAGGCGCTGAACAACTAACAGTGGCCGGGAACTTTGTAGTGTGGGTTTCTAAAGGGGAGAGTGGGGTGATGTATGGGCAAGTGAACTATAACACGGAACACTGCCTGCGCCTGAGAAAAACAGGATGAGGGGGATTGCGAGGATACCGAAGATTTACAATGTGCCGAAATACCAGCAACGACGGGCTTTCGGAGTCTCAATGATCTAATCTTGTCACGGGGTCCCGGCAATCTCAGATCGATCATGACATCCGCCGGGACAAATTCTATCTCTCGACTATCCCTCGATTAACAAATGTCTGAGCACAATTCTATGGTAGTCTGTGCATTCACAGATATACCTCTGTCGGCACCAGCATTGCTACAAAAATCTCGGCCATGGCATATACATAGCTCGAAAAGGTATTTCTACGCAAGTTGAGTGGCCGATTGACCAACCACCCGATAGCCACGCGAGTTATGTACCGCCAAATTTGATCCTGTTTTGGTTCCTAATTGCTCATCGAGTGCCTCCAACTTGTCTCACCTTCTTTTCCCCGCCCGTCTTTTCTGCGGCTGCTCGCCAGTGTTCTCTGTCATCACCCACGTCCTTTAATTTCTTCCCGGATGCATCTCCTGCTTGCCTCTAAGCCCAGCGTCGTAGCGGGGAAACCCGGCCCCACTCCCTCGGCGAAAACTACATATTCGACGCAAGGGACGGGTAACTTACTAACAAACGGTTAACTTTACATTACCAATACGGGTGTCATCTGATACGTCGACACCAGGCAACAAGATGACCGCCGCGGTACAGAAGCCGTCCTTCCCCCAAACATGGATGTGGGAGCATCCGGGGAGCTATACGCAATTTTCTGGTCTAGTAAAAGAGATAGGCCAGATATTGGTTTAAAATAGAAATCAAGTGCCAGCGACCGCACGGACTAGGCCTGATTGGATGGGTGTTAAAGTGCACTCGCCTTGAGATGATGGTCCGACTAATTCAAGTCTTTCTAGTTCCTTGAGCGTACGCTGTAGCTCCAAGGGCTTGGGTCGACGGGTTTCCAGTGTGCCATTGGCATGTTCGGCCAGGTCGTCAATTAATGTATTGGCTGCCCTCGAGCTTTCTGCGCGTAAATCTTGAAGACAGCCATCAAAGGTCATACAGACCTAGAACGAGATACATCAATATCCGTATGAGAATAAGAACAGGTCCATCGTGACGATGCGTTGTATGTCTTGCCGTATCCATCGTTAACAGATAAGAAGGGTTTGGGACGAAATATCGACTATGAGGTTGCGTTTGCAACTCATTTTCAAACTAGGGAACAAATGCCATTGAAATGGGTTGTGTAATTTTCCATAAAGCGTACAGACTATGCTTTGAGGGTAACCCTCTTTCGTTTTTTGCCTTCTGCAATCCGAGCGCGAACTTTCTCCTCGTCCCAGTCTTCCTCTTCGTAGAACTGGGCCGTCCGTTCAGCCTCGTTCCTTCTCTTCATGTACTGCAGTGCGGCGAGGTTATATCCCATCATTTCCTTTTGACGCTGAAGTGCGGCTCGCAGATGTTTACGAAGGGGAATAAGCGTAGTCCTCATGATGCGGTTCGCCACGATTTGGTGGTGGTGTACCTTGAGCAGGAAGAACATGATCCGGGACACAAGAGGAATATTCCATCCCTGCATGTACGGATCAGCCTTGAGCCTTCTCACTGATGAATAGACTGGTCAACCCTACCTTTTGGGCCCAAGCGGTGAGATAGTACATCAATGACACAACCTTTCCAAACGGGAGAACGAGCAGCGCGTCATGAAGGGCGGCACTCTGCACCTTTTCAACGACATGCAAAACATATGCCTCCGGCTCCAAATCATACGCAGCAAGAACCGGATTCCTAGGGGGTGGCTGCAACCTCATAGGGTCGTTTTCAGGGAGCTTGGCTATCGTTTCTTCGTATTCGCGGAACTTGTCACGCTCAGTATCTGCAAGATCCAGAGCTTCCATTATGCGCTCTCCAGCCATAAGCGTCTCGGTGGTTTGCTTAGAGACCCCTGTGACTTCTGCTTGTGTCGTTTGGGGCCCGGAACCATCTTCTGCCCCGCTGCCGATAGGTGCGTCCTCGCGGTTCATGGCGTCGGCAATACCAGTTTCGTATAGCTGCTCAAGTTCGCGCTCGCGTTCTTCCTCCAGAAAGAGCTATATCGCAATATTAGCTTCTCTCATGAAGCTCCAGCCTACACACTCACGGGTTCATCCAGTTTTTCGTAAACTCGTATGGACTTGTCTTGTGAACCGGTAACGACAAAGTTGCCATGATGACTGACAGCCAGTGCCCAGATTTCCCCGTGGTGTCCGTCAAGCTTTTGAATTCCTTCGAACTAAGAGGCAGCATGCTTCAGCCTTCAGGGATAAAAGCTTTGGCTAGATATTCAGACCTTGTCACCGTCCCAGTACTTCAACATCTTGTCTTTGCCAACTGTCCAGAAATAGTGAGAGCCCTTCTCAAATGCGACCTGCATAACACTTTCTTCGTGAGCGAAGATTGATTTATGGCAATCACCAAAGTCCAAGCCCCAGATTTTGACGTTTTTGTCGGCCGAACATGTCACGATCAGTTTGGAGTCGTGGGATATGTCCATTGCTAACACAGGAAGCTGCGCATCAATGACATGAGTTGGGAAAATCCGGCCTTGAATGACGTGCACTTGCCTTATGGCCATACAGTGACAAGAAGAACTTCAATGTATCCTGGTAAAAAACTTTGACAGTCGAGTCCAATAGAGCTACGGCAAGGAGCTTTCCATTGGGGCTGTATCGCACGGAAAGCACTTCATCTGTCATCTTGAGTGTCCGAATATGCGTGAGGGAGATAAGCTTTCCGCTCTGGACCTATCGAGCGTCATTTCAGCCAGCACATGCTCCCATCCTGGCTTCGTCACTCACACTATCGCCCGTGGCATCCTTAAACTCAAACTCCCAGAACTTCACGTCCTTGTCGGCGCTACCGCTAACAAGGCCCCGTTCATCTGGTCGGACATGTATTGACCATACCGTGGCTGTATGAGCTTGAATTGTTTCAATCAAAGTTGAAGACGCGATATCGTAAATGAGGATTTCCCCGCTTTTTGTCCCTACAGCGACCTAGAATGGCGTTTAACGAAGGTTGAAAGGAAAAGGAAGAAAGGATCGCCAGGCTTACGTGTTTATCACCTGGTAGGAAAGTGCTACAGACTGCATATCCGCAATCCATCGTACGGATGCATGAAGTAGTTTTCATGTTCCAAATTTTTAGAGAGCCATTGGATGCAGATGCGAGTATTTGGTCATCCGAACTGAGACACAGCGAGCGTACATCCGTTCTGTGGCCTGGAAGATCGACACTAAATAGCCGTGTTGCCTCTGGTAGTTCCTCTTTCGACTTCGTGGGTGGTGGGACGTTATACACTTCGAGAGCGTTTGTATTCAGCGCCACAAACAGCTGTGATCCTGTCAGTTAAGTACCCGGATTATGCCTACATCGAATAGCTCACCTGAATACCTGGCTTCATAGCCTTTTCGTCCGCGCCGTAATCAAAGGACCTAATCTTCCCGCTGGCGCGGACAACGAGATGTGGTGTGAACATGTCGACTAAGGTGATTTCAGAATCATCCTCTTCCGTTTTCTCCTCTACAGTTTTCCCTTGCTTTTTCTTCTCTTGCGCCCGCTTTTTGCGCCTGGCTTGTTTCTTCCGGATTTCCTCCTCCGTTCGTATACGGAAAACTTCTACTGATCGATCGTGGGATTGTACAGCGACATATGCTTGTGTTGGGTGGAAAGAAATCTGCGACACACGGTGCCGGGAGGCGAGAGGCAGGCTAGCAACCGGATGGATAAATTTTGCAACCTAAAGATTTCATAGTTAGGATCGAACAATGAAAAAGGAGAACCACGCACTTCTCCGGCCTCTGTCTCTTTCAAACCCGCAGCGAGGGCCACCGAATCAATCCTCCATGCCTTTACTTCTCCTTCACCGCTTCCAGTGAAAAACAAGTCTTGGTCCCGGTTTATATCTAATGACCACACTTCGGATCGGTGCGCTACAATTGTCTGCACACAATGTTGTGTCGAGAGGTCCCAAAACTTGACAAATGTATCTTTCCCTGATGTTAACAGGTACCCCGGAGCAGTCGAAGTTGAGGTCGAGGGGAGGTTATTGGAAGAGGGAAGGAAACGGATGTTAGTAATTTGATCACGATGGCCTCGTAATCTATCAGGCGTTAGCTATGTGGAGAAATGGTGTTTTGATTTCATACCTGTATAAGCCGGCCTCTCCAACAACATCCCACACGATGAGATCAGTATCTTGCGAACCGGAAGCAAGTCGGGTTCCACGTTCATCGAAAGCGAGTGCAGTCACAGCCTTTTTGTGCCCATTGAATGTTGTGGCTACAGATTCTGAAGAAGCGTTCCAAAGTCGTATGGAACCATCAGCATAGCCAACTGCGAAGATATTCGACTGTGGAGAACGTCGGATGCAAGTCACTTCTGCCCGGTGGCCAGTTTCGTGCCACATGGCGAGCTGTATCATGTTGAGTCGTCTGAATAACATGCAGTGGATCACCTCCCACCATTTTGCCCTTCTTCACGTCCCATACCAATACATCTTCCAACGCAGGGACATATGCTAATTTTCCATCGAAGACTGAGTTGGATGACGAGCTGCAGACCAGGCCAAATGCCTTGAATTGTATTCAGAAAATGCACACAAAGATAACATTGGTCTCTATACCTGCGTAGGCCCGTGCTTGAGATAGCTCTTCACCATGGCAGTCAGAGACTTATGTCCTTGGGCCAAACTTTTTCATGTTGTCACGTGCCGACAGATTAGCGCCGGCATAACCGGAGGACCCCCGAAAATAGGGGGGGAACCCTGATCTGAGTTTGGAGGTTTTTATC